>BPLQ01013114.1:719788-1130907 GCA_021605075.1 Caerostris darwini | reverse complement strand
AAAATGCTTCAGTAGCTAACTCTTTATTTGTTTGTCTAAGAAAATTAAACGAAGCAGAAGAATATTTGTGAGCATATTTTAATTAATAAAATGAAAATTGCATTTAATTATAATAGCTCTAGTACTATTTTTAAAACGAAAAAGAAACGACCATTATTTCTCCGTATAACCACAGATCACATGTTTAAAATTAGCAGAAATCATTTCATTTAATTTGGCAACACCAGGATGACAGAATTGAAACTCATTTCGTAAACACAACATTGCTCAAAATGAACCGATTTGTGTGATATAAAAGTGTACATAATAGTTATCAAATATGATACTTTTGCAAATATATCCTTTAATTTTGTGTCTTTTAACTGTCTTTAACGTATGTTTATGTCAACGATATGGCCATCCCTCTAAATTTTTATTTAAAGCTTCTAATTCTGAAGAATTGCGTACCCATACATTTTTTCGAGACGCAAATTTTTCGGCTGAAACATCATCAGGAAATCGTGTAAAGCGAGAAACAATTCCTGATACACCACTAATAGAGACAAACTATTCATCAGTTGTAAGTATTTGTTGATTAATTGAAAAAAAATCGTATTGTAAAGTATTGTGTGTTTTCCAATAACATATGTATTCATATTTATAGGAATACATTTTTATATAATTTCTATTAGTATAATTTTTTTTAATTTTTGGTATATTAATTTGGAAATAAAAAGCTTTAAATATTGGGAAGACTTATTTGGAAGGGTTTATGTTGTTTTTCTCTTGACTTACATATCATGCATACATATCTCAAATTATTAAATAAATATTTTCTTTTAAAAAATTTCAAATGAAATACTGAACATTTTTAATGCTTTTCATTGTTTTTTTTATTTATGTTTAAATTAAAATAATTTTTTTTTCTGTCGAATGAGCATCTATTGTATGTAAATAAATAAATTTAATTGGAAATGTTCTAATAAAAATCATGAAATTGACATGTTGTGTGCGAAAAAATGTATCTAAGAGAAAATAGTTACTTTATGTTTCTTAAAATATAATAAATCTTTGAGTAATGAGAATAAGTTATAAATTTGTAGAAGATGATTTGAAATTTAATATTTTATTTTAAAAGCCAGTTTAAAAACTACATGACATTTGAATTTTAAAATCTCTTGTATTATAATCAATACTGTATAAAGTATTGCATGATATTTAATGAAATACAAAATAAGGGCAGTCTGAACAATATTTTAAGTAATTAGCAATAATATCACCATGAAAAATTGTTTTAAAAAATGGAAAATATGTTTCTCGTTTTATGTGTTTTTTCTCCTCTCCTTTTGTTAAAGGAAAAAAAAAAACTGATGTAGGTATAGCTCGATTCCATTATTGACAACTATAAATATATCACCATTTTAATTTGATAATTTTTTAAATCAAAATAATTTCAAGGAACTAAAAGCAAGCAATAAATAATTTTTTTCATTGATTTTACATATTAAAACTAAATTAATAATTTTTAATATCCAAAATATTATAAATTGTTTTTATTCACTTTTATCCCAGAAAGCTTTTATCAATAAGAGATTATGTATTTTGAAATGAGAGTAACTATTATTACACAATAACACATAACTGGACATAGAACTGAGAAGTAGTTTACAGTTTTGAAAATGACTTGAATGAACTTGTGCTGCTAAAATTTTGAACAAACACCCTCAGAGCTCACATTTAGGGAGGGGGGGACATTTTCACATTTATTATCAGAAGGGCATTTCTACCTATAGATTCAATATATCCTTTCTTACATAAATAGTGAAGTTTTTGGTTTGATACTGCTTATCAAATTTGGAATCAAGCATCCTGGGGTTGTGAAATGAGTTACCACTAGACCATCCTGATCTTGCCTAATAGAATGCCAGTTATAATATTATGCCAATTTGCATTTTTGCATTGCAGATTTCAAGAAAGACACAGGATTATGCTTTTTGATAATTTTGTTATTGCTATTCATACATATAAAAAGTTCGAATTTAAAGTTGGTTGGAATATCAACTTTCTATATAAATGATCTCACAACAGTATGGAATGCAGAAAGGCAAACAACTTCTTAACTTGATAAAGCTAATAAATGACAGAGAATATATATATGTTGTATCATACTTCTAAAATGTGAGAGACTATGTTCTCCCTCAATAATTATGGAGATTTGTTGATTGAAATTATGAGTTGTGTCTAAAAACATGTTATCAATCTATTCTAATTGGCTATCTGTCTTGAATTCAGGGTACTGTATATGTATAACATTTTGTCTTCACTGAAATAGTATGAATTAGAGCAAGGTAGTTTGATTGTTACCTCTTTTGTCTCTACTAATTTAATATAAACAAAAAAATTTCCTATTGAAGGATTGTTCTCATGTATCATGTAATAAGTTATGTTAGTCAAGAAAATTCCTTGAAAATAGTTGTGATATTATTAAATTGGAAAAATCCATCCGACATATCAAGAATTGGAGAAGGAAGTTTGGATTATTATATCCTCACTCCATTTTTAAATTCCAACTCATGTTAAATTTTAAGTTAATAACTTAATTTTATAGTAAATCTAAATCTTTCTCCAATTTCTTCTAGAGGGCCTGTTGTGATTATATCAGACTTGGGAAAATTTTCATGAAATTATTTCAAGTTTCAAACCAGCTTGTAAATGTGATAATCCATAATTTCGCCTATTTTTGATGTAACATGTTATGGTTTTGTTTCTTATCTCTTTTTGGATTTTGTACCAGTGTTTGTTTTCTAACGTAATGCCTTTGTAGTGTTTTATTAACTTAAAACTTCTGAGATTATTAAGCAAAAATTTTAAGTGCATTATTCTTATTTATGGATGCTGGGAAAACACAATAACCTGACAGACGCTCCCTACGTGTGGGTTACATGTAGCAAGTCTGTATTGTCTTTTGGGAGGAGGAGCCAATAAAGTCCCTCAGACCATGTCTCTGGATTTGATCCGGGGGGAGCCTTTTAACAAAGTGATAACAAGGATGTGTCATGGACGGGGTCCAGCATCTCTGCTCTTTTGTTCAGCATGTTTCTGATGTCTATATGTGTGTAGTGCACTACGAGTGTGGAGCGCAGGCCTCTCCAGAGAGCTGGTGGTGACCTAAGACATAAACGTATTGCTTCAATCGATACTATGTACACTAATTTAAAAAGGATAAAACTAATACCAGAAATAGTTTGAAAATGTTATTATTCTTATTTTTTTAACAAAAGAATTGGAAACCTGAAAAAATTCATTTATTTTAATTTATCAATATGCTTATGTAAACACTATTAAACAGAAGTTAAAGTTAATAATGTTTTCCTACAATGATGGAAAAACAATGATGACAAGATATAAAAATGCCATTTATTTAAATGCTACTATAAAATAAAAAGCACTATTTTTAATAATAATTAAATTTGGATGTAGAAATTCATTCTAATCTAACTAATATACATTGAACTATTCCAGTGTCTAAAAATAAAAGTGAAAAATATATAATACATTTTAAGGGTGAAAAAAAACATTCTTCTAGAATTATACATTTTTATTTTTTTTTTTTTTTTTATTTTTATTATATTGTAACTTAATTATTTTATTTTATTTTAGTTTAAACTGAATGATAGCCATGAAAGGTTATCTGTTCATTGGGCTGGCAAAGGAACTGACGTTCTCATTTGCTTGGCTAGAGACCGTTTGCAGACTACTGCATCCAGTTCAAGTGTTTATTTTTCATATGACTATGGAAAAACATTTCATGAAAAACAGGCTGAACACATGAAAATATCAGATACTCAACCTTCTGTCATATCTATGTTTTATATCAGTCCCTTTTTAAACAGTCATGTAAGTATCAATATTTAATATTTTTATTGATATTAATGTATGGTAGTTTTATATTATCTTTCACATTTTAATATTTTATTTCATCTTGATTAATGACTACTTTCATTACATATTAGTTTTCTTCTTTTTATCAATTTGCTGGTTTCTATAAAAAAATATTAGTTGTAAATTTTAATGAAATTTTCTTTGGTTTAGGAAAATACACTAAAATAATCATTTCATGTTATACTTTTTATATTGTATATAAACATTACATTTCTCAAAGTATATTAAACAATATATATATATTTGTTTAATATACTTTCAGAAATGTAATGTTTAACAAATGAATGAACATATATATTTTTTAATTTATATTTTATGCTATTAATATATTCTTTTTAATTAAAGAGTTATTTTGATAAGAATATTTTTAAAAAAAAGAAAATTATTTTAAAAAAATTATTATTGATGTTTTTCTGTTTACTGAACATTATGTTTCACCAAATGTAAAACATCACTCTTTAGATAAGATTAATATTATATAAAGCAGCACAGTTGACAAAATAAACAAGCTATATTACATTTTTGTTGTACAAATGCTAGAGGTATCCTAATCAAAAATACCTTTTTCTGTGGATATATATCTTAAAATTTCAATCAAAGTATTATAACAGAAGTTTTATTAAATTATTGAAATCATACAATAAATATCATTTACTTATTTATCAAAATATTGCTGCTGTATATATTTAAAAATATTCTGTTTTAATATTTTAATCATGTATCAATAGTTTTGCTTAGAAATAAAAAGGCATTTTGAACATTCGTCTTTATTTTTGAAAACAAATATAATTTCTTTTCATGATAAAAGACAAATATAAATTCTTTTCATGATACGTATTTAAAATTTTTCCTGGCTTAAATTTCTTTATTTTGCTAATCTTAATATCTTGCACAAAAATGTTGGATAATGAATTTTTTTAATTAGAAATTAAATATTCTGTTTTAGAGATTCATTGATGTTTTTTTTAATTGTTTTTTAGTATGTTTTTACTGATGTTATCCACAATTATATATTTACGACAAGAGATTTTGGAATGTCATTTGAAAAACATTCATTGCCATTTACTCCAGAGGTTATTGCTATGCATCCATCTAATTCAGAAATAATATTAGGAATGGATAAAAGTGATCCATTGAAAAAAGTATGTATTGTATTCAAATTTTTTAATAACATACATATAAATATTTGATTTCATATATGTTGTATTTATAAATAATGCGCTTTAAGAGATAAAATATAATTAGTTTCACTGCAGAATTTGTTAATTAATTATTTCCATTGGTTTTTATATGCATCTTGTTGTTTTTAAAAAGTTTTCATTTTGAATTAAATATAATTTAAAAATTCATATTGTGTTGTTTTTTATAATAATCATTAATGCTGATATTATTTTAATGAATTTTGTTGTATTTTTTACTTTTGTCTGTTTTTCTTAAAATAACTTTGTCAAATAACTAATAGGCAAATAATATTTTTAAATTGTATAACTAATTATTAATATTTTTAAATTGTAATTAACTAATAACTAATAATTATTTTGTGAAATTGTAATAACTTTTTTAGCAAATTGGTAAACTTTTTAAATACAAGTTGTTGTTAGTTTGTAGTAAATGTACTCATGTTAAGTTTTTAATTTCAACTGTGTATTGAATTTAAATCATATCGACAACCTTTTTTAAAATATGAGAACTCATTAAACCTGTTGAATTTGTATTTTAATTTGTACAGCTATGGTTTTCTGATGATTTCGGAGTGACTTGGAAAGAAATTCAGTTGCAAGTGAAAGCATTCTATTGGTAAGTGCTTCATTCTTAATCGCTATTTTGCAATGGAAAAAAAAAAAAAGGCATTTGCCGATTTTTCTGTTTATCTAATCATTATTTTTTTGAAATATATGTAAAAATACAGTAAATTATTCTTTGATGTTAATGAGGATTATTGTTAAATATTTATAATGCAGTGGCATTTACAATTCAACTTTTGGCACACTTTTAAAATTGTTGACCACTTTACATATAAACCACGAATTTCATGTCATGTTAAAAAATTTACAGTGATCATTAATAATTTAATGTTTAATCTTTAATATAAAAATTCTTTATTTTGTGTGAACATTTTTATATGCTTGTTTTTCATAATTTTTAGGGGAGTTGCTGAAATTGATCCTGAAAACACACTTTTTGTGGAAAGAATTGAACCAGGAAATACTACAACTTTATTATCATCATCTGACTTCTTTCAAACAAGAACCAACATTAAGGAATGGATTAGAAATATTGAAGACTTTGAAGTTTGGGATAAATATCTTTTTGTGGCTAGAAAACAGGTAAGTTGCATTAATTATGAAAATATTACTGCATTTCTCTTATATTTATATACTTAATTAAAACTTATTATATTTTATTTTTAAAGCATTTGATTGGTTCCAAGCATCGAGATGGGGTTCTCCAACTTTGGGTCTCAGCTGACCGTGGATCTTTCAAAATGGCAGAATTTCCTACTCATCTTGAAAGACAGGTACTGTTAAAAAAAAAATGGATATTTTTTTTTAATTGCATCATTATGAATATATTCAAGTGATCCAGGCCATTGTGGAATCTTGGGTAATGAGAAGGCAGATTCTCTTGCCAAAAAAGGAACTACCATCACCCAAACCTTTTGTAAAGACATCTCTTTTCACTCGATGAAACTGATGGACAACTTTCGGAACACTCTGTCTGATAATCCATGTGAAGGCAACTCATCTAAAACCTGGTTTAATTTTATTCTAAACTTCCCTGATCAGCCCAGGTTTAAAGCTGTTGCCCTTTTCAGATTCCTGACGGTCCATGATAGTATGGCCAATCATCTCTTCCGAATGAGAATATTTGAAAGCCCAAAATGCATGCACTACAGTCTTGGAAAGGACATGGATTCATCTCACCTTCCTGTCTGCCCGGCACTTGTTTCCTCTACTGTGTATGGGCATTACTCTGAGGCTAGGGCCCTTATGGGCTAAACATGTCACTATGTGATTTCCTTCTATTCTTGTTGTTGTTTTCATGTTCCTTGTGTTTGTTTTCTTTTTTATTGCTTATTGTAGCCCGCCATTGAAAAAAAAAATACTCAAGTGAAAACATTCACAGAGAGATGGAAAAAGAAATTTTAGTGCATTATTATTTATTTTCTTATGTATAAAGCCTCAGAAAAAGAAAGATGAATTAAAATTCTAGTCACAGTTTGATATATTAACAATATTATAACTATTATTAGACAAACAAATTATACTATTATTAGCATTTATTATAAATGGAAGGTTTATTGTAAGAATGCAGTGTTATTTATTTTTTTTTTTTAATTTTGTTTTAAACTACATTTAAAACCTTTTTGATTTATCTGTATGGCATATTCTATATTATTAAAATTTCTATTCAAAGGTAGAATGTGAAATATAATTCAGTTAATTCATAATCATCCAAATATGAATCATAATTTAATATCAGTTATTTAATCATTCAAATATTAAACAATTTATTTTTGTAAATAATTTCTAATTGGTGTTGACCTGATTTAGTAAATTAATTCATCTTATTTTCATAAATTATGGTGAGAAAAAATATTAATGAAGCTTACTATATTATAATTCATATATATATATATATTGTATATATATTCTGAATATAATTGAACTGCAATTGATCCTTCATAAAATATAAAATTATCTACAATGGAATTCAATCCAACGTTTAAGGAATTAAAATAAGTGTAAAAAATAAAAATAAAAAGTTATCTAACTATTATCAATAAACATGTCTTTTTAATATTCCATGCATATTTCAAAAAGTTAAATAGTTGCATTTTAAATTTTTAGTTCATAAATGGGAGGAAAAAAAGTATACTATCATCTAATTTGTTATTTTACTTACACTTTTTTTCCCAACAGGAAATATTTGTATATGATGTATCTGAAGAACAAGTCTTTGTATGTGTGATGCATGATGAATTGGTTACCAACTTATACATATCAGATGTTCAGAGAATGAAGTTTTCTCTTTCATTGGAAAATGTTCTGTACTTATCTTATCCTACTGGTCCGGGTTCTAGTGGAAGGTTTGTTGGCATGATTTGTATTTATTTAATGGAGATAGGAGGTCAGTTTTATTTATCTGATCTTGTAATCTAGAATACAGGGTCCTGATGGCCGAGTGGCTAACACTCTGGCGCTTGGTACCACAGGTTCCAAGTTTGAGCTCCATCGATGCCATGTATGTTTGTACAATGGTTTGAAATCCACTTTAAACCATATGTCACAGCCTCATATTACCATAGAGCGCCACAGAGCCCAATCAGACTTCTCACCCTCATCATTTCCAAACTGTAAAGGGGCAATTCAGCTCTAGGCACAGTGATGTTGTGTGGTAGGAGCAGTAGTAGTCTAGAATACATTTTTTAATGAGGTCGGGGCAAAAATCAATCCTTTGATTAATAATTTTTTCTATCATCCTAAAGATTGCTTTTATAATGTATGCAGCTAGTATTATTTTCATTGGCACAACAGCCCCAGGGTGGGCCCAAGTCATCTGCCTACTGGCAGATTTTGAGATAAGATGTTTTCTTTTTACGGGTAGGGTTGTCAGCCCAATGCTCTGCAGTCATGTTAGACTGCAGCCTATGATTTAAAGTGGATTCCGAATCACTACAAACATTCATGCTTCCGCCGGGACTTGATTTCTAAACTTGTGGCATTGAGTGTCAAAGCGCTAGTCACTCAGCCATTAGGCTGCAGCCAATATTATATTTATAATTTAATTAGAGAATGTTTGAATTTTATATACTAAAGTCGGAATTGAAAGCATTTTATTGATTGAATAAAAAAATACGGGAATTAAAACCTTTATTTTTGGTTATAGAAAAAAAAAAAAAATAAGTTAGATACAAGTAGGTGATTATAGAGTATAATTTAATTTTATACAATCAATTTTTGGAAAGAAAAGTTGTTCCAAAATTTGTATAAGGAAATAGAACTGGTAGATGAAATAATTTATTCTATGTAATTTATTCTATTGTTTTTTATGAAAACTATTTAATTTTAGATTTATTAAAAATATAATAAAACAATCTTATTTTGTATATATTTTACTTAAATAAATTTTTTTTCTAATATTTAAACTGAACATCAGCATTATCATTATTCATATATTATTAAATAATCCAGAAAAAGATATATGTTTTATATATTTAAGAATATAATTATTTTTAATAGCTAATGTAAACAATATTTTAGCTATTAAATAGTAATAGTACATGTTATTAAATTAATATTTAACATAAATTATTTTTTTGCCTTTCTTATTTTTGAAATCATTACCTTCATTTGTTTCTGTTCCAAATTATTTAATTCTGTCTAAAATTCTTTCAATAAACTTTTTCTCAAGTTTTAGTAAATTATTTATTCTAGTATTCTAAATTCTATTAAATACTGTATATACTTTTAAATTATACTAAATGAAACAAGTTAGAAACTTTTGAAATTTAAAGTACTTAAAAGGTATTAATATGCATATTCAGTTTTTATTTTATTAAATTAAAAACATAATTTGTGCAATAATAATTTAAATTATTTAAAAATTAATATTTACAATTAGCTATTTAAATTTTTTTGAAATTTTTAATGGTTGATTAATAAGATTTGATTTTTAAATATCTTATAAAGTAAGTATTTATAAGTTATTTTATTTTAATTTTGTAAGAATTTTATAAATTTGTGATTATACTAAAATTTGTTGTGAATTTTTTTTATTATAGTCTAGAACGTATTGCTGACATACATAAAGTCCAAGGTTTGAGAGGTGTTTATATAGCTACTCAGTTAAACATTGTCAATAACTCAAATTCTACTGACAATTTGACAACTGTTATAACTTTTGATAAAGGAGGAGAATGGAGCCTTTTAAAACCTCCTATAGCAGATAAAAATGGTTCCCCACTGAAGTGTAATATGGTTAGTATCAGTACTTACTTTTATTTTCTAAAATAATCTTTTAAAAGAGATTTGATTTTTAGAAGAATACTATATTGAATGTGCTTCTTCTTTTATAGAATGATGGGTGCTCCTTACATTTAACAATCAAGTTCAGTCAAATATATCAAAGATTCCGTGGCTATCCAGTTCCTATTTTGAGCAAAGAGTCAGCAGTAGGTTTGATAGTTGCTTCAGGTAGCTGTATTTTACTTTATTTATTCATATACAATAATTTTTCTTTAATCTTGCATGTTTGTGAACTCGGCCATACCTGATTATCGAGTGTCTATAGTTTTGAAGGGTATATCAAAGATAATGTACTCTGGATAAAAATTTAAGTGATTAAAACTTGTACAAATTTAATGTGTTTAATATATATATGAGGGACCTCATGACCAAGTGCTGTTTCAACACTGTGGCACTTCGTACCACGAGTTTTGGGTTCATGTCCCGGCAGTGCCATGGATGTTTGTAGTGGTTTGGAATCCACTTTAAACCATAGGTCCTGATCCAATAGGACTGTAGAGGTTGGGTGTAGGACTTACAACTCTACTTTGTAAAAAGAAAAACATCTCCTGTTTTGAAATCTGCTAGTATGCAGACGACCTTATGCAGTGGTTTCACCACTGATGATGGTGAATATATATATGAAGATACATTAATTGATAATTGCTTATTATGTAATGTGTATGTGTGATGGCCAAGTGGCTAGCACTCTGGCGCTCGGTACTACAGGTTTCAGGTTCGAATCCCGGCTGTGCCATGTATGTTTGTAGTGGTTCAGAATCCACTTTAAGATGCAGGTCCTGGTCTCATATGGCCATAGAGCATCACAGAGCCCAATCAGACTTCTTCTCTTCCTCATCATTTCCAAACTGTAAAGGGGTAACTCAGCTCTAGGCACAGTGATGTAGTGTGGTGTAATAGTAGTAGTAGTAGTAATGTGTGTGTTGTAATTAAATATTTTTTTCGATTGAATTTTAACATTTAATCATATCTTATGAACCATGTCACATATATTTACATATTACATGTCACATATATTATACATGTGTCTTCTGGTAGTCAAGATCAACAAAACACTTAAGCAAAGGGCCAGGTTATAGAATGTATATAGAAATGTATACTGTATTATAGAATGTATGCTATCAAATGCCTGATTAAAGAGAGGTTACTGTAATAACAAATTAGACTAATCTACTTGAAAATTTTTTTTTCTGTATGTCTTTTAATTTCTACCTTTTTATCTCGTATTTTTGTTTGTTTACGGCATCTAATTTCTGCCTGCTTCACATCATTATTACTTGGATTTTATCAAGGATTCATGCATTAAAATTGGCAATTGTAAATTATTTATCAAAAATTCAAAATGGATCAATTTTAAAAACAAAAATTACTCAAAAAAAAAAAAAAAAAAAAAAAAAAAAAAAAAAAAAAAAATCATTAATAAATTATATGAAATGGGTAAAAAAAACTTAAAATTTACTACAGTTAAAAATTACTTTTTTCATTATTGCTAATATTGGATGTAATACTATTGTGTAACTACTCAATAAAGTATGTGATTTTCTAAAGTTTAAAATAATAAAAATGATCAAGTAAAAGTATAATAATGGTAATAATAATAATTTATTAATAAATAATAATTTCATAGCTATTAAACTAATGCCTTTCAATTAAAATTTCATGCAGTTTTAAAATATGATAAAAACACAACGAGTAAAAATAATTGTACTGTTTCTATGAAACTTTCTTATAGTTTCTTGTGTCCAATGTATATTGAAAATGCTTGATACGGATATTAAAAATTTGTTCAAAGATATATATATACATACCAGGATGTGTATATACTAAATATATGTTATATAATGCCAAATATGATTTTATATTTTCTGAAATTATTGTAAGATTTATTCTAGTACTTTTTTTTATTAATTCATTTTATTCTTTAATTTGTCTATTTGTGTAATTCCTATAATTGAGTAATTTTTTATCTGTACTTTAAGTATTTTCTTTTTCTTCCTATCTTAATAGGCATTGTAGGAAAAACTATGAAAGGTCATCCAAGTGTATTTGTATCTTCTGATGCTGGAGTTACTTGGCGAGAAGTAAGCATTTCATTGTCCATGTGGATATTCATGCACACACATGTATTTTTTCAAAGATCCTTTAAATATAAAATAGATGGCAATTATTTTAAAACAGATTATTATTGCTGTGTTATTACTAATTAATTTTTAAAAACAGCATTGAATACATTTTATTTTGAAATCTTTAAAGTTTCAATTTTTTTCATGTATATAAATTTGATTAATTATTTGTTTAACTTGTAAAATAGTTTTTAATAATAAAATATCAGCAATGATTAATGTTTAATTGCTATGTTTTGCATTTTAATTAATTGTGAACATTTTATAAAAAAATAATTGCATTTTTTTTTCAAATTTAAATAACATTTAGTTCTTGTCATTTCTTATTATATAATAGAGAAAGTGTCTTATGAATAAAATTAAAAGAAAAATATATTAATTTTTATTAAAATAATTTTAATTAAAAGTTTTTGGATATGCTTTAAAATGTAGCAGGTTTTTTTGTTATTTTTTTTATATTTATATGTTTTTTTTTATTTTGAGGCAATGAACTGAATTCTAAATATTATTCATAAATTTAAAAATAAATAAATATTTTCTCAAATTTGCGAAGCACTCTGTTTTAATAATTTGCTACATCATTTTTATTTACATTAAAAAAAAAAATCTATAAAAATTTTGTTTAATATTGCAGTTCACTTCAAAAAACATGTTTCAAATTTGATTTAATTTTTTTAAAAGTATATTATGTGGCATATCTTCAATTTTTTTTAAAGAGTTAAAAACAATAACCAGTTTTTATTTAGGATTTGGAAACAGTTAAAATTTTCCTCTAATTATTTCCATCTTAAATTGCTGTTATCTACATCATTTATCTCTGTTTTAACTGATTCAGTTAATGCATTAAAAACTTCAATTATAATTTTTAATATACTTTCAAATGTTCTTTTTTTTTCAGGTGCTGTATGGAAATTACATTTATATGATGGGGGATTTTGGTGGAATTATTGTTGCTGTAAAATCTTTTAGTCTTCAAGAGACGGATGAAGTGATGTAAGTTGCTCTTTTTTTAAATAAAAAAAAACATTGTAGGAGGATAAATCACAATGTCTTTCAAGATGAATCATATATTTATTTTAACAAGGGGAAAAAAATTACTTTCTGTTGATTTCGTTCAAATTTTTTAATACATGGTTTTACTTTAATTGCATGAAATTCATTACTTTTATTTAAAAACAGATAATTTTATTTTTAATGATGAATTTCATATATAAATTTGAAATAATATTTATTAAAAAACATGGAAAAATAGATATGATTAAATTATATGTTATAATAATTATAAAAACCCCAAAATTTAATAATATTGAATGGGATAGGTTTTGCTTGTACAAAACTAGCTTCATGAACTAGTATAATGTCAGATTATTGTATTATATATATGTTTTTATCTGCATGTTTGTACTATTTATTATTATTATTTCTGTTTTTGCCATGCAGAATGTATAAGTTTTTTTTTTTTTTTTTTTTTATTTCAGCTATTCCACTGATGATGGTGAAACATGGGAAACTATTCAATTTTTACCTAAAGGTAGCAAACCATTTAGAGTATATGGTCTTATGACTGAGCCTGGAGAAAAAACTACTACATTTACACTGTTTGGTTCGAATAAAGATCACCATGAGTGGTTGCTTGTCAAATTGGATCTTCGTAATGTTTTCAGTAAGACATTTTTTTTTTTTTTTTTTAATATTTCTGAGAATAATAAACTTGGTACCATTATTTTAGCCTTCTATTGATTTAAAAATGCATTTTTCAAAATACTTATTACATCGGTTTTAGTTTTTTTTTTATCATTTTTGATCATTTACTGAATATTTATTGCTCCTGGATAATAGTTAGAATAAAAGGCTTCTTTGAAATTCTATAATATAGCTAACAGTTACAGTGATTAATTAGTTGAGCTAAAGAGACAAAATTTTTCTAGAGTTAGAATAAGGAAAATTTTGTACTTCATTATATTTTTTTATATGGAATTTATGTATTTTTAAATATTTTATTTAATATGTTCTATTTAAAATCATAAATTAAAAATGTTTTTATTAACTTGAAATGCTATGAATTGTATGTATATAGTGCGAAGAATTTTTAAAATTAAAGTTAATTTATTTCTGTTCTTTAAAGGTTATAAACAAGCAATTATACAAGATAAAAAAATATTTTATTTTAACATTAATGTTATAATTCAAATGTATATAGCTTTTTATAATTTATTATTGAATAATTATATATCAAAAATAGTATTCAGTATAAATTAAAGAATTACTATTTTAATTCAAAAATACTAAACCTAAATTTCTCATTTAAACCTTCCTATGAGTGTTGTAAATTTAAAGTTTTGTTAAATAAGTAAATTTTATTGTAAAAAAAATAATAATAATTTAAAGGAAAAACAATTAAAAGGAAAATTTAGTGTATGAGTAGTTTTCTTCTACAAAATATTACATTTTATGTGGATGTGTTTTTAATATCAAATAAACTGAAATGCTGTTTAATTTCAGTAAAAAAGGAATGAATATTTTCTGGATAATCTTGCTGTCAATATTAAATTTCCCTTTAATCTGAAAGCTTTCAAATTTAATGGATTTTAATTATTGAAAAAGATGCAGCTAAATTAATTTACTACCTAGAAAATTAATACTAAATAAATAATATTTTTATTTTTATCTTCTTATTGCACATTTATTTATTTATTTTTTGATATTTTGTTTAGAACATGATTGTAAAGCAGAAGATTACAAGATGTGGAGTCCCCATGCTCCAAATCGTTCATGCTTGTTAGGTCGTGAAGAAATATATGAGAGAAGAATTTCTCATACATCTTGCTACAATGGCCAGAATTATAAACGTCTTATAAAAATAGATAATTGTCCTTGTGAAAGAGAAGATTATGAATGGTATACACTCATTTATTTATCTATATATATATGTGTATTCTTTTAAATTTTAAAGATATTTATTTTGAATTTGATCAATTTTATATTATCACCACTTTTAAGTTTTAATTAGCATCTGGCACAAATCTAGTTAAACCTAAAACATCTTTTGTTGCTAGTCATTAATAATCATTCAGTAATGTTTAAATATTGAAAATGATTTTGTGAAAATGGCAATAAATTAAAAAAAAAGTTGTTTCATTGGTTTTGCCTGTTTATTCTGACTTTTTATCTAGCAGGTTTGTTATTTTGATTAATTAAATTTAATAACTATTTGCATTGTTATTGAAATAAAATGCAGTAATAAGCAATTTCTTTAATTAAAATACCATTAACAGATTTTATCTCATTGAAAATCAAATGTTTAAATGAACTTATAATGGTCTTTTTAGAATTATCATAAAATGAAAACTTAGTTTTCAAAAAAAAGTAAAATGTGCATTTATTTTTAGTATATATTTAATCGAATATATTTATATTTGTAGATCTAAAAAAATTAGTCAAGATAGATTATAATTTTTTTAGATTTAATCTACAATCTGAAATATATAATATATATACTAACCAGAATATATATTATATATTTCAGATTGTAGATTTTTTGTTTTGTTTAATCATAAAATTCTTTATGTTAAATAAATTAATGTGTATATTTTAATATATACAAAAGTACTTGTATTTTTTAGTGATTTTGGATTTAAAGAAGATCCATCAAATAAATGTGTTCTAGATGATGAAAGTGAAGCTGATCCAAATAAAATACCAATGAGTTGTGTTTCTGGTGGTTATTACAATAGAACTCAAGGGTATGTTTATTTAACTTTAACTGTTAAGTTTAAAACATAGAAAATAATTTTTGAAAACATTTTTGTTTATTACAGTGACAGATTCATATTTTGCATTTAAAGCATTTTTTTTTTTATGACCATGCTCTGACCATATCTTCGTCATTAAAATACCTTATTTATTTTTTGTTGCTAATCAGAAGTATAATTACAGATTTAAAAAAATATTCATGCAAATGAAAACTATCCTTCTTTAAAATTGTTGATGAAGCAATTATTATATTTATTAAGAATTATTCTTCCTAAATTTGTGTTTAATTTAATATTCATTATGAAAAAATGTTTACTTTTTTTAACAGTTACCGTAAAGTACCAGGAGATAGTTGTACTGGGGGCAATAATTTTCTTTATGAACCTCAAACAAAGTTGTGCCCAGTAGAAGGTGAGATTAAAGATTTTTTAATTTGTAGTAAAGTATACTTAAATTTTAGTTGCTGCCTTAGAATTTTATGTAATAGCTTCTCATTAATATTTTTATAAATC
Source organism: Caerostris darwini (assembly GCA_021605075.1). NCBI lineage: Eukaryota > Metazoa > Arthropoda > Arachnida > Araneae > Araneidae > Caerostris > Caerostris darwini. The sequence continues at coordinate 1,114,569 of BPLQ01013114.1, read as the reverse complement.
AGTATTGCATTATTGTTAAATAAAAAAATGGATACTGAAATAAATATTTTTAAATCAATTAGATATTAATATAATAGTATTTTTTTTAATTTTAAAAAAGGTTTTACAAAACTTGTACTTCTTCTTTGAATTGCATTAATTGCCCATTGTTGAACTGACACTATTCAGATCCATCTTTAGTATGATCTTATGACTGAATTGTCACATAAAATTTATAATTATTTTGTGTAAGTAATATATTACAGAATGCAAAGTAAATTTTTAATAAGCCTATTAACATTGTAATGTTTTATTATTGTATTATTCAAAAATCTATTATTCTTTCATTGTATGTCATTTCTAGAAAATATATATATATATAATTTATATCGTTATTACCAATATTTAATATATCACATTTTGGAATTTAAAAATTAAGCACTTTTTGTGTCAAATTTTTAAAATTTTACTTTAGTTTTCAAAGTAGGGCAAAAATAAATCTTTTAGTTTCAAAGTTATTTCTAAGCTTTATCTTGGTTAAATTATTATGACCGTTTATTTCAGTTAAATTGAATTATCTTTCAGATGGTGCTGAATTTATTCTTGTTGCTGGTCTTCGAAGAATAAGTAGACTTGATCTGAATTCTGAAAAACCTGAATTGATGGAGATTCCTTTAGCTAATGTTCATAATGTGGTTGCACTTGATTATCATTATACAAATCACTGTATATATTGGCAAGATACAAATGAAGAAAAAATTTATGTAAGACTTTTTAAAATGTTATTTTATTATTAAATAGACGATTTTTATATGTACAAATTCACTTGTATAATTTATTTTCTTTCTGCTATAAAGTATAAAAAAATAACACAAATGATAATTATGTTTTGTTCAAGGTATACATTTTTTTTTTTTTTTTTTTTCATTTTATAGGAAATAATTTGTATAGAGAAAGAGTATTCTTGATAGAAAATAAATTATACACAAATTATGTAATACTTCTGGAAAAATTTTAATGTTGATTGCTGATAATAAAAAAAAATAATTTTAATGTATTGATATATGCAAAATACTAAATAATTTTAAACATTTTATTAAAAAAACCCAAATAAATAAAATTTATTTTTATATACATTTTACAAATAATTGTTTGGTATATAAATATTTAATGTTTTTTTTAGCTGTTATTTAAAAAAAAACTATATTTCAAATCATCTGAATAATTATATTTTATTATCATCCATGGCACTGCAGGCACTATCATCCATGCACTGCATCATAACTGAATTCATGTTGTAGTTGAGTTATGATCTTAATTATAAATTTATTAATTCTAATGCTTTTTTCCCCCATTGCCTCCAGTTCTTTCAATGTTCCAACTATCCATCTTTTCATAGGCCTTCCTGGTTTTCTTTTACCTTCTTACTTAGCTGTATAAATTTCTTTTGTTTATCTATTCTTCTCCAATCTTTCCAAATGGCTCAGCCACTGGATTAATCTAGATTTAATTGTATTTGTATACCATTCCTTGTACTGATTTTGCATTTCCCTGTTGTTTGATATTTTCTAAACCTCGTCATCTTAGAGAGGTCCAAACACTTCTGAAAACTTTTTTCAAATAATAAGCATTTTTTCTTCTCTTTGTGTAAAAGCCTATGTTTCTGAGCCATACATTATAGCTGATTTAATAATTGTCTTTTATATTTTTAATTTAAATTTCTTTCAGGTAGTTGTAGTTTCAAGTTTTTTGGCAGGTAGAAAAGTTACTATTCTTTGCAGAAAGTCTAATTTTATTTTCTTCCTTATTTGCATCTTTTTTTATTTACTCCTTTAATCATTATTCCGAGATGAAAACTATGAAATTTAAAAATATCATTTGTTATATTGCTTCGGTTCCATTCCTTCCTTTTATACCCAATCTGCATATATTTTAATTCATTCATATCTATTCACTTCAAGGCCAGTAATTTTTATCGCTTTTACCAATTTTTTTAATGAGAACACAATCTCTCTCAGCAATTAGGATTACATCATCATTGAGTAATGCAGTTAAAAAACATCCATTCCTTGTTTGAAAAGGTGTTACACATGATCAGGATTGTAAGGAGTACATCCTCGCCTTAATAATTCAGTCTCAGTTTAAATACTGTCGTGAGAGTATTGAAACTATTTTAACTCATAATCATTAACACCTGAAAGTATTTTAACTTCATAATCAATAATCTTTAATACCTTGAATTTTAAAATCCATAATTTTTCATTTTCAAATACACAAAATTGTTTCTGTGACAAAATTTACTATACATTTTAAAATATAAATTTTTTTTACAATTTATAGAAACGTTCTCTTCAGGATAATTATTAAATATATTGTTTCAAATTAAAATATACATTTCCCTTTTATATCTTTTAATTTACCTAAGAAAATTGATGCCTTAAAATTAATTTTTTATGTATGCATTTCTTGTATTATTAAGCTAATTTTTAATATTAAATTTTTGCAGAGACATTGCACTGAACCTGATAGATCAAATGAAGTCATTGCTGAGTCTAATATGAAATCTGTTGAAGGTCTTGTGTTAGATTGGGTTAGCAACAATCTGTATTTCTCTGATCGAGAGAGATCAGTTGTTGAAATGTTAAAAGCTGATTCAACAGTTGGGCAAGTAAGACGTACTGTACTTAACAGTACTCACATTGAAAAACCACGAGGAATTGCTCTCCATCCATTAAAAGGGTAAGTTTTTCTTGTGTATGTATGATAGTCTATTAATCAGATTACTGTAACTAAAATTAGAAATATTAATTTTATTATAAAGCTTGAAATATTTTTTTATGCGAGAAAGTTTGCATTATTAAAATTGCATTATATTTTTGAAAAGCCATTTTCAAATAAATATGTCAGGTAATTAAATTAAAAATATTCTTATATTATTCTCATTAATTTTTTAACTCTTTGTTATAAGTGAAAAAGGTTAAAAATAAAGCTGCTTGCCTTGTTTGTTACAAAATTTGGCTGAGTATTATTTTATATTATTTCAATTAATATTTCTGATTTATTTTGTAATAAATCTTGGTATTTTTTAATTACACTTTTATTTTCTAACATATTGTATAGTCCTTGATATATGTCTAGTTTCTTTTTATACAAAGCATGCCTTCTTTTATTATAGGAAATCATCATTAACAGCAATCTTTCTTTTGAAAGTTGTATTATAAAGATACCTCATTTTTCGTATCTTTCTAGAATTAAAAAAAATCTGAAATTTACGAAGGTGCTTATAATGAAGTTTATATGCACATTAGCATATAAAAGAATAAAGACATTAAAAACACAACTTTAGTATGAAAATAAGTAATTAAAGAAACAGAGCATGGAATATTAATTTAATAGATTAATCCACCAATTGGTGGAAAATTTTTTTTAAATCTACTGCAAATAAAAAATATTTAAATGGGAATGTGCCTTTCTTTTGAAGGACAGCAAATTTTTAATAAGCTTTGCTTTATAATTTTTAATTGAATTGCCTAAAGAAATATATGGACAATTCAATATATTGCAAAAGATACAATTAAACCCAGCATTAGATACAATTAAATAAATTACAAAAGTTGCTTTAATTTTCTAAAATACACTGGCCTCCAAAAGTTAAGGAACAACCAGTGTTTTGCACCTAATTTGCAACTGAATGAATGCAGAAACACCAAATTTGGACGACATGTGCAGAAAAAAAAAAAATGTTTATTGACTGCAACATAGAAGTTTACATAACAAAAACACAAAAATGATTTACAATAAAAAAAAGTAATCTCGCTGGAAAAGTCCATTCTTGAATAAAATAATAATCACAATTTTATGTGGTAAAATGCCATAGAAACATAACAAAAATGAGTTTTAATAAGGGAATGTCCACCCCTAGCTTGAATGCATTGGTGGCATCAACTTTCCTTTCTGTGAATTAAGTTGTCAGTTACCAAAATGGGAAACAAAGACCAGACATGTTATCCAGCTCTCCTAAAGATCTTGGTGAAGGACTTAAAGCAGCAACCTGTTTACCAAGATAGTCCCAAAGATACTCTATCGGATTCAGGTATGGAGATGGAGCTGGCAACTATATTAGCTCCAAACCAAGACCCTCAAGATATTCCTCAACAACTTCAGCTCGGTGAGGTCGTGCATTATCATCTATCAGAATGAAAAAATTGGTAATTGCAGAGGCATATGGGCGGACATATGGATCAAGGATCTCATCCCGATATCTCAAACCAGTCACAGTTCCTCCGTGGAACACATGCAGGTCAGTGTGACCACCGAGTTAGATCCCTGCCCAAACCATTATTCCACCACCTCAGTAACTGTGTCTTTCAACAGTGTTGGATTGATGGTATCTGGTGTTTTGTTCCCTCCAGATCAGCAGACGTCCGAAATCGCTCTTCAGGGTGAATCTGGACTCACCTGTAAAGAATACAGGAGCCCATTGCTGTCTGGTCCAAGAAACGTGTTCTCTTTTCCAAGATAAGCGGGCTCTTCTCTGTCATCTGTTGAGGGGGACATGCACAACTGGTCACCTTGCATAGAAACTTGAATTGTGAAGATAACTTTGCACCATACTAGCGGATATTCTTCTCCCTGATACTACAGAGGGGTCTGTAACAAGTTGCGGCACAGAAATGCTTCTTCTCCTTCAGGCTGAAAGAGCTATGAAATGGACTTCTGCAGGTGTTGTAGCTCGTGGTCGACCTGGAACCTGTCTTTTGGACACAGAAGCTTTGGTTTGTTATTAATTCCAGAGATGGTGGACTATATTGTGAGACACAGTAAGACGTCTAGCAGCATTGGCCTGAGACAACCCCATTTCCATCCATCCAACCACCTGCCCCTTTACGAATTGGGCAAATAGCTTTTCTCGGACATTATGGGACCCACTGGCAATGGTCAAATGAATCTGCTAACAAAAGTTGTAAATCAACAAAAGTTACACACGTAATTATGAAAGCCTGCTATTTGCATATTTTTCTCTCACCCATATATACCTGTTCTTTTCTATAAAAAAAAAAAGAGGTTGCTATCGATTATGCATACATTTGCATAAAATTCGTTATTAACATTTATATAAACTATAAATTTTATTGTTACTGTCATCTTTTTTTTATGGTTAGCTTCGAAAAACATGTTGTTTCTTAACTTTTGAAGGTTAGTGTATTTTAAGTGATATGTTTCTCATAATGACTAATGAACAGGCTTCTCTTAACAATACATTTATAAGTTGAGAATTATTTTGTTTGTTTACAATATTAGTGTTATTTAATTATAATATGTATATCTTTCATATTTAATTACTGTTACAGTTATCTTTTTGTTGCCGATTGGAGCCAGACAAAGCCATCTATATCTCGATCCTATTTAGATGGTTCTCATTTTGAAGTTTTATTTGATTCTTCATTTGTTATATGGCCGAATGGTGTAACAGTCGATCTTAGTACTGACAGGATTTATTGGACAGATGCTAAAAAAGATTACATTGCAGCTGCAGATTTGGACGGCAAAAATATGAAATACATTGTAAGCGACCCAAAGCTAGTACCACATCCATTTGCAGTGGTGGTGTACAAGGTAAAATTAGTTATTTTATATGTCTTAATATATATATTTTTTAATTCTAAAATACTTATAGTTCATTAACTTTGATTTACATAAATTTTAGAAGTCTATTGATAACAAGTTAGGTACTGTATTTATTGTAATATAGTTTTTTAACTAAAGTCTCAATAAAACTTCAACATTTTTTTTTTATTGTTGCCGTATTTTATATAAAATTCTCATAATTTTCATTGTCATAATAGAAAAGAAAACAGTACATACTCAACGTTCCTGTGATGTTTGAATCACATACAAATAGATTTCTGCCAAACTTTGTCATTTAATTTCCCTACGCAAAAGAAGATATTGGATGTTCCATTTGCACTTCTAATGGCTGTATACAAAATTTATAGCATGAAATCCATTCGCAACAGAAATAATCATCTTGTCAGCAATAAAATCATTTGTACTTACGCTAATTTGGTCATCACTGGTTTGATTCGTCAAGTCAAGTCCGAAATCTCATTTTAATCAATCATCCAATAAGAAATTTATTCCTTTTGATCCTTCTGAGAATTCTTATCGTTGTTATACTGAATCCTTAATTTTCGGTATATTATAAGCTGCTATATGGACTGCTCGTAATACTTCTCCTTGCTGTGATGTTATTCCAGCTAAATTTTATTTCTATCGGTATCTTCATATTTTTAATAGTATGTGGCTCACTGGCAGCATTCCATAAGAGTGGTTTGTTGCAGAAATCATCCCAATTCTTAAACCAAACAAAGATAACACTTCTGTTACTTCCTACCTTGCATTTTTTAGAAAATTTTTGAATGAATTGTATTTAGGAGAATTTTTCATTTTTTAGTTCCTGAAAAATTCAATTCTTATCACTCTGGTTTCATACCTTTTAAAGATTGTATTGTCCCTTTGGTGCTACATCATTAAATGATTGTTGAAACTAAAAATGCCAAAAATTATTTCATATTATTTAAATTAGACATATTTGCAACATAATGGGGAGATGGTTAATTATACAAAGTCGTACAAATTGATATAAAGGGCATTGCCATTAAATGGATGCTTGGTTTCTTAAATAACAAATTTTTTTAATCAAATGGAGAAACTGTTTTGATGAAACTATTTTCCACTTGGGGAGTTCAACAGGAATGTGTACTAAGTACTTTTCACAATCTACATGCAGATATTTTTGATAACTTTCCTACTCATACTGAATGCTCTTGTTGTTGTAATAATTGTTGTTTATGTATATATACCTAATTATAAATTATTGTATATTTTTAAAACTTCTTAATCTGAGAAAAATTAATTTCTATTAAATTAAAGATTTACTTCAATAGAAATCTTGCTCTTATTTATGCTAATTACAATTTGAATACATGTAGTAATATGACTGAGAAGAATTTTGTTTGCAAATTTTTTTAGTTAAATCTCTCACAGTCTCTGTGTATGTAATTATATGTATATATAAACTATTAAACTTTATTTTAAGAATTGTCTTTTATTGAATTCTTGATTTTAGGATTGGATCTATTATGATGATTGGAATAAAGAAGCTATTATTATGGCAAATAAGCATGATGGCTCTGGAATGAATACTTTGATTTCTACAACTGGAAGAGCAATGGATATGAAAGTGTTTGCCCCAGGCCTTCAAAGAGGTAAATGTCCCATTTTTGTTTTCATTGTGTGATTATGAGTGCTTTGTGTTCCTTTTAAAACAAAATATTTACTTACATTTTTGTGTAATTACTGAATTGTTATTCCATGTATATTCCATGTTTTAAATGAAACTTAAATTTATATTATGTTAATATAAAGGCAGTTCTAAGAATAGGTTCTAAGTAATGGCAGAATAATTGATATAGTATATTATAAAAAAATCTAATCCACAAAATATTTTTCTTATTATTTAGAATGCCTTTTACATAAACAAATGGTATTTTATCAATTTAGTAATTTAATATAATTTAATTTCCACTTCAGAAAATCCTATGTTTATATATTATTCCATCATAAAAAATAAAAAAATCTTGATTATTTTAAATGTCCGGAAAAAATAGTATGATGGAAAAAATTATAATGTATAAGGCATTTCTATTAAGTTAAAAACATGTTCTTGATTATTATATGCATTACTAAATTATATGTGCACTCATTGATTAGTAGAAAATTAAATTTATAAGTGCAATATGAAAATAAAATTCTTATTTCAAAGAAATTATTTATATTTTTTAATTTGTAGTTGGATCAGGACCTTGCAGTGGTCCACTAAATGGTAACTGCACACATTTTTGTGTTGCATACCCTGATGGATCTCATGTATGTTTATGCCCGGAATGGTCAATAAAAACGAAGCTCAGCAATGGTTCTGAAATATGTTCTTGTTCTAATGGAAGCATTATGCTTCCAAACGGTACTTGTATTGATAATGGAAGTAAGTTAATTTGTTTTTCCTTAAATTTCTATTAATTGATTCTGTTATTTCTATTATTATTATTGATACCAGGGGTTTCTAAACTTTTATGACTGACTTTTAAATAACATATTGACTTTTAAATCACCAATATTTTCACAACCTGCTTATACGGTAGACAATAAGAATGTAAAATTACATTTGTATAGTTATTAAATTTAATTTATGAATTGAATTAAATTTATATATATATTTAAAGAACATTTTATGCAATAAAAGTTAAAAATAAAAATAATTATACTATATATTGAACATAATAATTTCTTTGAAGCATGATGAGATGTATGTGAAGAATAAGCCTGTTTTCAATCTTGGTTAACACCATGCTATTCAGTAATCTGAGATAAAATGTGTTTTACAGTTGTAATTTATTTCGCTGTTTGATTTTAATTGCTGCCATTATTAAAAATCTATTTAGATATTTAAAAACTGTTACCATATGGGGAGTATTCAACTCATAAAAAAAGAACAATTAAAAATTGAATATAAACTGTTTTGTGCCAACAGCCAAAACTATAACAATTTTATACATTCAAAGTTAACTTCTAATGCAGCATTTTCAAACAAATGAATTAATTCATCTGCATTCACCAATACATCAATAATCAAATCATTGAAATGTATCATTGCCTACTTATATTTTTTTTTAAACTTTTCATTTCTTCATAGAAAAAAAGGAAAATCAAATTTTTCTTTTAATCTATCTGTTATAGAAATTCAGTTATCGAGGGCAATAGCCTCATGTATCCATCATAACCATGAAGGATTATCGATCATTATAATTTTAAGGATGATATCAAAGATATATAATAATTCTAGATATGATTTAAATAAAAATTTACTAAATCCGTAGATAAAAATTGAAATGATTAAAACACATACATATGTATTGTTTTTTTTCTGCGCATTCTGAACCTGTGTAGACAAAATAAATATTTGACGATTGTGAGTGGCATTGTGTTGCCACCTGGTGTTAAAGATCAGCAAATGCTCAAATCTAAAAGAAAAAAATGTGAAAGAAAAGGCTTGAGTAGTGTCAGATTATAAAATATTCTAAACTAGTGAATATTGCATTAAAGAGAAATTTTCCTTTTTCTTTTAAAATTTGGAATGTCTCGATGCAACAGGAGACATACAACATTATTTGCAAAACTATACTACAATACAGTATAAAGATTCTTATGATATAACTAGTACCAAAATAAGTTGAAAGTATAAAGTATGTTTGTAGTAACAATTTTTGATCAACTAATTTTTTTAATATGTTGAAGTCCTATGTTTTGGAAATTCTTGATTATTTTTAGATGTATGTTACCCCAATAGGAATTAATGATGCTTTGTACTTACAAAACAAATGTCATGCAGTTGTGTATGATAACAAGTAGATAAAGAAATAATAAAAAAGGCAGAAAAATTAAATATCCATATTTCTGGTATAGAATAATTAGCAAATAATGAATAATATGAATTATCTGATCAAAGTTAATTTCCAAATGAAGAGATATGTAAAAAAGATTTTTTAAGAAACCATATTCTTTTTAACTGAGTGATAACTATAATTCTTTATTTAAACTGTTAATTAAATTAAAAAACAAATCCGTAAAATATTATTTATGTTAACTAAAATTACAACAATTTAAAATAAGGATTATATAACCCACCTAAATTATATCTATTCTTTTAAGATTTTGTGTTTCTGAATTTAATGCATTTTGTGATCTTATTTTGTTTGTAATGTTTTTGTAAAAATATAAGTTTTATTTTATTTTTTAAAATTAAACAGAAACCTAATTTAAGTAATTATTAAAATAGAAATAAATAAAATTGTACATTTAAAGGTTTCTAAGTATATCTAAATAAATCTGTTTATGATGAAGAACATGGGAACATGATTCCATATCTTAATATAACCAGTAATAAAATTCTTTTTCAGACATATTTTTCCAGAATAAAATGGATTTAAATTAAAGTTTGGTTTTAAACTACAGCATTATTATTTTTTTATATAATAAAATTATATATATATATACATATATATATATAAAAAAAAATAAACAATAAGATTTTTTGCTTAATTATTTATATATATGTTGACTTCTCTACCAGTCTAACCGATTCATCACGGCCGGAATTCACACTTTTGTAGGGTGGGGCTGTGGTGTCTAGGGGTTAAATTGATGAAATGAATAAACAAGGTGTTTCTTTTAAGGCCAACAGCTGTTTAATTAAGTACAATAATATGTACAGCGATATTTAAATTAACTATTAATTCATTGCAAACATTTTTCTCGCTGCCTGCTCTAGTCTCACTTCTTGTTGTCGGCCAGAGTTCCTTCTCTCCTCACTTATATTAGAGGGTCTGTTCCCCTCCTCTTGGTTTCAGAGTTTAAAGTTGAATACTCCCCATATGGTAAACAGTATTTGTCAAAGACTCATAGCCCGTGATATGATGCCGCCTGCTGTTTAGCAGACAAACAAATCCTACCTACATATATATATTTATAAAATTAAGCAAATATCTTATTGCTTAATTTATTTTTTTCGTTTGATGATGTCTTCCAATTTGAAGTTTCAATGTAATTATCTGTACAGGCATGTAAAGGATTATATTTTTATTTTCAGCCTCAGTTGCCTGTAAAGATGATGAATTTAAATGTTCCAATTACAAATGTATTCCAAAAACTAAAATGTGTGATGGTGTTAATGATTGTGGTGATTACAGTGATGAAGGAAAGCAATGTGGTAAGCATAGTTTTTGTTTGAAAATATTCAACACCAAATTAATATTTTATTTATTATGATTAATCAAATAAAGTAACTGTTAAAAATGGTTCATTTTATCAGATTGCTCATTATTATTGAATGTTCTATTGCTGAAGTTTATTATTGATAAAATCAAATGGATTTTTTCTTCCTGTCATTAGATTCTACTTGTGACTCTGGGAAATTCCAATGCAAGAACGGTAACTGCATTCACAATACATTTTTGTGTGATTTTGATGACGATTGTGGAGATATGTCAGATGAACAAGATTGCAGTAAGTTAGACTTTATGTTAGTTTCCACAGTTCTTGTTCTGAAGGATCTTAAAAAAGTCAGTTTAAAATATTTTAAAATTTCAGTAATTTCCTCTTTTTAATCTTTCATGTTCAGAGCTATGACCATGTAGGCTTATCAAGTGACAATATAGTTTTTAAGGGAGATAAAAATTTTAATGATTTAAGCATATATATATTTAATGTGTAACAATGTACTTTAACTTAAACTGACAGTTACGGTAAACATTGCACTAAAATGTGAGCAGTATTGTGTAGCTGCCAAAGCTAACAAATACTGAATCCATACAAAAAATATGAAAGCTGAGGTTCGATTGGTGTTGGAATTATAAAATGTGCCAAACTATCAAACTCTGAATTAAAAAGTGGTTATTGTATTAATTATAAACAATTATTATCCATTTATTTTATCATTAGTTAAAAAATAATTTTTAATAAATGTAAAAATATATTAAAACAAAAATACAAATAATTTTTTTTATTTTAAAATATTGAATTTTTTTTATAAGAAAATTATCATTTAAAATAATTAAAAAAAAGTTATTTTATTATTCACGTGTTATTGATTTTAAAAATAAGAATTTATATGATGATCAGGTATTTTTTTTAGTATGAAATTACAGGCTATTATTAATAACTTTTTCTTTTAATCTAGTAGGATTTTTTTAATCCTGGAATATATTTATTATTTTTCTTACATAAGTTCATTGTGCTCTGCCAGGGATGCATAACATTTTAGCTTCTTTGGGCCTCACTTGAAGGGAAAAAAAATTGTTTTGGGCATTACATAAAATACTACTGTGTCCAAAAAGTAAGACCTATTTTCAATTTTTTTTTCTTTTTAGGTTGCTGGCACTGTCCTTGACATCTGTGTGAAATTTGACGTCAAAATATTCATTAGTGTTTGAGTTACGAGTAGCTTTGTAAGACGCTAAAACTGATTCCGGAGAGTTTTGAAATGTCTGAATTAATTGAACAAAGAACTTGCATTAAATTTTGTTTGCTAAATGAATATTCGTGTATGGAAACATAGAATGTTGCAAAAAGCATACGGTGAGCATTCATCTATCTGAAAGAAATGTTTAGAAGTGGTATGAACAGTACAAAGAAGGCAGAGAACACGCTGGAGGCTCGCGTCCAAAAAATTAAAGATTTGGTGCTTGCAAACCGTCGATTTACTATTAGAGACCTTGCTGATGGTGTTGGAATTTCAAAAGGATCAGTCAGCCTCAAACTCATCAAGTCTGGATTGGTATCAAAAACACTGAATGCGCCAGCTCACACTGCATTGATTCTTTGTGACTTGTTCGGCACAAATGAAACACATGTCGTTCCACAACCACCGTATTCACACCGTGGGACTTTTGGCTCTGCCCTAAACTCAAAAGACCATTCCAGGGACACCGTTTTGATTCGATTGAAGAGATTCAACGTAAATTGTCACGCGTTTTGAAGGCCATTCCTGCTGATGATTTTTTTTTTTTTTTTTTTGCATGCATTGAGGATTGGAAAAAAAGTTGGCATTAGTGCTTTGTGTCCAGAGGGGATTACTTTGAAGGTGATGAAATAAATTTTGAAAAATAAATAAAGAGTTTTTGAAAAAAAAAAATTGGTCTTTAGGCACAGTAGTATATTGAATCAATATTAGTTATTAAAAACATGTTTGCATTTTAAGGTATTTACTTTGTCCAATAAGCAAAAATAATGGATCATAATAATTTATTGAATTCTTTTATGACAAGTTTGTTTTTAATCAAGCAGATCAAGAAAATTTTAATCACTAAAATAGAAGTAAGTTAGAAAAAAAAAAAAGCAAATGTAGATTGATATACAAAAAGAATAAAATCTTCAGTAGCTTCCTTATTTTTATATCATTCGAATTTTGAAATTAAACAAAAATTGTGGTATATTAAGACAATTTACAATTTTAAGTTAAGACATTTTTCTTCACAGGTCAAACAGTTCTTAACATTTTATTTAAAAAAAAAAAAAATGGAATCGAATTATGGGCATTTTTCATAATAAATATATTCCTAAATATCATTTAATTTTTTAATTAGATATAGTTACTTCCATTTACTATGTTTTACCAAATATTGATTTTATAATTTTGATCTTAATTTATCTATAATTTAATGATACTAAAATTAATGATAAAAAATGCAGTACACAAATAAGTGATTTAGTTAGAGTTAAAGTGTTAGTAAAATTTTCTAATTTAATTTTATATTTTATCAATAGAAATATGACTTGGTGATACTATGTAATATTATTTATTGTAGTACATTTTTATTATAATTTATAAAACATATAATATTTTATGTAATTTTATTTTGTTTAAATTTTGTAAATATCTTGTTTAAATTGTAGAATATCTTTTATATGTCCTATTATTAAAATTATAATAATGTAAATTAAATAAGTATACATATTACAAACATGCCATCTAAATATACCAGTCTTTTGTATAAATAAATTTGAATTATCATTTACATCATATTTCTTGCAATATTAGAGAAAATTATTCATTAGTTATACAGTTTATTAATTTTTGATTATATGAATTTGAATGAATATGAGTGCATAATTTAATATACTAATACTGATTACTGTAATTACCTATAAATTAATTTTGAAATCTACTTTGTAAAAAGGGTTTTTGCTAAAGATAATAAAAGGAATTTAAGTTGATAAAATAAATTAATTGTTTAAACATAAAGAAACCTAAAGGTGTTCTGGCTGTCAAAAGAAAGTCCAACTTTTATGAAAGATGACAGAATACAACATGTTTTATACACCAACGTATAAATGAGCAAAAATTCTTAAATGAATTCACAGGTAATAATTAAAAATACTTCTTAAAGGCCAAATTAATGATTAATTATGATATTGATTAATTTAATTTCTTGGAGTAAATGTAAAAATTGTAAATTGATGGAAATTTTTTAAACATTAAGATTGACTTTTATTTTGAAGGAAGCTTTGTTTTATTGATTCCACATTTTGGTTGTGACCTGATGACCTGATGGCCAATGACCTTTGGTACCAAAGGCTTCAGGTTCAAATCCTGGCTGTGGCATGGATGTTTGTTAGATAACTGTTAAACTGTTTAAACTGTAGGTTCCTGTCTAATTTGCCCAGAATGTGCACAAAATGACCATAGATCGACAAACCAAACCAACCGCTTGCTGGATATCAATGTGTGAAATTTATAATGTGTTATTGTTTATATTGTTTTGCCACCAAAATTTTCGAAAATTTGATGCTTGTTAATGATTATACATGTGCATAGATTGCAGTTTAATTGTTATATGGTATCTGGTATACCAAAAAACGTATAGAAGCGCAGAATGTATCAAATAATTTTTCTGATTGAAAATTATGTTTGTGAGTTTTATGCTTCTACATATTTTAGGTAAAAATTTATGGTTGACATAAATAAAAATAAGTAAATATATTTAAATATATGAATATCTTTTTACAAATTTTATTTTTAGATTATCCTACATGTTCAACAAATCAGTTTAAGTGTACCGATGGACGATGTATTGAAGCAGAATATGTGTGCGATTTTGATGATGATTGTCATGATGGTTCTGATGAAGCTAATTGCACAAGTAAGTTAAATGACTAAAATAAAAAGGAAAACTAAGAAAAAGTTTTTCATTTTATTTTGTTGAATTAATTCATATTTAATATCTTAATGTTGATTAAAATGATACCAATATTAATGTTATAATTAATATGATACAAATATTAATTTATTAAGGGTTTCTTTCCCTACACTTTACCTCTGGCTAAACCCAGCGATTGCCACGATATACTTCATTTTAATTTACTCTCCAAATAAAGCCCCTTAGCTTACAAATTATTAAAAATTATTATGCATACAAGATGGAGCTTTTTTTCTTTTCCATGTAAACTAAATTCAATTTACACTAGTTACTAAGAGGATCAATAAAACTTATTCAGTATTTAATAACAAACAAATGCATATGTAAGTCATTATATTGTATTAAATTTAAATATTAAGAAAAATGTGATAAGAAAATGAACAATTCTCTAATATATTAATTGGTAAAATGAACCATATATATAGCATGCGTATGTCATCTATGTTCTCCATTTGCATTGTTGCTCTGATTGGTTAAATGCTATAGGTTTTTTAGGAACTTTAGACTGCAGTCATAGGTGGTTTGTGATTTACCATATACTAGCTACTTGAAACTTTGCTATTGAAAGAAATATATATCTGTTTTTGTCATAATATCTATTGAATTTCTTTAAAAAAATTGTTTATTTAATTATTCAAAGGAGCATTTATTAGGCATATAATTTCAAAACTAAAAAAAGATATTTATATTTAAAAACATATATAAAGAAAGTGTACTTTGAGATAAATTTATAAAAGTAGACAATTTTAGCCCTTTTTTGCTGTATATTTCATTAAAAAATAATCTTAAATTAAAAATTAATTATAAAAATCTTAATCTTTTAATTATTTTAATCATATATATTTTTTTTTTACTTTTTAATAGATCATTTTTTTTTAATATTAATTGTTTCAGAATTAAAAAAATTTTAATTTCACTTATACATTCCTTGCATAACAATTATTATTTATTTATTTTTGCTATTCTAAGTTTTTTATCTTATATTTTGTTGGTTTTTAGCTCCTGAAAAGATTTGTCGCCACAATGAGTTCTTATGCACCGTTAGCAAGCAGTGTTTACCCATGTCCTGGCGATGTGATGGTGACTCAGATTGCAGGGATGGCAGTGATGAAGTGGATTGTCAAAGCATCGAGTGTGAATCATGGCAATTCAAGTGTGGCAATGGACGTTGTGTTTTCATAACTTGGCAGTGTGATGGACAAGATGATTGTGGAGACAATACAGATGAATTGAAATGCAGTTAGTATATTATTGAGTGTTTCTTTTTCTATAGAAAACAGAATTATTGTAGATGAACTCATACTTGCTGATTCTTCAGATTTATTGAAAGATTTTTGACTTTTTAATTGTTTTATGAACTTTATAAATTGAAGACATATTTTCGTATTTCAGAAATTCTGTAAGGGATTCTAAAGTCCAAAATCATATAAAGAATTGATTTGATTCAATTTTAAATTAAACTATCAACTTCTTGCATTTCCATAAAAGATTGGTAACCTTGCAGATGGCTTTTGCCCAATGTGGGGCCAAGGCCATCTGCAAGGTCATCATCAAGGCCAGGCAGATTTCTAGACAGATGTTATCTTTTGTCAGGCCTATGCACAATGCTCTATGATCATATTAAACCGAGACTTACGGTTTAAAGGGAATTCCGAACCACTGCAAACATTCATGGCACCACCAGGACTCACATCCCAAAACCTGTGGCACTGAGCCTCAGTCACTCGGCCATCAAGCCCCACCAATCCACTAATTGAGTTAAATTATTGAAATTTGTGTAATAATTTCTAGAATAGACCATGCAGTATTTATGAACTTACTATGATTGAAAGAAAAAAAACATGTAACAAAGAAAATATATCTTTTATAATAATTTTTTTTTTGCATTTTAAATGAAAAAAAATTATTGCTTTTTATTTTAAATTTTAAATTTGAATAATGTTTAAAAGTATAAATATATTTTAATTATATCTTTTAGATTCAACCACACCAAGTCCTGTAACTACTAGTACAACTCCTGTTACAACTGAAACCCCTGGTCATTGTTCGACTTGGATGTTTAAATGCATCAGTGGCTCTTGCATTCCATTTTGGTGGAGATGTGATGGTGTCAATGATTGTGGTGATATGTCAGACGAAGATATGTGCGGTAAAGAAGTTAAAAATATTAACATTTAATTCATCAAAGTGTTTAATTTTTTCAAATTCCTTTTTTGATTTACTCTGCTGTATATACCAAGAAAATTTATTATTGCTTAATGTATCAGGGTATGTTGAAGTTCAAAACTTTTGCTGAAATTATTGGGGTTTTTTTTTTATGTGTGTGTATGCGATTTATTATAAAAACAATAGCTTTAACCTTTGAGAGCTGCCCTTACTTTAGTGTTATGATCAGCAGTTAAAGCGCAAAATTTTCATATTTAAATAATTTCTTAAATAATTGGAAATAGATATTTACTGATTTTTTAAAAAAATTTCTTTATAATTAAAATTTACATTCTGGAAAAATTATATTTTTTGTAAGTATACTTTGGTTAAAAATGATGTCTCAATCTGAAATGGCATTAATTAAAAACTGGATGGAATTTTATAAAATTTATACAATTGTTTTGAAAGGCCTTGACTAGATTTTCATATATATTTAATGTTAGTAGATTAAGTAATTTTAAATTTAAAGGATTAAAAAAAAAATTTTTTTTTGAAGAATTATAACATCATTTCTATTAACAAATATTTATTATTTGTTATTATTTTGTAAATGCTCTGAATACATTAGTCGTATTAACTCAAATCCAGGCCTATAACATGAGCTATTTCTATATATAAATTATTGATGTAAATTCCCTTTCTAGTGATTGTTGGAAATCCTTTTTTCTTTGTGGAATTTTTGAATAGTTACTTATTTCAAAAAATTTTTAGTCATAAGTTTTCGTAATAAATTTTTTAAAAATTTAGTCATTTATAATTGAGATATTTTCAAATTAAAAATTATTATTGATATCTCTTTTTCAAAAACGTTTTCTTGGGTATAGACCAAAACTAATATAAATTTTTAGTGCAGAATTTCAGTATAATATGTTTAATGTAATTTTATACATTTTTGTATCACATGAAGGTGACTCACAATACAAAATCACATTATTAAATTTTTACAGAATGGAATAGATTTATCCATAATTTTGACATTATAATTGACTGATATGTTTTATTTTTTTTATTTTATTATATGATATGTAATAAATTTATAATTTTTATCATACTGTATCAAAATCAGTAAAGCACAAATATTCATTAATATGATTCATTATGATATATCCTAGATTTCTAAGGTAATTTAGTAACAGTTCAAAATTTTTTTTTATTAGGAAAAACTTAAATAATTTTTTAATTCAAATTCATTTCTGTTCATTATATAATTTTTAATACTCTGAAGGGGATGAAGGTGATAAGAAAACATCTACAACTACAAGAGCGCCTGTGCCTACTGATAAGCCTGAAAGCTGTGGTGAAAACCGTTTCAGATGTAAATCAGGTGACATAATTTTTAGTTTTCTATTTAACTATTGAAAGATAAAATTAGAAAATAAGTTTGAGTACATTTTTTTAAAAATATATGCTCATAAATGAGATAAATGAAAACATTCATGTATTAATAAAAAAAATTTTATTTGTTAGGTATACAGTAAAACAAATTCTTAATTTTAAACTGATGAATGCAAAACTTAAAATTAGAATAAAATATTTATATATTTTTCATTTTTCAAAAAAAAATTGTGATTCCAAATAGTTAAAGGCATATTTTTTTCTTAATTGTAACCTGTTAGGAACCTGTATATGGAGTTCTTGGCTTTGTGATCATTTAGTTGATTGCCCTGGTGGAGATGATGAAGAAAACTGCAATCGTAAGTTACAAAATTCACCATAACAAAAAATTTTTGTTATTCACAATATTGATTTAATTATTGCATTTACTTATTAATTTAATGAGAGAATAATATTTTATTTATATTCTAACTTATAATAGATTGTTAGTTTTATGCATATCTATAAGAATAATAAACAATCAAGTCGTCTTAGAAATTATAAATTTTTGAAAATTGTGATACTTGTTCATCATAACTGAACTCAGTTGTTTTGTACACTTATTTAGCAATGCTATAATTTGTAATGATTTATATAAACTGTATCAGTATTCTCTACTGGACTAACGTGTCTTGTACATTTGTAAAAAAATTCAAAAAAATGTTAAAGTGTCATTTATTTATTATTTTTTTTATTTTATTTTAAAATATTGGAAGAAATGTTGAAATATTAACTTAACTAAACAGTCTGCAAGTATTGTAAAATTTTGAAACTTACCAAAGAAAAACAAATTTAGTTGTTATTCTTTCAAATATAAAATATATTTTTAACGTTATAATAAAATTTCCATCTGAATATATTTATGTAAAAATTGACACAGCTTTATCTTAGCTAACCTTCTCCTCAAAGGGTAAAACTTCTGCAGCAATTCAAAAAAGAAATTTGTATACGGAATTATTATTAGAAATATTATAAATAATTAAATATATATTAATTATTAGAAATATCATTTCTTAGTATTTTGAAATGTATTTAATATTATTATTGAAATCAAAAGTTTGCTTCTTGTATTAACATTTCATTGCATTGTAAAAATCCCCAGCAGTCAAATGCTGTTATTCTTATTTTTGTATGAAGTATTTTCAAATATGAAGTAGAATGCATGGGATATTTTTATTAGAAAATTTCTGCAGACGAAAAACTTCTTTATTTTTCAATTTGACTCTTTTTTTAAATGCCAAATAATAATTTTTTAAAAATAGAAATCTTATTATCTGTGTTCATTTCATGTCATCATTCATAAAGCTTCATTTTAAGGCCTTCCTTGTTTTTAAATAATTTGTATATGCAAATTATAATTAACTGTTTTATTCTGAATATATTTAATTATTTATAATTTTAACATAAGACCAATTAATAATGTTTTTATAACATCCTACTTATTTTGTTTTATTATATTTATGTTTTCAAATTGTATAATATGGTTTTGAATTTTTTATGTGTTTTAGCTGAAGATATGTGTGATGTGGATTATTTCCGTTGTGTTCATAGTTTAGGATGTATTCCTAATAAGTTGATTTGTAATGGAAAAGATGATTGTGGTGATGGTAGTGACGAATGGGGATGTAAAGCTTCTAATAGTAAGATTTTTTTTTGCTTATTTCTAAATAGTACTCAAACTAAAAAGATAAATATTAGTAAATTGACATTTTTTTCATCTATACAGCAGGGATGGCCAAGTGATTGACAACACTGTTAATTATTGATAAAAAATATTAATATTTATGAAAAATATATAATTTATTGAACTTGATTGAACTATTTGATTACCTCCATCCTTAATTATAACTTTCTGAAATGGTACATCTTTTTTTTTTACTTTAATTTTCAAACTTGTATATGATGGAAGTTGATTTCAGCCATAATAATTCCATGACAAAAAAAATAAATGAATTGATATACAATGTTGGTCTTTTAAAATTGCTACACCAACACAGAGGTACACCACACATGTGAAATTTGCATGACAGTGTGAACATGCTGTGTTTTGTAAATGATAAGTTTTTCAGTGCATTCCTGTAAAGCAGGTGGCAATAGCTCAATCTACAATTTGTATAAAAGTACAAGTTTGACAGGAATTTTCTCATACTCAATTCTCATTTATATTTTGTTTTTTATTAAAAAAATTATTGTAATACCTTTTGTAATGTGTCTGACTTTGATCGTGGAAGGATGCTAACCTACCAGGATTGTGGATTATCTTACCGCAATATTGCTGCTCACTATTGTCGATATCTGATGACTATCAGCAAAATATGGAATCGATAGGTTCCTGATGGTCATATGGAACATCATGCAGAATCTCAGCGATTTCCCATCTTGAACAAACCAGAAGACAGATCTTATTCACATGGCCACAAGTGATTGCACAGCTACGTCATATACATGATTCGATAAATAGAGTCATTTGCAAGAAAGTGTCTGCTTGAACAGTTCAACAACGATTGCAGCAGATGTAATTGATGGACTGTCAGCACTGCAATCTTGGCTTTAATTACTCTTGACACTGCATCACAGATAGGAGAGTCTTCATTAATGTGATCAACGATGAACTTGGACGCAGGAATTGTGGCATATTGTTGTTACTGATGAATCTAGGTTCTGCATACACCACCATAATGGCTACATCCGTTTTTGGTGGCAACATGGAGAATCTATATTTCCAGCTTGCATTTGACATCACCATATTGGCACATCACTTGAAGAGATGGTATGGGGTGCCATTGCTTAAATGTCAGGTTCTCCCTTGATTGTATTCCCAGCACTTTCAATAACAACTATTATATTTCTGATTCTGTCCTATAGTTGAAGATCTCTTAAGGTCATGTTTCAACTGTACAATGTACCAAATTTGTTTTTTTATCTGAAATATTTTAATTTTTTCTGATAATAGAATATTTTCTTCTTTCACTTACATGCCTGTATTCAAAATATTGAGCTTCTGATAATTATCAGCCAAGTATTGTGACCTAGCAGTCCAAAATTTGCACCTAAGGAGGTTATAAAAAATTTAATTGTTTCATCTCTTCAAAAAAAGCGCGGCCTGATGGCCAAATGGCTAGCGCTCTGGCCATTGGAACCACAGGCTTCAGGTTCGAATCCTGGCGGTGACATGGATGTTTGTGAGTGGTTCGGAATCCACGTTAAACTGTAGGTCCTGGTCTAATAAGCCTAAAGTGTGCAGAAAATGACCGTAGTGCGATAAACTAAACTAAACTTAAAAAAAGCACAAAAAGTTGCTGTCTTCTGTATTCATGTTGCTCATATGTACGGATTAATAGTTAACTCCTAGACTGAGTGCTACTTCACCTAAGTGTGTAAAAGCAACCATTTGTGTGGTGAATCCATATCTATATAAAGCTATACGTGATTGTATAGGTCTTGTTTTGATAATGTGTATCATCTGCGGTATTGCTGCTTTGTGATCTTTTACATGAAGGAAGATGAAAAAAGCAAACAGAGAGATCTGTTGTTTTGTAATGGAAACTGTCTTTAAAAAGATAGGAAAACTGAAAAGAGTAAGAATAACTATAGTTATTTTTATTTCTGCACATATTTCTCAATATCACGGGGAGCACCAGTAAACCTTTGCTCACTCTATGTGAACCATTGATCTAAATTACATTCCGTACATTATTTATCCCATCATTGTAATATGTACTATTCAATAGAATATCAAAATAAATAAATGTTTTCAGTGATTTGTAGCCAATATAGTAATACAATGTAACCATTATACATAAATGAACCTTCTAACTGTAAAATAATCAATTTATAAATTCATATAAATTATTTGTCCAATTATAATTTTCTAATAAAATAGAATGGCCAATTAGTCAAAAAGAAATTTTAATAACATGTAATTCAGTTTGTCAGCATACTCCTTGAAACATATTGTATCAGCAAGAAAGCATGTTACTCTTATACGTTAGGTAGGAATAAAAATAATTTTTCTAATTTCCTAATGTTTGGTTACCATTATAATATATTCTAGATGAGGTGTTTATTGAAATGAAATAACTTTTTCTTGAATTCATTGACTTATAAAATTGTTAATTTTCAAGTGTGTGTATTTTTTTTTTTTTTTTTTTTTCTATCTAGCCTCTGTTGTTCCTTTAACATGCACATCCTTGCAGTTCATGTGTGTAACTGGTGACTGTGTTCATATTGACAAACTGTGTGATAAAAATGATGATTGTCCCTTAGGAGATGATGAAAAGTTGTGTAACGATACAGGTGAGCAAATTCGAAATATTAAAATGCATATATATATATATATATATATAATTTTTAATAGTTTTAATTCCAAACAATTAATGTTTCAAGGGAAAATCTAAAATTAATAAAATATTGTCCAAATGATACTTTACATGAACTATGTATCTAAATGTTAATAAACCCTGTTTTGCTGTTATTATATATATATTTTTTATGTGGCTGATTATAAGAGCTTCTTGATGCATTGTTTTGTAAGGATTTTTATTGTCAACAACATAATTTTTTGTATGATTTGTTTTACAAAACTGATATTTTTAAGCTCTAATTAAATCCATCCAATTTTTCAATTTTCAATATTTATTGAATCATGCTTTTGCTCATAGATAAAATATCTTTCATTGTAATTCTAAATTCTTTACTAGATATAATTTTTTGTTTTATTTATAAATGTATTAATAATTATTTATATAACACATCATCTATAAGATGCATTATAATGTGGCATCCAAGTATTATATAATACATTAAATGCATTGTTATGCTCTGATATTTTATAGCAAATTAAAATCTCAATACTTTAGAATAATGTATTGTTTTCAAGTGTCGGTTATTGTGATCGGAGTAATATAGTTAGAACAATTTTGTAATAATAATTCTGTTCTGTTATATTGCCTTTATATGTTGTAAATTACATACTGTTAGCTTCTACAATGAACATTATTAATTGATACATATATTTTATGAAAATGTAGTTTATTATGTAAAATAAGCTCTATTTTTTCATACCATTTTGATCATTGCTATTTTTATTATTACTTGTTATGTCCTTATATTTTGTATTTCCTCCTTTTTTTTATAGCTTATGCTTTCAAAGCTCACAACCTCTTAGTGATAAGAGATTCCATTAATTTACATGAATTTAAAATACAATGGGATCCTCCTTATGGACAGTCTCATTTACAATTTGAATATCTGCCATCTATCAGGTAAGATAAAAATATTTTTTAAATCATTTTTTCATTTAGGTTTTTTTTAAAATGGATCTTCATAAAAAAAAAAAAAATAATAAGTTTAAATTGTCTATTTAATTGCATTGAGGTTGCATAATTATAATAATTCGACTTGCAAACTGTACAATGATTAATTTCCCATTATTACGTAAATTTTCTTTTTTTTATGAAGAAAATTGAAAAAAATTAGCAAAAGGAAATTTCACACTAATCATTGAATATAGAATTATTTTTAATTAAAAAAACAATTTATATTTTTAAAAAATAGCTTTTCAATTAAATTTAAAGATTGCATTTTATATAAATAAATAAAATAAAAAATAATATTTTGATATATTTGTTTCCTATAAAGTTTTCATTTTTGTTTCTGGTCAAATAAGAGGTTCATATAATGTCTTATTTATTTTTATAATAATCTAACCTTAGGGAAGCAACTTCAACTGAATGGAGGAATATGACTTGGATAAAATCTACATCTACTGTGTTCACTAAATTGGCCTCAGGTACAGATTATGTTGTGACAATCTATACTAGATTGAAAAATCATACTGAAGTTGCCCCTCCTACTGAGTTGCTTACTGTTACAACAGAATGGGATGGTAAGTTATTTTAAACTTTTGGAATTATATATATATATATATATATAAATTGTAATTGCTTGCCATATTTGAGTAAATGAATAGTGAGTTACTATTTGTAGCATTGGCTGCCTCACTATTGTTTTAAATGTATATTGATACATGACTTATTATGTTTAAATGTCATTTTCTAACAATTTTGTAATATTTATATGTTTTATGTAAAAATGATTTTTAATACCCTTCAAATTATTAAAATTTAATTTATAATTTTTTTATAGTATGCTATAAGTTATTTATTATATTGGCTTATAACATTTAATACTTAGAAATTTCTCTGCGTATTAATAAAATTTCTGTATAATTTTTATTTAAATTGTTTGTTTATTTACAAACAAGTCTTATTTGCTGCTATTATATCGCTTTTTACATTAGCTATTGATGCTTATTATATCTTATTTGTTTTAAATAAAACTGCTTTATCCTGATTTAATTTATTTCTTAAATGATATCAATTCCTGTATATTCCTACAAATTTTAGTCTGTTATTTATGAAAAAGAACTTGTTTTATAAAGTTTTGTAATACTGGTGTGTTTCATTCAGTTTTTAAAATAGTACTTTTATACACCTCAAATGAATTTTCAATTTATATAATATGTAAGATTTTATGTTTATGTTCTTTACATGGAGATTAACTCTGGATACTTTCTAATATTAAAAGGAGGTAATATTGTCTGGTTGCAACATAGTTTAAATAAATGAATATAATGTATTGTGTATAATCATTCAAAAAGTTCAAAAGTTTCACAAAAATTTACAGTTACGAAAGTATATTCAATATATTTAGATTTCAAATGCACTTCTTATTTTATTAGAATTTTGTCAAAAGAAAATTCTTGATGTTATTTAAAGGTTTTCAACATACTAGTTAAATTGTGCAGATAAAATAAATTTAAAAAAATGGCTTTTATAGAAAATATTTATGGAAACTATAGTAATGTCAGAAAGTTGCAAAAGTAACTTCTGATGTTAAAATGTTAAATGGACAAAAAAAGAAAGATTAACATTGTTCCTATAAAAATAATTCATTATTTGAAAATAAAAAAAATTGTGCAATTTAATAAATTTAATATTTCAATGTCTAATTTTCTTTTGGTTTTAGCCCCTGATCCTCCCACGAATATTTCTGTTAGTATATATCATGCCAAACATGTTCTAGTAAAATGGACTGCACCAGTAAAACTCAATGGCATTAATTGCTATAAGGTATGTTAAATTTATCACAGTTTATTATCATGTAAATTGATATCAATCTCCTGTATTAAATCAAATGTGTTCTATTTCATTATAGATTTATTTCTCACCACCTTATCCTGCACATTATGAAGTTGTACGAGAAATGAAAACATCTCATCCTATCAACTTTGATTTTGAACCAGGTGTCAACTACACTTTTTGGGTAATTTTTTTTTCTAATGCAGCTAGCAAACACTTAGACAATTTTCTTTGATGCCTTAAGGCAAGCACTGCACCGACTTTGCTCACTTAGCATTACCCAGGAGGTGTGTGTAGCTTGAAGATAAACTGCAGATGCAGAGTAACACTACCCCTACAACGCTCTATGATCATGTTAAACGGGAACCTACGGCTTAAAGTGGATTCTGAACCACTACAAACATCCATGGCACCACCGGGACTCGAACCCGAAACCTGTGGTACTGAGTACTAGAGCGCTGGCCAACTTAGCCAACTGGCCCCCATTTTTTTCCCCCTACATTATAGCAACTGATTTTGAAAACTAATCAATATAGTTTTGATTTGAATTACTCTATCAAAATCATTATCGTATGTTCCTATGTTTATGTAAGATGTCAATATTTTTTAATAGACTAATGCATATATATTTTTTTTATTTATTGAAATGAACAAATTTTTTAAAAAAATGTTAAGTGTATAAAGTTGTTTTACATTTATAAGAATAGTCAGAAAATCTATAATTTTAACATATAATTATAAAATAAATTATAATTAATTAAAAATTATAATAAATAAAAAATATACATAAATATTTGTTCGCAAATGAGTCAAGCAGTGATTTGAACTAATAAACTAAATTTGATGAAAAGTAATCAATTATGTATTTTTAGACAAAAAACATTTTTTTATACAATATTTATGTATCCAACTATACTTTTAGGTAATTTTTTCCCTAAATTATAGCAACTAATATTGAAAATTAATTAATATAGTTTTTATTTGAATCTATTTATTGGAATTACTTTTTTAAAATAATTATTTTAAACCCCTATGTTTATGTAAAATGCCAATATTTTTTTTAATAGACTGATGCATATTTTTTATATTTATTAAACAAGTTTTTGATTAAAAATGTTAAGTGTATAAAATTGTTTTATATCTATAAGAATAGTTAGAAAGTTCATGATTTTATCAATATAATTATAAAATAAATTATAATTAATTAACAGTTAAAATATATAAATAATATACATAAATATATGTTCACAAATGAGACAGGCAGAGATTTGAACTAACAAATTAAATTTGATTAAAAGTAATCAAATATGAATTTATGTGGAAAAGTTTTTTGTCTAAAATATTTATGTACTTTTCTTAGATGACGGCCTTCAATAGAAAATTGGAAAGTAAAAAATCGGAGCCGTTTGTGATTGATTTTGCAAAGGATTCTGTTTTGAGCCCAGTTACTAATCTTCACTCATTATCTGTTACATCCAGCGAAGCAACTATTATTTGGAATCATGCCGATCACAAAGGAAGTGGATACACTGTTATTTACAGACCAAATTATATCACTGAAACTTTTGCTTCGATTCAAAATACAACTGGAAACACAATTACTGGTAATTTATTTTCTTTGACCTTCATCTCCATTTTTTTATTCTATGAATAATTTTCCTTTTAAAAAACATTTAAAAACTTTGTTTATTCTATTCGCATAAATATCAATTTGGATAAGTTAATTTAATGCTTTTCTTTTCACACATAAAATATGAATATTCTTCTGAGGCTGTGGGTTTTTCATATCTTTGATCAGTTTCAATTTTGGACATTTCACTGAGAACTGTAATTTTTTCTACAGTTTTCTTATTTTATAAGATTGCTGTTATGTTTTGTTCTTACATTAAATTCTAAATTTTGTGTCGTAAACTAAATATCTTCGTTCAGAATTTGTGGATTTTCAAGAGATGTACGGATTTCTTTTAAAAATTATTATTCTTTGACAAAGAATTTTTTATATTTACTTTTTAGAACATATCCATATATAATTTTATGAGTAAGCTGCACATCAGCCCAGCCTGATTATTTTTGATTTGGATTCAGGTCACTAATTGATATTGTTTACTTTTATTTTCTAGCTTAACAAAGAAAAGATCTGTCATAACTGTTAGCATTAATTGTCACTATAAATTTCATGTCTCATTTCAATTAAATTAGGAACATATGGATTGTGTTTTTTAAAGTATTCAATATATTAATATGACTTACATAAATATAATTGATTGATAACAAGAATAACTAATTATAAATATTTATTTTTTACTGCAGACATATTAATAGTCAGTGAAATCAGTAATCTGATTTTAAGTATTTGATTTGAGTTTTATTTATTTTAAATTTTTAAGAAGACTATATACTGGAATTGCTAATTTTATTGCATTTTTCGATTACGATAATTTTTTAATTTCAATAATGATGTAATTACAATTACTGCATATTGTTTTCATTTGTTTTATTAAAATTTTAACTTTCAATTTTTTAAGATTTTTTTCAGTAGCATATTTGAATAATTTTTGGCTATCTTTAATGTGTTTCATAATTCTCTACATATAGTAAGAATTTAAATAAATATTTAATTTTAAAAAAGTGTATCATAGCAATTTTAACTATATCATGTTGTACTGCAAACAAATGGCTTTTATAAAATAAGTAAAGTATGTCAACCTCTATGCAAATAGTTGTGAGAAACATATGAAATATAATAAAAAAAAAAGTTTTTAATTAAGGAAATTTTTTAAATTTTTATATTATATATATATATATATATAATATAAAAATTTCAAAAATTATATACATAGGATACCATGTCTCCATAAATTTAAAATCGAAAACTCGTTATAAATCCAAAGTAAAAAGTTATGAGAAACTTACGATATATAAATATTTATAATTTTGAAGTTTATTATAATTAAAATTTGGATTTATCAATAAGTTTTCCATATTATTTTTTTTATCAATTTTTCATTTGCTTATTTTGAACTAATTTTAATTGTAGCATTTTTTTAAACTTTATGGCACATTTTTAATATCAAATAAGTTTAAAAATCAGTTTTAATTTATTTATTAGATTTAAAAATTATTAGATTTTTCAGAATTAATATATTAGAATATGAACATTTTTGGTCAAATATTTGGTTTAGAAGAATTAGCTAAAGCATTATTTAAGTATATTTTATTATATTAAGTTTTAATGTAGAGAATTCCAGTTATTTACTTCTGTTACTTTACTTATTCTGTATTATTATGAATTAGCAAAATATTAAATAAGTTTTAATTTTGACATGAAGCTTTCAGATTATAATTATAAATTTATAATGTTTGTGCTTGTTTTTTTATTTTGTTCTTAGAAAAGAAATAATTGAAAGCTCCATGTAAAAATTAAAACTTAACCAATTTAATTTTAAATTAAAAATTAATTAATTAAATTGAAAATTAAAAAAAATACGGTTCTTGTGAATTATATTTCTGATCATTTAATTATAATCAGATATTTTTTATTTATTATTATTATATATATTTTTTTTTTTTTTTTTTTTACCACTTTGCTATGAATTAGTTAATAATAATATTTTATGTGGTAAAATTTAATAAAACTCCTCATTACTATATTTAAAATTCACATCAGTTTATTCATTTTGTCATCATTTATTAATGCATCACATTGAGCATTAACATAAGTTTTTTGGTTTTATTTTTAGTGAAAGACCTTGCTCCTGGGGCCAAATATATTTTCAGAATATTCCCTTACAACGGACAATTCAAAGGACCTGATGAAAAAATTGAAGTCACCACTAAAGGTTAATAAACATTTTTAGCATTCATTCATTCTAACTTAACATTTAGTATACTATTGTGTCCAAAAAGTTGTATAAGCAATTCAAACAAGCAATTTGCGTTGAAGATGAAGAGCCCACTGGTTGACTATCAACCTCAACCGACGAAGCTCACAAAGAAAAATATTAAAGACTTGGTGCTTGCAAACCGTTGATTTATAATTAGAGACCTTGCTGATGATGTTGTAATTTCAAAAGGATCAGTCAATTCCATTTTGGGCCTCAAACGCTTCAAATCTCGATTGTTATCGAAAACCCTCAGCTCACACTGCATTGATTCTTCGGGACTTTTTCACCAAAAATGAAACCCATATCGTTCCACAACCATCGTATTCACACCGTGCTACTTCTGGCTATTCCGTAAACTCAAAAGACCACTCTGGGGATACCGTTTTGAGTCGATTGAAGAGATTCAACGTGAATCGCCATGTGCTTTGAAGGCCATCCCTGCCGATGACTTTTTAGCATGCATTGAGGATTGGAAAAAAAGTTGGCATAAGGGCATTTTGTCCGTAGGGGATTACTTTGAAGGCGATAGAATAAATTTGGAAGGATAATTAAGAGTTTTTTGGGGAAAAAAATTGGTCTTACTTTTTGGGCACTATAATAAGTTTTTGTGTTGCTTTAAAGAATTTTTATCAATTGTGATTTAATCTCTTTCAGGAATTCCATTACCATCTGTTCCGATTTTGAATAAGCAAGAAAGTGATACACATTCTATTAAACTATTTTGGAGTGCACCAAAAGATGAAAGAGCTGCGAAGTGGTCTTATGGGATATACATACGTTCACCGACAAATAATGACTATGGTAAACATTTCTTTTTAATGTTTTTTTTACAGTAAATCTCGTATATTTTGAATGGATCATATCATTTATCCTTATGTAGTTGCCTACTTCATTTGGAATATATTTTTTTCAATACTTCACTTTAATTGAGCTCTTTTATATTCTAACCTGTTATGTAAGTGAAAAATGACAAATATAATTTTACTAATTAATTAGAACTTTCAAAATTATTATTTTTTCATAAATGATTGTCTTTTATTATTTTAAGTTTTGAAGTATGTTGACATAAATAAATTTAGATTTGAAAGGGAAAAAAGTTGCCATCGTTTAAGTAGAATAAAATAGACAAAATTTAATGTAAAAAATATGAAAAAAGAAACCTTAACTAAAAGATTATCCAAAATTATTATTCATTAGCAGATATTTCTTAATAGCAGATGTAGTATTTCTAATTATGTGTTTTTATATCAGCAAAAATTAATAGAATATGATTTTAAATATTTCATATTCTATAATATCTTATTATTTTTTCTTATAGTAAACAGCTGGTTGCATTTTTTTTTTTAATTTTTATTTCAAATTTTAAATATGAATACATAAACAAGTTAATTTTAAAAAAAATTGTATATTTTACTGAAATCTTTTTAGAAGATAAAAGCAGACAAGCCATAAGAATTAAATTTAAATAGCTAAAAACAGTTTTTATTTTATTATATGCCAACACAGTAATACTCTAAACATTTTACCTCCACATTCCCCATGTGAGAGAAAATTATGTGATTTGCCCTTGTCCCTTTTTATCTTTTAGTAAATTTTTTTTCAGCGGTTGCATTACCAATTTTAAATTCAATTAATCCAATACCAATTTAATATTCAAAATATTTTTATTACTTATTAATGAATTATATCTAAATGCTTAAATAATTGCAGATCTCTAATGCCTTACTGCAAAAAATAATGAAAATAATTCAGAGAATTTTTTCTGACTTGTAAAGATACAGTTGGTTTTCACTCAAATAAAGTATAAAAAATAAAGTGAAAATAATTGTTTTTTTATATTTGTTGGTGATACTAATTAAATAGAATTCTATATTAATTTATTTATTATTAGTAATTTTATTTAATTTTTTTATTGAGCAGGAATAATTATTCCTGCTCCTAAAAAAAAATTTGCATTATTTATTATTTTTTTTTTTATATAAATTTAAAATAGCTTAATTTTTTTGTCGCCGAAAAATTAGAAAAATGCAGCCTAGCAGTTTGCACTAAAATATTAAATAATTATGTGGGAAATTTAATCATTCGATGTATTCTTTACAGAATTAAAAGGCATTACTACAAATACAAGCTACACAGTGACTGGTGTATCCCCTTGCATTATTTATGCATTCCAAATTCGAGTTGTTAAACCGTATGGAGTGGGTCCTGCTGGAAGTGGACATGCTGGAACAAAATTTGATAGCACAGCTCCGCCTAAGTATTTAAGCTTAACATTGGATCCTCCTGATCATATGAAGGTTGAATTTGAAGCATCTTGTCAGGAAGTGATCTCCAATATTGGATATATAGTTAGTAATCTGCTATTTTTTCTTTTAACTATTATAATTTGTTATTTATAGCACTTAATTGTATATTGAAGCACCTTAAAATTTCTTGGTGTAGATTATTTTTCTTAAATTATGGTCATATAGTTTATCTTGAAAAATTGAATTCCTAAGTTCCTAAATGGAGTCATTTTTTTTTAAATTTTAATTTTACATGAATGCATGTATTTGAATGGTATAACATGAAATAGCATGTATTTTCTTCAAATATGCCCTGCAAACATTTCT
The DNA here is from genome assembly GCA_021605075.1 of Caerostris darwini. Lineage (NCBI taxonomy): Eukaryota > Metazoa > Arthropoda > Arachnida > Araneae > Araneidae > Caerostris > Caerostris darwini. The sequence continues at coordinate 1,082,557 of BPLQ01013114.1, read as the reverse complement.
TTATGTTCTGCATGCATTTTTATCCTGGTTGCTATTTTACATATATATTTTAACAATTTCTACCATTTTTATAAGCATCAATAAAGCTTTAAATTTTAGAAAATGTATTCATTTATCTCGACTTAACATGCAAAATTGGAAGCAATTGTATATATGCATTTTATCTGCAAATTGTAATTTTATTTGTTACATATTTTAATTTACGTATTACACATTACTTAGTACATTCATTTTGTTTTTCTGATTAAAAGAAATAATTTTATGTAAATGTGTATTCTGAATGTAAATAAATGCATATAATATTCTATGATTTTTTAATATTTTAATTTCAATGCTAATATTTTCCATTTCTTATTTAATTCTTCCTATAGATTTATGTTTGTTTACTAAATTTTCATGTAAATTTGGAAATTATGTGCAGTGAGAAAAAAAAATGCTCTAAGTTAATGCATGCATATTGTGCTATTTGCACTTTGAGTTTTTTAAATAACTCTGTAAAAACTGGAATGTTTTTTTAACAAAAAATTCTGTTAATAATGAAAAAGAAATTATTTGTATAATTATTTAAATTTTAGTTTATTAATCTTTTAAACCTTTAAACATACAAACTTCTAAAACTGCATTATGCAATATTTAAACATATAAAGCCAAATTACAAAATAATAATAATAATACCGTCTTTCATTAAAAATTGATAAAATGAAATAAATTATTAAGTGTACTTATATGAAATGATTTATATTGAAGTAACTCTTATTAATGTATTTTAAAATTTTCTTTTAAGCAAGTTAAAATCTCTTTTGAATGTATTCAATAAAAAAAGAAATCACTTAAAAGTTTGTTAGAAAACCTAATTTTTGAGCATAAAATTATTGATAAATGTATATAATCTCACCTTTTTTGTGTGTATTAATTATATTGAAATCAAGTATCAGTGTTAAATAAAAGACTATCTTTATATTTAAGTGGTTATTGTTTACTTATGCAGGTACATATAAAGGACTGGATTCTCCAAAAATCTGACTATGTTAAACTAGCTTCACGTACTGATAGCAAAATATCTTTTCTTCGTGACATTCATTATGGTGGTAAATATTCAGTGCAAGTTCAGACTGACGAAAAACACTCCCAGATATCGGAAGAAGTGATTTTAATGGCACCATCATTACCTATGGTTCCTCAAATCAAGGCATTGAGAGAAAGAAACGGTTCAATTTATGTGACCTGGAATGAAGTAAATTGGCCTGAAAATCTAAAAAATCACAAGTATGTTGTTTGTTTATCATTATAATTGATTAGAAGGCATGCTAAAAAGTTGATAATTTTATATTTTAATATATCAAGTATTAACAGATTATTTGTTAAAAATGTTAAATGATTATTTTTACTATGTGTCTAATTTTAATTTTTAAGTATAAAGCAAAGAAATAAAAATGTTACATTTTTTTTTTTTTAAAGTAAAGGCATTATACTTTATTGGTCTTTTCAGAATCAGCTAATTTTTTTATTTCAGTTATTGAAATATTTAAAATTCGCATTTATTTTTTTATGCAATGATTATTTTTAATTTGATATTTATCTATGATAAATAATACAAATTAAATATTGAAATTTCTTTTCAATATTGGATTTCTTTTACAAATACATTTTCTGTAAATTTAAAACAAGTTCTTAAGGTCAATATTAATCTCGAAAAAAATGTAATAAAATCTGATGCTATTATTTCATATATTTAAAGTTGTAAAAATGAGAGTGCATCTTATAAACATGCATTTTTATAAATAGTTGTTTATTATCAAGCACTATATAATTGAATAAAATTTTTTATCACACCAGAAACTAAATAGTACTAATAAAATAATATATTACAGAAATGATTTTCTATTGAGACGTAATATATTCTTAAGTTGATATATATACTCTTAATAAAACTAAATATTAATATTTTTTGCATGTTTCATTGCATATAATGAAAAAATTATCTTATCTTCTAGATTTGTTTACACTGTTAAACTAAACAATGAGAGAGATATGTCTTCAGCTTCTGAGTACAATATTTCCAAGCCTCCCTTCTTCCTGCACACCCCTCCTTCCTCCTGGGGCAATGTGTATGTAGCAGTGAATGTGATTGATGAGCATGGGTATCCTGGACCTCTGTCTGATATCTTTGATCTCGGCAGCAATGAAGGTAAGTACCATCCCTTATTTATATAATTTATCATCTTGCAGATCCAATTCACCTATTTGCTAATCGTTTTTATTCAATAAGCCATAGCTATGCAATAGATAGGACTTACGAATTTATATCTATTGAGTAATAACTTTGCATATCTCAGGATATGTTTGAAATTGACTATGTTAAACTAATTAACTTTATGTTTAAACTAATTAATTATTAATCCATTCAACATGGAAGATATCCTTGTCATTGTGTATTATATTGCAAAATAAATTTATATCATTACAAATTAAATTTATGTATGCTAGATATAAACTGTCTAAAAATAAATCAAAATTTTCAAACATATGTGATATAAAACTAAAAGTTGATTTTGTTTTGTTACATTTGGGGATGATATAAATAAATCAATTGAATATATCTGAAAACAATTTTTAAAATTTTTTATTGAAATTAATATATACTTTTAAATTTGCATTTTTATAATCATAGCTTTTGGGGGCCGAATGGCTAGAGCTCTGGCGTTCGGTACCATAGGTATCGGGTTCAAATCCTGGCTTTGCCCATGGGTGTTGTGGTGGTTTGGAATCCTTTTTAAGCCGTAGGTCCCGGTCCTTATAGGATCGTAGAGCGTTGTGGGGGCAGTGTTACTCTGCGTCCGTGGCTTACCATCAAGTTACACGCGCCCCCTGGGTAATGCAAAGTGAGTAACATCGGTGCAGCCCTTTTAGGCATCCAAAGACGTCCATGTCTGTTTGCCAGCTGCATTGGAAAAAAAAAATAATAATAAATAAATAATCATAACTTATACTTTTTTTTTTTTTTACAGATTACAATCTAAAGCTATCTCAGACTAGTCTTGTAGGTTTGGCTGTTGGTATAGCGGTCATCTTTATACTATTAATCAGCACATTAGTAATTTTTGTTGTGAGACACAGACGTCTCCAAAGAAGTTTCTTATCCTTCGCTAACAGCCACTATGATACCAGATCTGGCTCTGCCACTTTTACAACAGGAGAGGATTTAGGTAAGATTTTAGAAAGTCTTTCCTATTTATTTATTTGTTTTTAATTCCTTTTGAAATTGTAATTTTTAATTTTTGATATTAGTTGCGCGTTTAGTGTACTTTTTTAATTGTTTCATTAATTAGATGCAATGAAGTATTATATCAAAAACAAAATTTACTATTGCTCTTTGACCACTTTTTCTCAAATCACAGTCTTACTGTTTGTCAAGTTGGGTTACAATCCAGAAAAAGGATGTTTTTTGATATGGGGGTTTGTAATTTTAATAACACTATCATAGTAAAATTAAAATATTTGAATTACCGAAATTTATTTTAATGGTATTGATATACATTTTTATTCTCTTAATTAATTAGTATGACTATTAATTAGTATAAATTGCAGAATCTAAAGTTAGAAGGGTTTTTCTTTAATGAAATCATAGGACTTTTTTTTTTCTAAAAACATTTTAATTTATTTAAATTTAAAACTCTCAGTTAGATTTTAATTTTAAAATTTAAATGCAAAAAAAATAATAATAATCTTATAAAATAGTTTCAATTCTTTGTTGTGATATTTTCTTAAATCTTTTGATTTGTTTTATATATTATACGGAGTGAAATTATTTTAGCTTATGTTTAGGTTTTCATTTATTTTTTTAAAAATTGAAATTAATTGTAACTAGTAATAAATTAATTACAGTTTTTTTTCATAATTATGATATTGTTAATCATATAGTCATTTACTAATTATTTAATTTGTTTTCTTAAAAAAAAAGAGCTTTTTTTTTCTTCACTTGCATTATTAAATTTGCATATTTATAATTATATAAAACTAAATTATTATTTCTACCTTAATACTGTAACAAAAAATTAAGATTGCAAATGTTTAAAAGATGATAAAATTTGAATATTTTCTTATGATTTTAGCATATTTCATCATTACTGGTGTTGTTTGGGTACAAGCAACAAAGGAATCTTACTGTGAAATTTATTGTAAAAAAATTGTTAGTTAGGACATTATATTTATGTACATTTTTTTTCCCATATACCCTGTATAATTCCCCCCCCATACCAGTAGCATTGTAAGAAGGTATTTTTTGAAAAATTAAGCTTAGTGAAAATGTAAATATATGTTATATTTATGCACAATATTATTTCTCAAAAAATTAAAATGTATTTATATTTTTTTTATTAGATGAGGAAGAAGAATCACCTATGATTCGTGGCTTTTCAGATGACGAACCACTTGTAATTGCTTGAACGTAACAACTTATAATAATGCCAGAATTAATTTATATTTTCTGCAAAAAGCTTTAAAAAAAAGTGGGAACATTTTCCGTGACAATGAAAAATTTAGCACTTCTGCAACTATTAGCATAATTATTTTATTTCTCAAAAAAAGTAACTTGTTTTTAATAACGAAAATCTTCTCTCAAATCAGTGTATTTATTTATTTTATTTTTTTTACGTTGGACCAAAATTATTGTTTTACAATTAATTGGTTGTTTAAGTATTAGCTATTTTTAACATTGTTGACAATTTTCATGTTTTGAAAATTTATATAATTGTTTAATATGTGTTTGTAGAAATTAAACTTTTTTAAATATAATGACATATAATTACGTTGGTTGTAATTAAATTCTGGTTTTGAGCATTTATTAATAATAACCGAATATATAATATATTGAATTTGTGTAAACTACCTTATTTAATAAGTGTTTTTTTTTGTATCCACTTATCATTGACATAATTATATAATTTATAAACTTATATTAAGTTTTTCAGATAGTGTTATTAAATATATATCATACAATTGCTTTAAATTGTATAGATGAATAATTTGAAGTGCTTTCATATCTAATCACATGAACTTCTAATACAGATATAATACTTATTTAGTGAAAATGGATTGTATGCTATCCATCAGTTTAATCATTTACATTTGAAGACGATTGAGTATATTCTTAAGAATTTCCAGTTATGCATTTGCGAAACATCAAATGCTCGATTATTTTAATCAGACAAGTTTTTTTTTTAATGTCATAATTAGTTTCCTGTGTTTATATTCAAGACTGGTTTTTATGGTGTTAAGTGTTGTGACAGTTATCCAAAATCAAACCTGTATAATGTGTACATTTTGTTTTGTGTGAAAATGTCTTAATTGTTGATTTCGAGGATGGAGGTTGCTTTGTGATATGTTTTGAGGCAAACCGTCTCAAATTTGTATTCATTGTATGTTTGCAATCTCTTTGTAGTTGTCCTTTATAATTCTCGTATCTCATTTTCCTTTTCTTCAGTTTTTGCATTTTATTTTCTTCAGTTTTTCGCATTTTTTGCAAATAATCAATGCTGAAAATTATTATTTTTAATCAACTATTTTGATTATGTTTTTCAATCAAGAATTTAATTTGAATTTTTTTTTTTTTTTTTTATCTTTGATTAAATTTATTATTTCTTTTTAAAGTTTTTAGAAAAACTTATTTTAAAATATGAAAAATAATATCCATATATTTTTTAAACTCCTGCTTATATAATTGAGAAATATTAAATAAATCATTCAGCATATTAGAAGTCTACAAGAACTGTGTTAATTTACCGTAGTTTTTTTTAAGTATTATTTAGTGTTTTTTTACTTCTTTATTCAAGCATTTCTCTCTTTTACTCCTTATTTTTAAAATTATTGCTCTGCATTTTCTTTCAATGTACCTTATACTTTTTTTATACTTGGAAAGTTTATTAAAATATAATTTTGTTTAGTTTTTTTGTGTAACTTGATCCAAATGTGATATGTTGATAATATAAAGATATACAGAGTATACTATGAAATGTATGTACAAAAGGTATCTAATAAAGTTTATTGCTATCCAAAATTATTTCTCCTTTTCTTTCGATAATATATTACTATTCTTTTCAACTTAATGTAGTAACACATTTGATAATGACTTGATTTCATGAACATGAAATTTCATCAATACTGCTTTTTAAATATATATATATACAAAATTTTCTTGGTATTATTAACCTGTTCTGATTAGATCCCTCTTAGAATATTCTTTTTTATAACTTAGCATATAAAATTGAAATTAATTAGTTGATAATACACTAATTTACATATTTTACTTAATTTTGTTAAAAAATTGTTTTTCTACTAGCCCCAAGAATATTTTTAAACCAAAATAAAATTATAAGTAAACCAGTTATCTTTCATTAACTGCATTTTATTATAAGATTTAAAATGAAATTTCCATCTCAGAATAAGAAATATCAAGTTCACTTTATTTATGACATTTTAATGCTAAGTTGTTGCGGTTTATCTTAAATAAAAATATTGTAGTGTGTTATTTGAAAAGATGGCCCTCATGCCACGTGGATATCTAACTACTGCTGTGGACTGCTATAGGAGATTAAGGTAAGCTGTTTTTTTTGTTGTTGTTTTGTTTTTATGTATACTGTGAGCTTTAATTAAAATGTACATTTCAAATAGATATATCTAAAGAAGTTTGACAGATTACTGGCTAGTGGCCAAGTCAGACAGATTAAAAAAAGCAGCATTAGAGAGGAGGGATTTTAATTGCAATACAAAGAATTTTGATCATTCAAATTTTAGATGACCTGATATTAAAAAGAAAAACTAGGTAAAAATGAATTCATTGTATGTGTATCCTTCAAAGCAGCTTTGTGCTGCATTTAATTAGCACCCCTAATAAGTAATTGATTCATCTGTTTCCGTTAAATCGGATGATTTATCATTTCATGTGATCCAATCTATGTTTAGACTATAAATAGTTAGCTTTTTTTTTAAAAAATGTATATTATTTCTTAAAAATATTGATAAAATTGTATTTGTCAGATAAATTATGTAAAAAAATAAATCTTACATCATCTTCAAAAAACTTTTGTTCTTAAAAGCAATGCTATTCAATTAAGTAATTTTTGTATGTAAATGCTAATTCCAGTTGGTAAAAGTTAGTTTATACATTACAATTTAATATTAACTAATTTTTGGAGTTTGTATTCTGATCAACGTAATTTTTACTAAAATCTTATGCTTTATAAAACTATTCCATTGATATATTAAAAAATAAACAATGTAAAATTTTAAAATTATTTAAAAGTAAGCAAGGAAAAGATAAAAAGTTTCTCAGCCTCTTTGTAATGTAAAGGATACTTAGATATGTAATAACTTTAAGTATTTTGTCTAGAATCACTTGAGTTCTATGATACTGAGAGAGATATTTCAAGAAATGATAGAACAGTAAAAGTTTCAATAAGTCTGCATTTATTTATAATGGATATACAAGCAAATAGTCATGTCGAAACTGTTCAACAAGTTAATAGCGCAGACACAATCACACATAAGTTAAAATGGGGTTCGTAAATCTCTGTTTTTCGGTCACAAAATTTAAGGAACACTTTATTAGTCAATAAATACTTTTATTGACAATTTACTTCTAACATTTGATCTCATACCTACATAATAATGAATAAATTTTATCTTCACAATGAGATATAAATTGAATACATAAAGATATTTTTTAAATTGAAAAAAGGAATTCAAGCATGTATATATAATAACAATGCAAATAATAAAATTGATATAAAAGTCGTATACATCAATATATATGATTAATATTTTATTAATTCATTTTTCTAAAATTATATAATTATAGTTGTCATTTCTTGTTATTTAATATCAATGAATGTCTTTCGATATTATTCTTTTGTTAAAATGTTAACATTAAAAATAATTATTTTCACTTTGATATTATAGTAATAATTTGGTTATACACATTCAAATACAAAATATATTTTGTGAAATATTGTTTGAATCATAATTATTCTTGATTATATATTCTACTGAGTTTTAAATATGTTTTGTGAATTATAATTTATAATAAGTATTTTTTATGTTAGAATAGTAATAAAATAGCTTATTATGCATTGCAATTACCAGTATTTTTCCATGCACCCGACTTTTTAATAGGCTATAATATATTTTCATAAGATCACATTATATAATTTATAATAATCCTTCTAAAAATATTATTTTATGATGGGGATTTTATCATTTGTTTATATTATAGTTTCCTAAGTTAGGTAAAAATATTTTTAAAAAATCAACGTTAACATAGGCTGTTATCCTGAGCAGACACCATAATAATATTTAAATTCAATATTTGTAAATATTCATTTTTGCTGTTGTTTCCAATTCATTTAATTGAAAATGGTGTAGGAAGTAATATTTATGAATTCATTCTTTGATTTAATTATTTAATGCCTCAAAATTATTTTCTATTTTTGAGTAATGCTGAGGTATTCTATTCAAGTGCTTTTAATTTTGTTTTTATGAAAATATTTCTGATGCTTTTTATTTTACAAGAATATATTAAACAATATTTGATTGGAAATATCCATTTCAAGATTAATTATTTTAATCTTCATTTCTTTAATGTAGGTAATTCAATTCTCGATTCATAATAAAATATTTACTTCATGATTTTGTTTTAAATTTCAAACTACACCGTTGATAATAGAATGCTGTCGCTTTTTTAATTGTAATAAATTCTGAAACTTGCCAGGGCAGATTTAAAAATATTGACCTGACCATTACAAGGATAATCTCAAGTTTTTGGAATGCACATGATATGTTGAATAGAATAATCAGAATTTCTGGATGGTATGAGATCAGACACGTTTTGTTCGATATATCACAAAACATCTATAGAGATATCAATATCGAAGGAAAAATAGAATATACATTTTCCATTTTGTCGCGCATTATTGTCTGTCCATCGCTATTTGTAGACTTTTTAAGAAACTTATGTTGATTATTTTGTTTTGAAGTTTACCAAATCTCCATTATATGATTAATTCTTATCATTTGATCAGTAAAATAATTTTTTTCAGATGTTCATTACAGATGTATTCTTTAAAACAAAGAATACATTTTTAATATTTCCAACGGCGCGACAAGACTTTCAGAATGGCTGCATTTTGGAAAGGTTTCACTTATGTCCAACCATAGGATATAACTAGATTATATATCCATACAAAAATTTTTTTTTCCTTGTCTTTTATTCAATTCCTTCTATCAGCTCACACTCTCCCTATATATATCTTGTTCAATTTTTCAATCGTTAATAAAGACCTTTTTATTCATCCACTCAGTGTTCAAATACATTTTTTTTGAACTTGTAGTGGATGACACTGGATGTTAATGCAGTTTTTCCAAATATTAATCCAGTAATTAAATTTAGTTTTTTTTTAGATTTAAATTGCATATATCTACCAATAGAGGGCGCCAGATAAAGTTAAAAAAATGAATGAAAATTATTTATAAAGGACTTATTTGCAATACAGTGAAAAAAAAAGTAGGAATTGACTTAAATTTTTTTTTTTATTTTTATGTATGGAATCTACTTTTTGCACTTTATGGATTACTATACTAACAGGTAGGCGGACAACAATATGGATAAACCCATGTTTTTACGTCAGGATTTAATGTTTACTTTTCCGCTGAACAGCTGCAGGGAAAAAAAGAATATTATTTATTCGCGCTTACTAATAGCAAATATTATTCGAAAGTTGTAGTCGAATTGCCACCACCCCAAAAGCGATTGTAAAGAGTGGAAAAGTATCTTTATAATTTTGTATATGAAATATAAAACTTTTTCACAAATTGTATTTGTTTAGGTAGATAGATCTGTAGTCTATATTGATAGACACAGTTGCGGACAGACAGACAATAAATGCGATGTCAAAATGGCGACATCTCCCCTTTTCCAAATCCACCTGTACAAGTTGTATTGCTATAAGAGAATGAGAAGGTGCGGAAAATGTTCCAAAGAGTGGTTATTTTTGTACGCAAATATAGGTATATATAGACAGAGAATATATGTATATATATAGAAATACCTTTGTACAATACTTTTCTTCCGAAATATGTACAGTAATTCACAAAAGACATGAGAATTACACACTTTGCTCCGAGGAAAACATTTATAGCTCATCAAAAATAGATGTTCTTTTATTCCAAAATCTCCTTGTACCCCCATTATTTTTTTTTTTACTATACTTTTTTTTAACCGAGTCTTTTTGACCATTTCTTTAGCTAAATTGTGATGATGTGCATTTATGAGACAATTCTACGTTTGTGTTGTGTGGTCCTTTAAGAAAATATTTATTATTATTGTTGTAATTTTTTGTGTTTTATTTATGTTGCAACGTAGTGTTTGAGGGCAAAGGAGTTTTTGGAAGAAGAACATCTTTTTAATTGGAATGTTTTTTTGTTGCGTTGGACCCCTAGAATTTCCGCGATATCAGGGATTTACTTGTATCTATATATACACATACTTTGAAGGAAAGCATTCATCTGCTTATGGGACAAAAGACGCTAACATAGCCGTGTTATAAGTTTTGTGGTTTAATGATGCCTAAGCAAAGCTATTTATAATGATATTATTTATCTTAACATAGACAGATAGATAACTACCAAACAATATCAGGTAGCAGTATTATACTTTGCTATATGTATTTAATATTATTCCGTAATTAGGTTTGTCGGTTGCAACAAAATAATGCCCCATTATTATTATTTTTTAAAATATATTGTTTCATATCTTGTTCGATAAATAACTTTGAGCAAAATAGACATCGTATTATAAGCACAACTAATTCTTTTTTTTAAATAGTTGTACCATTTATATATATTATAATGATTTGATTATGTTTCCTTTAGCTTCAGACTTACTGATATAAGCAGCACTCACGCGTCGTGGATATTCAAAATAAAATATTCTTCCTCTAAAGGGACAATGTAGTGGGTTTATAATTCCCTTCTGTGTTTGAGGAGTGTGGATTAAATGGAGGAGGTAGCCTTGAAAGCTCAGTCTCTCAGTTGGAGACGGAGCATTCAGTGGCCACCGACGTTCGGCAGGATCGTTCCGTAAAGAGTTCTCATCTTCGGCTCACGCCCCAAGGATTCTCTTCATGGTGTATCCTGGGAAGGAATAGACGAAGAGCAGGATAATAAGAACGAGGGCGGCGAACAGCAAGGACTTGAGGATAACCCACTTGTAGTTGTGCCAGATGATGTAGCGGATAGATTTCAAGGGATTTAGGAACCATATGAATGTCGAATCAGGGCGACTGAAAAAAATCAATTGATAAAGATTAATAATTTTTATATTATACACAAAAAAAGCATCTTTTTCGACAAGACTTGTCAATGTCATTCTTCTCCTGGTCTATTGCATATGCGTGATTCGCAATTTTAGAATTCAAGCCATACATGTTTTAATACTCCTGCAGATAAAGATTTTATCGAATTCTCCTGCGTATGCTTGCGCAGCAATTGAAACCAATAAACCTTCATTTCATCAAGCCAAACAGATGTTTTAACAAACTCAAACTGCGTGAGTAGATAAAGATTCTATCGAGTCCTCCTGGACTATATTTTAACAAACGCAAACTAAGCCTGCAGATAAGGATTGTACCAAGTTCTCTTAGTCTATTCCGTGCGCTTGCCTGACACTTTTAGAATTGAAGCCAACAGACCTTCATTTCGTGAAACCAAATAGAAGATTTAACAAATGCAAACTATGCGAGCAGATGAAGGTTCTATCGAGTCCTCTTGGTCTATTGCGTATGCTTGCCTGACACTTTTAGAATTGAAGCTAATACACGTTCATCTCGTCAAGTCAAACGGATGCTTTAACAACCACAAACTATGCGTGCCATATCACTGCCATACGTTTTTTTTATTGTAATTTTAATATAAAGTAAAGTATCCTTGAAATTTTATCAGGAATTATTATGACTTTTTTCAATCTTGAAAATAACTACAAGGAACTATTGCTAAAGTTTCCATTCTAATTTCTTTTCTACTATTTGCTTAAAATAATGTAAGAAAGTCTTACTGAGGTTTATCTAATGGATCTGGTTCATTGCGTCCCAAACCAGCTGGATTTTTTTCTGCCTCTTCTTTGGATAGTAGCTGAAGCTCTGCTTCTACTTTACCCTGCAATAATCAGAAACACATTAAAAAAAAACATCATTCACATTTAAGCCATACATTTATTCGTATCAAATAATTTTCTCATGCAAATTCTCGTATTTATGGCTCACTTTAATGTGTAATATTACCCTTTTCTTATTCCTTACAAAACAATGTATTAAAATGTAGGAATTATGTGCTTTACTAAATTGATTTTTTTTTTTTTTTTTTTGTGTGTGTTCGAGTAGAGTAAAATAAGAAGAATTTAGTAATTCAGAAAAATAATCACTTAGTTGTTATTAAAGAAGAAAGAGCATAATTTAAAATTGACTTCAAGTAACAAATTTTTGGTAAAAAATTCTCAATTAAACTGGAATTACAATGGTACTGAACGTCACATTTCGATTGAACAATCATTTCAAGGTAAATAAAAATTTCTGAAAATATGAAGAAAAAAATCAGTTCTTGGAGACATCGTCAGTGAAATTAAACAATGCTCACTCGTAATGTAATGTGTATTGGATATTATTTTGTTATTCAATACACAAATAATTTTCACTTCATTACTCATGGTTTTTTAGGATCAGGCCAACTGGGCATGCCAAGCAGTTAAAAAAATTTAGAAGAAAATTACTATTCCAGATTTAAAATTCCTTCTCTTGAGAAATTATTTAATTCTTTTTTTATTATAGTTGGCGTGTTCATATTTTAAAATTCTCATTTCTGTTCTTGTTTTCATAAATCAGTTTAACTTAATGTTATCATTGTGAAAAATTAATAAATATTTCTGTTAAATTAATCAATACCATTTTCATTTTGATTGTTTGGGACCAGGCCATCCAAGCTCATCAGAATATCCATTAACATTTTATGACATTTTAAGAGGTGAACATGTTAAAACTGATGCCAATTTTCTGATATCAACTCTGTGATAGGCAAAAGTGGCTACCCTAGGTAGAAAATTGTTCATCCATTTTCTATTTTTAGTAAATAATATTTCATAAGATAATTGTATGTTTAAAGAAGCACTGACCGTGAGTTCCATCTCGTCGTTATCTTTCTTAATGAAGAAGGGCCACCATCCTTTGATGCGTCGTTGTTTGAAGAGTGACACTTGAGGTACGCTGCCATCCGTCTTCAGCATATCCAGCGTGCACAACTTGGACGACCTGGCACCCCTCGGAAAGCGATTCAAATCCAAGGTGATGGCACCTAGTTATGTTACGGAATGATATCAATAAAAAATTACATAAAAGTACTTTTCCCAGAATTTTAAGGTAACATCAAATGTTGAAATTCACAAAATCCATAGATGTGCTAATTAAAACATTTAAACCACTCGATTAATTCAATATTTTGTATGATCATCTCTTGATAAAATTCAATCCTTTACAATGCTAAACATGCTGTTAATGTTTGTTGGGGAATATTCTGCCTAACTGAATTTATTTGGACACACTCTAAAGATCATTGGTTGATAATTTCAAAGAAAAACGTCTCAAATGAAGTCCTACACATGGTATGCTGTATGGGAGCCGTTGAAGACCATGATAACTTATTCAGATCACATAGGCGACATCGATAGAAATCAAAAGACGCAGACAATCATGGTAACGTCTTTCACACCACGCAAGTTGTTTAGAGTAGCAAGAGTAATGTGCAGTCCAATGTCGTCTTACTGAAAAATAATTTCAGGGATACATCTAAGAAATGATTGTACCACTGTGCAGTTAGTCTTACACATGCTGTATGGGAAACAAGTCGAGAGACGCCTCAACAACCATGGTAAAGTATTCAGAACACATAGGTGACATATATGGGAGACAAGTCGAAAGACGCAGACAATCATGGTAACGTGTCCAGAACACAGGTTGTTCAGAGTAATATATCGTCTTACTGGAAAGCAATTTCAGGGATACCTTGAAGAAATGATTGTACCACTGGGTCAATGATAAATGAATGCAACATCGAGAAGTTAGTATATGCGAGACTAGAGGAACTAAAATAATGACTAATGGAACAGAAGAATAAAAAAATAAAGACTAGTGGAGTTTTACCTTCTATACAAGATGCCACCCACATCATAATTTCAGGTATAGGGCCACAATGACATTCCCTTCTGTCTGTTTATGTCATTGGCCAAGTGACCTTCTGACTAATCTCGGATACTATTGCGTCTTAGACTAAAGCGGGATTCATCATTGAAGATGATACTTTTCCATTCTAAGCTACTTTGACGTTTTGTTGTGGTACTTACTTTGAGTACAAGCTGTGTCAGACAAAAGTTAAAGAATAAAAGTGATTAATTTACAAAAAATAATTAAAATGGTGTTTCTCACAAATATTTCGTGTATATATATACTTAAAAAAACATGATAAAAGTCTGTTTTCTTTTAAACGAAGCAACATCACTAATTAAAATGTTCATTTTCGAAGTAATTCATATCAGAGTCTAAAATCATACATTTTTTGTTATATTCAACAACAGCGTCATTATTAGAATTTTCCGATAATAAACTTGGATTCTGATTAATACGGCGGCCTTTTCAATATTTTATCTTTCCAAATCCGCTACTTTTTATCTGGTTTTTCCGCCTAATTTACGTGTGAGGGGTTTTGATGGAATTGGTTTTCTTATGTATAGAAAGACTCGAATACCAAGAAATTAGAGTGCGAGTTAAAAAGATGCAGTCTGCAGTTCAGAGTTTCTGAGAGAGTACCTAATCCTTAAAATGCATTCTGTATGTTTATTATAATGTATAAATTGTACCATATTGTCTTTTCAAAAATTATAGGGCAACAAAGCGTTTGATTAATCATTTTAAAGAAAGAAGCGAGCTTCCATCTACAGAACTAACTTAACCAAGACCCCCTCCTTCCCTAATCTTTACTAATAGTAGAAAACAGACTATTTCACCTAAGAAGTCATCGGCCGAGAAGTGGTCTGCGTCCCACACCTGCAGCTCCAGCCTGGCCGGTATCTTGCACTCCGTCTCGTCCCACGAGAAGAGCGATTCCTTCCGGGATATGACGATCTTCTCTTCGGCCGGCAGGTAGTCGAAGGGGTAGACGAAGCGCCAGTTGAAGTTGCCTTCCCCGGTCAATGATCTGCGCATAAAAAAATTTTAAAAATTCATTTTAATGGATCAGTTTTATTAATGTTCATGATACTACTATTATTACAACACCACATCACTGTACCTAGAGCTGAGTTGCCCTTTTGAGAAGTCTGATTGGGCTCTGTGAAGCTCTATGCTCATATAAGATCGGGACTTACAAGTATCCATGACACCGCCCGGATTCGAACCCGATACCTGTGCAACCGTGCACTAGAGGGCTAAACCGAGGCCTGAATGACCGAGTGTCTAATATGGCTGTAGAGCGATAGACGTAGAGCTGACAATCCCCACCAAGCAGGGAAACTGACAAGCCGAGATGCTTTACACACGACAAACGTCACCCACTCTCCTCAGTTTTGAAACTACTACACCACACCACATCACTGTGCCTCGAGATGAGTTGTCCCGTTACAATTTGGAGATGATGTAGGCGAGAAGTCTGACTGGGTTCTGTGACGCTCTACAGTTATATGAGATCGGGACCTACTGCTTAAAGTGGATTCCGAACCATTACAACTATCCATGGCATCGCCGGAACTCGAACCCGAAGACTGTGGTACCGATCACCAGAGCGCTAGCCACTCGATCACCAGGGCCCATGTTCATGAACTAAATGTCAATACTTTGTGGCTTTAATATTTAACACTTTAAATGCCAATCTTCTGTCAGCTTGTGATGAGGCATCAAATGTTAAAAGGCCAATCACGCGCCAGAGAGTTGTCGGTGTTTTATACTGCGTGTCATACAATCAATGAATGATCTATATTTCCAACGGCCAGGAGTACTAAAGGATAATCTTTGGATTTAGAAATTTGTACTAAGCAATTGAAAAAAAAATTCTTTAAACTTATCATTCAGTAACTTAAAAATATGATTCATTAGTTCAACTGTTATAATGTTCAGACGAATTAAGCAGGACTTGTATAAAACCATTGCACCTTTCAAAGTCACTTCTGTCAATCAGAGGATTGTGCATTTCAGTCAACTTCTGAAGTCTCGTGTCCACACACACATAAAATTTCTACAGTAAATTTATTTCATTTACATGTATAAACAATACAATGAAAACCAAATAATAAAACGGAAATGACTTTGACGCGCTATATGTATTGCATTGACTTATTACGTGCATTAGTATTTAATTCGAATTTATATAGTAACGAACCCAAAAGTTAAGATGTTTTATGTTATATGCTTAATTAATTTTGTATTAATTTTTATGTTAATATTATATTAACATAAAAATCTTAAAGTCAAACGGGTATTTTAATATTCCTGCTTAAAATTATTGATCCGAATAGACTTGTGCATTTCAATACATTATCTAGCAACAAACACAAATACAAAGAGTAATATGTTTTTGTTAATTCCATAAAAAAACAATAGAGTATTAAAAATGTACATTTGCCAACGAGTAATATTTTGATAATCAACAGGATTTGCTTTGTGTTAGGGTAAAGAAATAATAAAGTATACATAAAGTTATAAAAACTAATAACGTAACCCTGCATCCAAATTAGAACATTATTAAAAGATTATCGTTATTCGCATTAAAGTAGAAAACATTGGACGAAACATTTTTAACGCTAATGTTTTGTTAACGCTAACGTTGATGTTTTGTTAAAAAATCAAATCATATTCCATTTTTTAAAAAGTTTTCCACCAAAATCTGAAAATGCAATAGTTTTTAAAAGTAAAATTGAAATATATGATAAACAGATAGAAAACCGCCGTCTATATATCTTGCACATAGATACATATAAATCTTAATGCTTTAATACATCAAAATGTACACCTAGAAGATGTTCATAGCTGTAATAGTTTAATTTTTAAATAACAATTTTTCAATTATACCATGCCATTTCATCGTCACAGGCCTTTTTAGAATTTTCAAATAGCCAAACATCATTATAGTGTCTGGCAATATTTCCAAGATAATGAAAGATTTGCATAGGGTAAAGATTTCACTGTCAGTGCGACAATTTTTCCAAAAAATACCAACCTGTAATGAATATCGGTACACTGCGTATCTTCCGGTCCTTTGAGCCATCTGTTGAGAAACAACAAAATTTTATGCTTTTATAATTATTTTTTTAAAAAGAAGTAGTACGTCCAGGTGAAACTTGAAGCAAATTTTACCCTTTGACGTAAATGTCGGACATCTTTTCTCCAGTGAAGAAAGCATCATCTTCCAGGACCACGTCGTCCGTGTTCCAGATGATCACTCTCAGCTCGTAGCTGCAAGTAAGCAAAACATAGGGATAATTAGTGGTTTTATTTGTCAAAACTAGAAAAGGGCTTTTAAAGCCTATTTAACATATCACTCAATAAGTCTCCGGTCTAGCTAACAAAAAATTATTATTATTATTATTTTTTTTTTTTTTAGAAATTCGACTTTATTCTTCAACATACTCTCCTTCAAGAGTGATGCATTCATTCCAACTCTCCTCTAACTTTTCGATGCTTTTTTGTAGAATGATTTGTCTTTGCTGAAACTGAGGCTTGTTTTGAGAGCAATCACTTCTTCATTATAGCCATATTTCTTTTGATCTTTGCGAAAAGCCAATTGTCGCTGGAGGCCAGATCTGAAGAGTACGGTGGATGGGGAAGCAATTCAAAGCGTAATTCATTCAATTTAACCATAGTGTTCATCGACTTGTGACACGCCTTGTCTTGGTGAAACGGCACTTTTTTTTTCACTCAATCGATCCAATAATTGCATGTAGTATTTGCTACTGATAGTTTTATCACGCAGGATATTTTGTTCACCGACTATCTTGAGATAATTGACCGGAGACTTGTTAAGTGTTATGCTAGATATTGAAATACGTTACTCACCTGTTTGGTTTTCTAGGTGATATATCGGTGGGAGGTTTTGGTAGAGGCATATCCATTGCAAACATATCTACCCACATTTCGAGCTTTCCCTAAAACATAATTGCAATTTCTTTTGTCACATTATATCTTTTGATAATAAATTTATTTAAAGATTTCTAGAAAATCCATTGAAAATTGGAAAGAACTTTCACGGAAAATTTTAAGAAAGTTTTATTAAAACACATTGAAGACGGTATATAGCCTGAATTCCAGCTTATTTTTTGTAAATATTTTTATATGTTGTTGATAACAAAAGTTCTAAACTGTTTTCCTGCTTTATTTATTTGTTATTCTAATTTATTATCCGAAATTGCATGAAATTCCAAATGAAGAGATGCCTATTGAATTGCAGATTACAGTAATCACTTTTTTAGACCGTAATTTTTCCCTCACAATATAGCAACATTTCTGAGTTTAACGTCTGAAATAGTTACTATTTTTAAAACAATATTTTTTTTTACTGTTTTTTATTCGAAGTGGTTAATATATTATCTAATGATTGGCATCCCTGCAAATGACGTGATTTTCTGTCATCTGTCGACAAAAATAAAAGAAAGTGACCTACTTAAATTGTTCATTTCGAAAATCCCCTCGATAATTAAATCGTAATGTAAAATTAAAGGACATGCAAATTAAAGCAATGTAAAATGGACATTATGGCAATTCTTATTTCCATACTAACTCGAATGGAAATAGGAATTGCCACAATGGAAATATCTCGCCTATTAGTTTGGCTATAATCATTGAAAATTGCATTCAAACTCACTCTTGGTTAGGCAAAACACATTATGTGGTTGCGTACCTGTTCGATGCCAGGCTTATCGGGATGGTAGAGAGGACGTGTTTCAACGTGCTCTGGTACCAGTTTGAATTCGGCTCTGGGAATCTCCTGCCAGCGATGCAGAACGGACAGCGCCATGTGCTCCTCGTGCAGCTTCTCCGCTGGCAAAGACACACGATGACAACATTAGTTACATCAACAATCCATGTATGCACACACACATAATGATATTTTAAAAGTCCTTTTTGATGGAAAATGTTTGTAGCGAAACTCTAATAGGTATATGGCAGGGATGGGCAAACTTTTTCGGTCGCGGGCCAAAATTCGAAAAAAAGGAGTTTGGCGGTTAAAGATACATTTTTCTAAAAATAATTAATAATTAACATTATTAAATTGTAATGCAAATATAATTGGTAATACTGTAGTTAATTATTAATGTTAATGAGATGAATGAAATTGCGATTTCAATTTTAAAAGTTCCTTATAGTGAGGATCGAAGTGATATGTACTGATTCTAAGGAACGAGGCTAAATGCTCATCTGTCAGTCTACTTCTGAAATAATTCTTTCTCAAGGTTCACAGTTGAAAACACTTGTTCACATATATAAGATGAAGCAAACATAGCTCTGATTTTCTGGGCGTCAGATATTAAATTTTGGGAAATTTACTTTCGATAATGATTCGTAAAACTCTTAACTTTGGCATATTTATATCAGTCCTTTGAAAAGAAGGAAGAAAAAAAATTTAATTAAAGTAGAAAAGGAGATGGATATATAATACATTATATATTTCTTTTAATTTGCCTCGGACCGGCAAATAGAATTCTATCCGCGGGCCGGATAGAGCCTTCCGGCGGGCCATATTTTGCCCATCCCTGGTATATGGGATACACTACATGACAGAAGAAAATTACACCACGAGATTTTCACCTTAATGTTATATGAATTCTAGAAAATGTAAAGTTCCAGGATAAGTTGTGGTCCTACTTAAGATCCTGATCTTAAGTAGTGTAGTGTAGTACCCCTCAGGGGCACATCTTTTTTAGATGTGTACGGGTATCACGACTCCGGGGTGACCCAGAGTTCTTTACTTTCATTCTTTTTTTTCTCATTTTCATTGTCTAGATCCCAGTCCTCACTATTATATCGTATCAATGTGTCATCAATTTCATCCTGTTCAGATGACAATTATTTTATTGCTATATTCATGATTTTATTTCATTTTAGTATGCTTCGATCTTGAAATCGACTTTTTAATGTTTTAACCATTTCTGTCTGTACCTCTATATACTTATGACAATTATTTTACTTTTAATCTCATCAGTATTTTGAAAAAAGCACATTTGTTTGGCGCAGTATGGACAAATATGGTCCTTGTGCTATAAAACCTCAACCAACCAATTATAGTGCAATAAAGTTAGCTTATATATTGGTTGTGTATTATTAAATTATGGAACTATTTTCATAGCATTCTGTTTGTTCTTTTATGATAATTCATTTTCTCTTTCAAGTTATCTATTTTCTCCTTATTCAACGTAAGATTACCCATTTTATAGCTTCCTAATAGACAAGCGCTGGCCTTTGGTACCACAGACTTCAAGTTCGAATTTGGCTGTACCATGAATGCATGTCAGTGGTTCGGAATCCACATTAATCCATTTGTTAAACTGTAGACCCAGGTTTAGTTAGCCTAAAGTGTGCAAAAAAAAAAATGACTGTAGAACGACCAAACCAAACCCATTTTATATTTACATTATATGTTTTGTCTTGAAAAGCAAGTTTGGTACTATTATGTTTTATGAGTCTTGTCCATGAATATTTATGCAAATGTTGCTTAAGAAGAAACTGAATTACTTACGAAATGAATGGTCAATCAAAAAGCATGTGTATGCTCCAATTCATAATAAATGAATTAAAATGAACAAGCAACTCTCACCTTTTTAAAAATGGGTTTTATTATTACAGTCCACTTTATTTGTTCTACCTCGGAAATCGTGACTTTTGCAGAGTTTGGGAAAGTTGCGATTTTCAATTTATAGAACAAATGGGAAACAAAGTTCCTAATCCTTTTTAATTAACAGTGGATCTAGAATTAAATGAAGACTGTGAACGGGTAATCTCAGTTTTAAATAGTAAAGAGATTTCTTAGCTTGCGATCGGCTGAACCTTCAACAAAAGTTAGTTTCAATCGATAAAAGATTTAAAAATTTCCAAATATTAGAAGGTGAGTAAAAATAATCACAGGTAAACTCGGAAATCATTAATTTGTTTTAAGAAAGTTAAATCTTCAGATTGATCAGGTTACGCTTTTTTATTTATTTTTTTTTCTTCTATGAAAGTATAGTGTTTTGTGAGAATTCTATGAACCATAAAAATTTCCATCTGACTTGTGGCCCAGTGGCAATTAGCGTGCTGGAGGGCTGAGGTGCTATTGTTACAGTCACTGCTTTTAGGAAAGAGGAGACTCGATGGAGATTGTGACAGTATGCGTAAACTTGATGGAGATTGCGACATTGTCTCACATCGATGGTGAGAATTTTCCGAGTATTTTTTTCTCACATACGGGCAGTTACCCCTAAAATTTCAACCAGAAGGAACTGTCCTCTACCTCAACACCCGTCTGTGGGATGTTCGTGGCATTCATGAAGTATCCATGATGGGATGAGAACAGTTTTCTAAGTTGGAGTAAAGTAACTTCATCATTTTTGTATGGGAGAAAACATCGAAAACTCCCAACATACAGGAAGACTGATGATGCGACGCGCTTTACCCACCCCAAATGCTATCAATTCTTCTCTTTTTTAAAACAGTGACTTCAACAATGTGGGCAGAGGAATCGAACCTTTGCTCTCCTGCACACCAGCTGCGCACGTTGACACTAGTCGATCAATTAGTAACCACTGAAACTATTTTAATAAATGTGATTTAAATATTATAAATGGAATAATAGATAATAATTTTCGAGATTCACAATAATGGGTAATTTTCGAGAATAAGCTTTTGATTTTTCTTCATTGGCGTAACAGCCCCATGGTAGGCCAAAGTCATCTGCCTTCATCATCTCTGGCAGATTTCGAGACAGGAGATGTTTTCTTTTTTACTGGTAGTGTTGTCAGCCCTACGCAGAACGCTCTACAGACATATTAGACAGGGATCTATGGTTTAATGTAGATTCCGAACTACTATAAACATCCATGGTACCGCCGGAACTCAGACCCGAAACCTGGGCACAGAAAGTTAGAACGTTAGTCATTAAGGCACAAAACAGTTGATTAAATTAATAAAATATGGGAAAAAATGAATTTTTATAACAGATGTCTGATATTTATTATTCCGACTAAATATATAAGCATTTCCAAAATCTCGAAATAAATGTATATTTAAAAAAAATTTAAACTATAAATGTAAAAAAATTTTCTACCATAACATTATCCTATTAAAAGTGGAAAAATGCATACTTCCAAGTTTTAGTAACGATTATGTTCTTAATCGGAAATAATAAAATACATTATTTATGCTATTTATTATAACCTCTCCCCTTCTTTTATTATTTGCTAATTTTATTAATCCAAACAAATGCTGAACTTCAAAATATCTTTACTCTATTCATAGCGTTTAAATCAGATCATTATAATAAAATGCTGAAAAACAAAATGCTAGGATTATTAAAAGGTTGTGTGACAAGGGTGATTTACATGTGTTCTAATACATTTATCTCTATATGCCAACCCCTGATTGGTGGAAGAGAAGTAATAGGAGCAGAAGAAGCCCTGGAGTACTCACCGTCTGTGTCACCATCTGTCTGGAACGTGAAGGCTTTGTTTCCTATTCTAATCCTGTTGTGCATTATGTAGGGGCCGTCCAGCTTCAAGTCCTTGCAGAGCTTGGCCAAGATCTGCGTCGGCTTCAAGGGATCTCTCCACTGGTTCGGGCCGAACTATAGAAAAGCATATCTAGATATTGAAATACATACTCCACACTTAAGTAAACTATCACTAAAATTTCTTGAAAATGAAAGGCACAGATAACGAACGATTCATTTGCTTAGTTCAGGGGCCTCTAAACTACGGCCCGCCAGTGTCATCAATCCGGCCCGCGACAGCGAATAGCTTATTGTTGCTGTATTAAGTTGGATAAAAAAAACACAGAATCATAATAACTCGGTTTTATTGACTTGCTAGGTGAAGCTGAATGACAAGCATAATACGCAGAAAATTTAACTTAAGCATAACAACTAACAAATAATTTAAATGAATCCCACTAACATTATAAACTAGCGAATATCCCGCCGTTACCCTCGGTAGTTATACCTACCTATTTCCGCTTTTAACCACTAGATGTCGTCAAGTGTCACGGTCGTATCGATACACACAATAGTAATTGTAGTAATTGAACCAAGGAATTTAGCAAGTGTTATGTTCGTTCAGAGCGCGTACTCGGCGACTTGTCTAGAAATTATAGATAATGGCAGAAAAATTAAAACGGTTTTGGTCCTTGGTACTTACCGGAATAAACAGTATGGCCCTAAGGCTGGAAAGTTTGGAGACCCCTGGTTTAGTTGATTGTTTGTTGATTACTCATGTTATTGAAAAGCTTCACCAGTCATTAAAAAGACAAGATGATTATAGTCTAGTATGCATGTTTGATGTATGATTTAATCCATTATGACTTTGATATAAATAAAAAAACACACAGCCCAAGTAATATATGTTTCTTTTAATGAAAATATTTTGACTTTTATGATTATCTATTTTTTTTTTTTTAATTTGAATAATATTTATAATTTGCTACTATTTAATAATATATCAATATCAATAGCACGACAGCCCAGAGAGGGCCAAGGCTATTCTTTGAAGAAATTTTTATGCATTCCTCTGTGTGACAAGGGTCCTCCAATTCTTAATCTTTAATACAGCAAAATCTTTTACAGCTGCGTCTATCCATCGCAACTTGGGTCGTCCTTTTCTCTTTATCCTTGTGGCTTTGTCAAAACGAGCCTCTTTACAGGGCTTAAGTCCTCCATTCTAAATATATGAGAAGCTCTGTTTAATTTATTGATCTTGATAAATTTTATAATAACTGGGTCTTTATAGCATTTATAAATTTCTTCGTTGTACCCTCTTCTCCAACAATCATTTTCCCTAACACCTCCAAGAATAGCTCTTAAAATCTTCCTTTCAAATATACACAAATGGGCTTCATCAGATCTTGCCAAAGGCCAAGTTTCAGAGTCATAGACCAAAATAAGTTTAATAAGGGTTTTGTATAATAAGAATTTTTTCCCACTTACTAATTGTGATTTATACAGATTTCATAACCCAAAAAGTTCTTATTGGCAGACACAATTTTGTTTTTTATTTCAGGTAAGGTATTATTTTGACCATTTCTGATCCTAAATAGTTAAAACTATGCCCAGATTCAAAAGTATAAGTGCCTAAGGTAAAATTGGGTGTATCCTGACAAATGTTTCTTGAGGATTAAAATAATAATAATATTATTATTAAAATTTAGTCAGGATATCAGGTAAACTATTATTATGTTAAATAATAATTTGCTACTATTAAAAAAGTAGCAATTTTTTTTAGATTTCTGCCTAAATTTTACAGTTCAAAGATGGAATGAAATTGCGACATAGTAAATATGTTCCCGTTTATTTTTGCACTTGACCCAGAATTGATGGATGGTTTTATTATAACCCTCCTTTATAAGATCTCTTACTTTGTAATATAACTCCTGCGTTAATCTATAGTCAACTTTATAATAAGATTGCTAGTTGGATACGTATATAACAATGTTTGTTGGTATGCACCAATCTTTATATACCAATTTTTGTTGTCTTATAAGATAATTGGCTACGAATACCACGGTAACAGATTGCAGAACGATTCAGATCTTTTTCTTAAATGATGGAAAACGATTTTCCGCATAGTTACCATCCTTCACTTCTCATCCTATTGTTCTTGAAGATTAACTTCTTGCTCAGAAATAAAGTTAGTAATTAAAAGAGTAGGGTTACAAAATAATTTCTGGTAATTATGATAATGATTATTTAGCGTTTCTTTATCATATGGAAAGAAGTGTTGTTACATAATCTGAGTATTGTTGCAAGAACACGGTAACTAATGCACGGTTGCACAACACTCTGTCTAATGGTTGGTGATATTGGACTTATTAGTATGCAGACCCCAAACTAGATTTGAATTGCCACGTAAGAGTAGAAGACACCATTTGAGAATAAAGTTTCTGTACTCACATTGAGTACTTCTGTGCTAATCCGCATGTGGGTCTGTGCCGGCTGTAGAAGCGATTCTCCAGATCGATCTTTGTTTCTCCAATCAGATCGTCGGATCCGAGGAGGTCCCAGTCGTAAATCTGGACGTTCAGCAGAGAGTCCTGGGGAAAAGTGGCTTCGAATTCGAAGCATCTGGAAAACAAAATATATTACTTGCTACTATAAATAAATGTAAATGACGATATGTTTTCAAAAAATAGAATCAAACCATTTTATATAAATACTAACAGAACGCGGCATAAGTTTTCCTGCCCCTCTCCAAAAAATTCATTGCAGAATATTACATATCGTGAATATATTATCCATGTTCCAATATGTGCACATACTCATTTTCATGGATATCGTTTGGACGGTCTATAAGATGAAATGCTGCAGTACTCTCTGGTGGTAAGTAACAAAAAAGTGGATCGCGCGAAAGTATTTTCCATACTCTAATACATATTATTAACCATTTTCATAGCGATGGGATGAACGGCTTAGAAGTTGATATAATGCAGCGCCCTCTCGGTGGCAACTAAGAGGATAGCATAAAAACATTCTCCATGTTTTGTCAAACAGACACAAAAAAAATTCAATCATAATTGGCCCAGCATTTTAGGAAGAGCTCAGTGACAGACATGTATAGAAGGATTATGTATATATATAAAGACATATGTAACGAAAATCATTTTTATTAAAAGTTGGGAATCCCAATATATTTGCGTAACATCGTAAAATTGTGGGGTTTTGTGCGGCTGTATTGTAGTTTCTGGCCGTGTTAAGTATTATTTCTAAAGCCGCGTCCAGATTTAAAACATACCCTAGAACGTATGTCTCTCTGAAGTTGCTGGAGTTCGAACTCGAAAATAAATTTCCTCACCTCCCTTTGCGAGAGAACTTCACGACGTTTTTTGAAAGTTCGTACATCATTCTGCGCGTGACTAAAATTCAACTGTAGATCGAGCGGAAATATTGATCCCCTGACAGCTGGCGAACATTTTCGTATGAGTTGAGTTTTCAGTTCAAACAGAAGCAAAAAGGTTTTGGAGAGTGTTCATTTGCAGAGCTCAGATTTCGTGCTTTCAAGTGCAGACACGACCTAATGGGTAAAATAAAGTTTTATTTCGGAAGAACTCACTGCATTTGTTAACACATGAAAAATCTCATCCCCATATTTATGCAAAACATTGAATCAATGAGTTTATATGTTTTTTTTTTATTCTCATATAGACACCTGGGATTTTAAAGTCACATGCTAATCTATCGACATTTTAGCAAATAATTTTAGCTTTTTCACAAAATGACATATACGTCTTAATTATACAATGTCTCTGGTTTGATTTGTCACTCTACGGTCATTTTGTGCACATTTTTGGCTAAACAGACCGGAACCTCCAGTTTAACGTGGATTCCGAAACATCAACAATCATCCATGCCACCGCCAGGATTTGAACCCGAAGTCTTCAATACCAACCACCAGAGCTCTACCCAGTTGGCCATCAGGCCGCCACAATGTCTCTGAGATAGCCAATATCAAAATTGTTGATGCCATCAATAGCACAGCATCATCAATTTTCAATCAACAACAACACCATCAACTTGAAATATCAAAGTAAATGGCTTAAAAATTGTCTGCAGATTAGGGCCTGAATGGCCGAGTGACTAGCGCTCTGGTGCTCGGTACCACAGGTTTCGGGCGGTGCCATGGATGTTTGTAGTGGTTCGGAATCCACTTTAAACCGTAGGTCCCGGTCTAACACGATCGTAGACCGTTGTGGAGAGTGACATTTAAAAATAAGGAAAAAAACTAACTGTTCATATATATAGTGATTAGGGGATTATAGTCCTTGTTGCTTCACATCCCATATACCACTTCATTCATTCATTCATTGTCTGCAGATAGCAATCATCTTGTGCAAATTACATTATGTGTGCTTCTGTCGGTGTTTACTAAACAAAAAAAGCATACATAATAGCTCTGGGATTGTAGATAATAACAACTCATTTGTTTACATTTTAATAATTATTTTGTTACTATTTGGATATGACACAATTTTATAATTACAGTGGGCTATTAGGGTGTATTTCGGTATATTTCGGATACACTATGGAAGAAAGTGACGGGACACGACACTATAACGACATAAACCCATATTTATTAAAATTAATAGGAGGTAGGGCCTCCTTTGGCTGCGATCACAGCTGCAACCCTTCTGGGCATGCTTTCCACTAAATTAGCCATAGTGGCAAGAGGAATTTCCTTCCAAATGTTTAACAGGAAGTTCCATGGTTCAGGCTTGCTTTTGGGGAGTGGGGTGCAGGCCCTCAACCGACGGTCCAATTCGTCCCAGAAATGTTCAATTGGGTTAAGATCAGGGCTCTGCGCCGGTCACTCCCTGCGTTTAACGTTGTTGTTCACATACCAATAAAGAGTCCTCCTTGCA
This sequence comes from Caerostris darwini, assembly GCA_021605075.1. NCBI lineage: Eukaryota > Metazoa > Arthropoda > Arachnida > Araneae > Araneidae > Caerostris > Caerostris darwini. The sequence continues at coordinate 1,054,886 of BPLQ01013114.1, read as the reverse complement.
ACATGGCGTGTTGCGTTGACGTCTTGATACCAGCAATCATCCATACCGTATGTTGCCCACGAGGTAGGAAGGACATGATTGTCGAGAATGTCACAGTATCTATCGGCATTCATCGCACCATCAACCTTCACCAGTGGGCCATCTCCATACCAGGAGAAACAGGCCCATACCATCAATCCTCCTCCACCAAACTTTACAGTTGGGACGAGACACTCGGGCAAAAGGCGTTCTCCTGGTAAACGCCATACCCAAACACGTCCATCGGAACGGAAAAGGGTAAATCGTGACTCGTCACTCCAAAGGGCGCGTTTCCAGTCATCCAGAGTCCAAGTACGGTGGTCTTTGGCCCATCGAAGGCGCGCTTTCTTGTTGGTTTTCGTAATCAAAGGCTTATGGGCCGCCGAACGTCCAGTGTAACCTAACTTATGGGCCTCGATACGAAGAGTCTTGGTCAAAACGGCCACACCTGTGGCCTGTCTAAACTCATTAGCGATGTTATCCATGGATGTTTGACGGTTACTTCGAATCTCCCTGCCGAGCACCCGCCGGTCCCTGCTGGTGAGAACTGTAGGTCGTCCACTTCGGGGTTTGTTCTGATAGTGACCCTCAGTGTTGTAGCGACACGCAACACGTGCTACAGTTGATTTTGAGCAGTTACGGAGACGGGATATCTCTCTAATTGACACCTTGGCAAGATGCAATTCCACCAACATACCTTTCTCGAACTCGGACAACTCTTCCCGTGGCGGCATCTTGACAAAAAACTATCCTATCCTACTATCCTACTACTAAAACTATCCTATCCTATCCTAACTATACTATCCTATAAAAACTCTAGTCGACTCGACAGAGTATTTATAGGATATGGCTGACACGTGATACCTATTATTGCGCATGTGTCAGCTGTATTGTTGACTTTTCTACTTTTCGAGGGGTGTCCCGTCACTTTCTTCCAGATAGTGTATTTCTTATGCTTTCTTTTTTTTTCAGATTTATGTATGATATCCAAAATATTGATACAAAATCACAAATAAAAGACCAATTAGAATTAGACTCATTAGTGGTAATAGATCCAAAGATTCTTTATTAGATTCTGTGTCCGATGAAGACTAATTAGAATTATAAGCATTAGCGGCAATAAATTCGAAGATTTTTTTATTAGATTCTGAGACCAATGAAAATCATCCATAGTATTTACTCGACGACGAATAAATATTATTTACAGTGACGATAAATTTAACACTGAATCATCGTCAAATGAGGTAAATTCAGAACTTCCAAAATATTTGTTTAACAATCAGCATTCTAGACGAATAATAATTGTCATCTCCATCGAAAAGGAAATTGTCTTGAAGACCTTGAAGGATTTTACTCTCGAGTAGTCTAATTTTGGAAACTATTTGGCAATGAAATTTTGATAGAGGGGATTATGTTAATACAGATGCAGTGCACTGTGATCCAGCAAAATCCATAAGTGTTTCATCGGAAGAGATTGAACTATTCTTTGGTTGCTGTTTTTTATGTCCATTTACGGGTAAACTAAGATCTGAAATCAGAGACAAGAGTGTCTGCTCTTGCAAATATTATGAGTAGCATGAGATGGAAAAAAATAAAATCCAAAATGCAGAACGAACGTTGTTATGCACAGAAGTGCATTGTAAATCATTATTACTTTTTTGCTTTTTTTTTATCAAATTTACAAAGCGAATTAATTATAATGAAATTGCTTAAACTGGTAAATTGTTTTTAATATGCATACATAAGTTTATAATTATTGATTTCCCTTGCAAAATATTTTTATATTAAAAGAAATTCGGCTCATAGAGGGTTAAAGTAATGACTGTAATGAACACCATGTATAATTTTATTTACTTATATGCCAACTACGCGAACTAACACTAGACAAAAAAAATCGGTCATAAAAGGTGTCACTGTGATATGAATATTATGTTTACACAGAATGTTATTATAATTTATATTATGTTTATATTGAATATTATTATAATTTGAATGTTTATATTGATTATTATTATAATTTATATTTGTGTTTATATTGAATATTATTATAATTTGTATTTTTATATTGATTATTATTATAATTTATATTTATGTTTATATTGAATATTATTATAATTTGTATTTTTATATCGAAAAGCTAGACAATCATCGGCCTCACCGTTATTGATATATTGTATTAAATTATATTAAGTTTTATTTAAGTTATGTTGTTGTCTTATATTTATATGCCTGATATTGAATATTTATCTGCGATAACGTTTTATAATGTTATCTAATGGTGACAATGAACTTATCCAAAAGAAAAAAAATTATTATTCCTAATTAAAGTATAGTTAAGTAATTTATTTTGAATATTATTATAATTTGCATTATGATTATATTGAATATTTTTATAATATTCAATATAAACATAATTATAAATTATAATAATATTCAATTAAGTTAACAAAATAAAATTTCACATTTAAGTCACCAGAACAAATACAAGACTTAAAAAAAAAACCCTTGATATCAACAATCTCTCTAAACAAAAACTAAAACAATATTTTTCAGAGAAATTTATTGTTACAAGATTAATGTTCCCATTGCTTTATTTGTTGATACGTCAATGCATTCAAACGAAATAAATTCATTCATTTCCTTATAACCAGCAAAAAATATCATAAATTACAAACTTTAAATTAAGTACAAAAAACAATCTTCTAAAGAAAAAAAAAAAAAAAAAGCCTGTTGAATGAATGTTCTCCAAAAGAAACTGAATAAAAAGCAGAAAAAATATTCTTCTTAATACCCAAACATGAACAGATGAAAAAAGAACTGCATCTATGTTCTGTTTTCCTCGCAAAAAAACCCATTTGAATACGTAATGAATTAATCAGTCAACTGCAGACTTCAGTTAGAAAAAAGAAAAGTAAATTTAATCTAAAATCTTACTTCCCGAAGACTGGATTGAGCTGCTTTGATATATAGTTCTCCTTATCATTGGTCTTTTTGCTCCCGAGATTGATGACTATGTAGTTCTTACAGCATTTTGAAAATGGGATTTTAATTACAATCACCCTGTACACCATCCATAATTTTATTCCTTTGTATGCTAACTACGCAAACTAACACAGACATAAATGGCATCACTGTTTTATTATGTTTAGCTTGAATATTATTATAATTTATATTACGCTTATATTGAACAGTTATACAATAATTGAATCCCTATTACTGATTTATTTTATTATGTTAAGTTGTTGTCTTATGTTTCTTTGGCACTCGGTGCCACAGGTTTCCTGTTCGAGTACCTGTGGTACCATGGATGTGTAGTGGTTTGGATTCCACTTTAAACTGTAGGCTCCGTTCTATTATCACTGCTGAACATTGGGCGTAGGTCTGATAACTCTATCGGTAAAGAGAAAGCATCACCTGTTTCAGAATGGTCAGGTCTTTTTGCCATTATCCAACATGAATTATAGTGTCGTGGAGTTAGTTAGTTGGCATATGTTTAGATGTCTGATATTGAATATTTATCAATATATATATAGATAGATAGATAGATACATACATACATAGATATCTATCTATATATATATATATATATATCAGAATAGAAATATAAAATAAATAATTACAAATATATGTCAGGAATATATAGATAATTGGAAGAAATAATATATCAATATAATATATTTAATAATTAGAAATATATATCAGGAATATTTATCTACATAACGTTTTATAATGTTATCTAATAATAACAAGAAAACTTTTCAAAAGAAAAATGTTATTCTCAATTAAAGTGCGTTCACAAAATAAAATTTCACCTTTAAGTCACCAGAACAATGACTAGACTTAAAAAAAAAAAAAAAAAAAAAAAAAAAAACCTTCATATCAATAATCTCTCTAAAAAAAACCAAAACAATATTTTTCAGAGAAACTGATTGAGACAAGATTAATGTTCCCACTGCTTTATTTTTCTGTTTTGTTGAATTGAATGTTGCCTGTTGAATGAATTTTCTCGGAAAGAAACTGAATAAAAAGACGCAAAAAATATTCTCTTAATACCCAAACATAAACAGATAAAAAAAGAACTGCATCTATGTTCTGTTTTCCTCGCAAAAAAACCCATTTGAATACGTAATGAATTAATCAGTCAACTGCAGACTTGAGTTAGAAAGAAAAAAAGGTAAATTTAATCTAAAATCTTACTTCCCGAAGACTGGATTGAGCTGCTTTGATATATAGTTCTCCTTATCATTGGTCTTTTTGCTCCCGAGATTGATGACTATGTAGTTCTTACAGCATTTTGAAAATGGGATTTTAATTACAATCACCCTGTACACCATCCATAATTTTATTCCTTTGTATGCTAACTACGCAAACTAACACAGACATAAATGGCATCACTGTTTTATTATGTTTAGCTTGAATATTATTATAATTTATATTACGCTTATATTGAACAGTTATACAATAATTGAATCCCTATTACTGATTTATTTTATTATGTTAAGTTGTTGTCTTATGTTTCTTTGGCACTCGGTGCCACAGGTTTCCTGTTCGAGTACCTGTGGTACCATGGATGTGTAGTGGTTTGGATTCCACTTTAAACTGTAGGCTCCGTTCTATTATCACTGCTGAACATTGGGCGTAGGTCTGATAACTCTATCGGTAAAGAGAAAGCATCACCTGTTTCAGAATGGTCAGGTCTTTTTGCCATTATCCAACATGAATTATAGTGTCGGGAGTTAGTTAGTTGGCATATGTTTAGATGTCTGATATTGAATATTTATCAATATATATATAGATAGATAGATAGATACATACATACATAGATATCTATCTATATATATATATATATATATCAGAATAGAAATATAAAATAAATAATTACAAATATATGTCAGGAATATATAGATAATTGGAAGAAATAATATATCAATATAATATATTTAATAATTAGAAATATATATCAGGAATATTTATCTACACAACGTTTTATAATGTTATCTAATAATAACAAGAAAACTTTTCAAAAGAAAAATGTTATTCTCAATTAAAGTGCGTTCACAAAATAAAATTTCACCTTTAAGTCACCAGAACAATGACTAGACTTAAAAAAAAAAAAAAAAAAAAAAAAAAAAAAAAAAATCATATCAATAATCTCTCTAAAAAAAACCAAAACAATATTTTTCAGAGAAACTGATTGAGACAAGATTAATGTTCCCACTGCTTTATTTTTCTGTTTTGTTGAATTGAATGTTGCCTGTTGAATGAATTTTCTCGGAAAGAAACTGAATAAAAAGACGCAAAAAATATTCTTTTAATACCCAAACATAAACAGATAAAAAAAGAACTACATCTATGTTCTGTTTCCTCGCAAAAAAAACCCATTTGAATACGTAATGAATTAATCAGTCAACTGCAGACTTGAGTTAGAAAGAAAAAAAGGTAAATTTAATCTAAAATCTTACTTCCCGAAGACTGGATTGAGCTGCTTTGATATATAGTTCTCCTTATCATTGGTCTTTTTGCTCCCGAGATTGATGACTATGTAGGGATCGGCTTTTCCGTTCAGGTCTGCAGGATGGAGATCGGTGGCCTAATGAAAAATAAACAACAACATCAACAACAACAGAAAGTTTCATTAAGAATTTTCCCGATTTGTGAGTCAAGTTTGAATTATGAATGACTAGAATTTCCAAAGAATCCTTTTACCTTTACGATGTAAACTCGAACCAGAACGTGGATGGGCTCGTTGCTAGGCAACCCTTGGAATAGACCAGCTTGGGGGTCGGTTATGTTCAAGTATGGATCTTGGATGTCTTTTGGTAGAGGCGTCTTGTACACTTTTAAGGAACCCTGTAATATAATGGGCCAATAAATTATTGTATTTGTAATTCATCGGAATAACAATAAAAAATTATTCTAATGATTAATAATTATCTAATAATTATTCTACAGTTGGAACATAATAACAGTATTTATTAGTAGTATGTAGGATTTTATAGACTTTGAATACTGTCCACAGGGGGCAGTGTTTGACAGTTTACCTAAAATGAGGGTCAAATGATTCCTCACGTACTGCAGTGACTGATAAGAAAATTAACTATCTTCATTTCATGTTAACATAATGCATGTTGTCAAGTGCATGCTCATTTCATTTTAACATAATACATATTGTTGATGTCTATCATTAGACATCAACAACTTGTTGGGTCATACGATACTTCACGTACTGGAATGACCGATAAAAAATAACTATAATTTCATGTTAATCTAGTGCATGTTCATTTCATGTTAACCTAATGCATGTTGTCTAGCGAATGTTTTCTTGTTCACCTAGTGCATGTTAATTTCTTGTTAACACAATGCATATTCTCTAGTACATTTTCATTTCATAATAAACCAGTGCATGCTCATTTCATGTTAACATAATATTTATTGTTGATGCCAATAATTAGACATCAACAACGTCTTGGGTCATATGATCCCTCACGTACTGAAATGACTGATAAAAAAATTATTATCTCCATGTTCATTTCATGTTAATCTAGTACATGCTCATATAATGTTAATCTAGTGCATGCTCATATCATGTTAATTTAGTGCATTTTGTCTAGTGAATGTTCATTTTTTGTTAACCTAGTGCATGTTCATTTCATGTTAATTTAATACATATTTTCTAGAGCATGTTCATTTCCTGTTAATCTAGATGGTTGATTATAATGTTGAATTTTATGTTAACTTCGATAGCTGATTACGATGCTAAACATTATATTAACCTTTTTGTAAATATTTTTTTTGTTCTAATGCAGTTAGCAAACACTTAGACACTTGTCTTTGATGATTTAAGACAAGCGCTGCACCGAAATAATATGTAATAACCATAAATATGTAATTGTAGATAATGTGGATTAAAGGTAATGCAAAATGAACTGCAGGTTCTTTTTAAGTTCCCCAGGACACTTTAATCTTTTTTATTATTTTTCTAGCAGATAGTCCCAAGCGTTATCTGGATATTTAATAAAATATTTTTAGTCTTCAAAAATTTTTTTAAGAAAAAGTATCGGAGAAAAATACAAATAATCGTCGTGTAGCAATTATAAAACAGCAATTCTTCTGAAAAAATGTTCATCAATTGCAATAATTTGGAAACAAACAAAAGAGTATTTTAAGAAAAGAACTCAAAACCACAGATTTCAAAACATTTAAAAACATCAAACATTTTAAATTCAAGAAAATTTCTAGAAACAAATAAAAAATATAATTGAAGCGATCATACCACCAGATGCCTCATGCACAAAAAAAGTTTAGTTGAGAAGTAATTAGTAACAATTGTTTCCTAGATTTTCGACTGCATACCAAATTAAAGAACAGGGAATTTAGTGTAAAAAATTAGCGTTTAATGTTATACTTTTTAATTTCCTAAACTTTTATTTTTCTTAGTCTTTTGTTATTGTTTTTGAGTGTTATAGTTTTTTTTATCTTGGAATAACATACAAATACATCAATCCCCTATTTTATTTATGTAGAGACGCAATAACTAATCTTTCAAAAAATCTATCACGACTTGTAAAGAATTAAAATTTACTTTCGAGTTAAAATAATAATTTTTTTGTGATAAATCTATTTAATTAATTCATAAGTGAGCGGTTTATGATAATAATATATATTCAGACGTTCATTTTTATTGATTTTGCTTATTTCAGTGGTTGATAGTTAATGTATTGAAGTTATAAAAAAATTATCTTTGTTTGTGTCTAATATAGATAAAACAAAGATAGATACAATAGTCTACAATAGTTTTTACAATAATTTTACAATAGTCTTCTTAATAGTTTTTACAATAGTCTAAATTATACTACTATAGAAGCCTACAGAGCATTGGGCATAAATCTGATACCCTACTCCGTAAAAAAGAAAACATCTACTGTCCAGAAATCTGCCAGCGAGCAAACAGCTTTGGCCCACCATCAGGCTGTTGCGCAATTGAAGAAGAAGAAGAAGATACATTCTTTATTATTTAATGCTTATTTGTACATTTTCCCATAAAAAAGTTAAAGAAATTTCAATTTTGTAAAATTTCAAATCTGTAAAAGGCTTCAAATATTTTTAAACACTTGCCTTAAGCAAATTTGGACAAAAGAATCAGCAATTTGGTTTAACCAGCAAGTTATTGGTTTCTTTGTTAATTTAGTTCGAATCGATGTAAATAATATAGCAAAAAATAGCGAACTGAAAATGTTCTTACTTTGAAAACCCCTACAGTTCTGTTCTGATCTTCCAATTCGTCCCCAGTTCTCTTTCCCCGGAAAAGTTCGAAAGAGTGGAGCCATTCCCGAAAACCGCCGAACTCAAGCACATTTTCAAGTTCGCAATTGTAAATCTGCAAAGCAAAACACCACAATGTAAAAGCAAAGTCTCCAAGCTAATCAGCAACATATGTTAGTGTTCTCATCAGAACACGAAATCAGGCCAAGTACCTTGATGAGCGACTCATCCGTCATGAGTTTCCTGTGCGACTTTGGCGACAGTCGCTGAGCCAGCCTGACAGCTGTGGATGTTCCTTTCAAAGTTCTCTTTTGGTGCTGGGGAGGTTGATGCTGGTTCTCCAGCCTCTGGATTTCTTTTTCGACTTTCCGAGTCTCTTTCAAGCTCAGTTCTTCGCCACCTTCATCAGAGCAAACGTTGGCGTCGCCGTTTATAGCGCCTAAACTGCTTACACTATCTGTGGTCACTTGACTTTTCTCCTGCAAAAAGATGATCAAAACATGGTTGATCATCATTGAAACCGTTCATTATCATCATTCGTCACCACTGATTTGTTTCTGATAGTCATATACCAGTTTTTTTAACAAACTTTTTCCTATAGTTTAATTAAATATAAATTATAAACCAATACATAAAATATGCATATATATTCCTATATGTATATATTATGTATTGGCATATAATTTATAGTTAAAAAGATACCAATTAAATTGGTATATACCAATTATATTGGTAATTATCAACTATCAATTAGTTGTGTAATTACCAATATGTTCTACATTTAAAATATTGCCTTATTTTGTTTGAAGACCTAACAGTGAGCGGTAGCTTTTCGTAGTGAATATTTACTTTGTAATTAAAATTTTAAAGCACCAGATTAAAAATAATCTTCTCATATCACTTTTAACGAAGATAGCATATATGCGAGCAAATTCAAATCAACATTAGTTAGTTCAGCTTTCTATAGCGTAACAGATAGGCCAAAGATAAAATTCTAATAAACTCTAATGTAAAACATTTATTCTTGCCTTATGAAATGCTTTGTAGTTTTTGTATATTTACAAGAACAACTGATAATTCTAAGGAAACAATGCATATATTTAAAATTTATTAGAATGAGATGAAAATTTATCAAAAATATTTTTTAATCATTATATGCGTTTATTTTTTTGTAAGTAATTTATTGGATTGCTGTAAGAGGTTTCGTACTTTTTGCATACTATAAATAGCCAATCCTTCTACGAAAACAATTAAAAATATATTTGAATCTCGAGTAGAAATTTACCAATATAATTTTTACAAACAGGATATGGCTCTCTTTATTTATGTATTGAAGCAAATTTATATTATTCCTATAAAAGGCTTCGATTTTTGTATATTTAGAAAATTAGCTGATAATTCTAAGAAAACAATGTATATATTTAAAATTTATTAGAATCTTGTGATGCAATTTTATCAACAGATTTTTTCAATCATGATATGTGTTTATTTTTTGTAAAAAAAAAATTATAGAACTGCTATCAAGGGCTTCGTACTTTTTGTATACGTAAATAAGCGATCATTCTATTAAAATAATTAAAAATATATTTGAATCTCGAGTAGAAATTTATCAATGGAATTTTTAAAACATGATATGGTTCGCTTTATTTATGTATTGAAATAAATTTATATTATTCCCAAAAAAGCCTTCGAATTTGTATATTTAGAAAAATAGCCGATCATTCTACGAGCACTATGTATATATTTAAAGTTTATTAGAATCTGATGATAAAATTTCATCAGTAGATTTTTTAAATCATGATATGTGTTTATTTATTTGCAATAAAATTATAGGATTGCTATAAAAGGTTTCGTACTTTTTGCATATTTAGCAATATAGCCGATCATTCTACGATAACAATGCATATATTTAAACATTTATTTGAATCTCGAGTAGGCATATATCAACAGAATTTTTAAAATCATAATATGTGTTTATTTATTTGTAACAAAATTATAGGACTGTTATCAAAGGTCTTGCTTTTTGCATACTTAGAATTTTTTGCATGCTTGAAAATTTATCAATAGTTTATAAACATGAAATGATTATCTTTATTTATTTATTGAAAGAAATTTATATTATTCCTATAAAGGTTTCGACTTTTTGCACATTTAGAAATACAGCCGATTTTAATTTATAATTTAATAATTTATATTTTAAATAATCTTTAAATTTATAATTTATAATTTAAAAATTTTAATTCTTAATTTATAATTTAATAATTTATAATTTATAATTTAATAATTTTTAATTAATAATTTAATAATTCTTAATTTATAATTTAATAATTCTTAATTTATAATTTAATAATTTATAATTTAATAATTCTTAATTTATAATTTAATAATTCTTAATTTATATTTTAATAATTTTTAATTAATAATTAATTAATTTTAATTAATAATTAATTACTCTAGATGTAAATCTAGAATATCTCGATTTAAAATTATTAGAATCTAGAATAGAAATTTTATCAATCGATTTTTTAAAAAAATCGAGAATATGATTTTCTTTTTTATTTACCGTAACAAAATTATAGGATACTCTAAAAGGCTTTGAGGCTGAAAACTTTCCTGAGACTTAATCTTTGTCATTCGATATCAAATAACATCTATTGATAATTTGATAAGTGACCCAAGCTCACCTTAATCATGGCTTCATAAGAGGCGAAGTATCGGGTCCACCAGTCCTTGTTTTCTTCGTCATCGTCGAAGCTTTCTTCTTCAGTTTGGTTCTTCTTCTTCTTGTTGGCCTCCGTTTTCTGATCCTTTTTCTGCTTCCCACCCTGCGATCAAGAAAAAACGTCAGAAATAAAATTAATTTTTTTGGCGATGAAGAATAAATAAGTATTTAGTGAAATATTACCAATAAATAACAAATTTATTCTTATATTTAGTTTTTCGAAATAGCAAAAAAGGCTGTTACATGAAATTAAACGTTTAGAATAAATGCTTAACAATTGCATTCACCAACAGTATAACATGCTTGGTAGCGTCGAAGAAGAGATTGGCGAACAGTTCCAAACATACCAAGCATTTCGTGAATGCTGGCAGCCGCAATAGATAGTCGAACAGCGAGGTCAATAATTAAGTCAATTGTAGTCTCGTTGATGAAAACACAGTTGCAAACACAGAGTAAGAATAAAATAAAGTGCGCATCAGGAAGGACTTGAAACTCATCATGTGACTGAAATCAATTGGCGAACAGTTCCAACGGAAGAAGAAAAGAATTGCTTATTGACAACATCATTGCAAAGTGCTTCTTTGATTTAATTTTTATAACAAATGCTCAACAATGGAGCATCCACAGTCATACATGTTTGGTAGCGTCCAAGGTGTGATAGGGTAACTCCAATGTTCCAATGATGCCAGGCATTTCGCGCACGCTTGCGGTCGAAGAATAAAATAGAAGTCGAGCAACGATATCTTGAGTGGTGTCGACTAGAGTATCATAATTACATAGGGAATGCCAGCCAGAGGACTAGAAACTCGTCATGTAGCGAGTATCATTCGGAGCAATGTGACTGGATGTTGCGGGAAATTAGTTTTTGAAAGTGTGTTCGTTCCTCAACGCTTCACTTCCGACTCTATATTCCTAAAGAAAAATCTATATTTTAGTAATCTGTACCGCCCTTTAAAGTTTGTCCCACCACTCGTCGAATCACCCTGTATATAAATAATGGATTACAGCTCTGGTCATGTATGAATAAGCTAAATTTATATATGGATATCGAAATTCATCGTGAAAATATATTTAAATACATGATTTTCCTATATGTTTGTATTTTTTCTAATAACTTATTAATAAAGTGTGTTCCTTACAAAGTCCAGGATGATGAGCGTTTCTTTCGGAGCCATCGGACTCGCACCGTCGATGTCAATGATAACTTCATCGGTCTGCACCATCAACATCTGATTGCTGGAATAGCCTGCAATACAATGGAATAGATGTTTTAACAATTTATAAAAACACAAAATATTATCTAGTCATTCAATAAAAACAGCAAATTGAGTTAAATTTCTGTAATATTAATATTTAATGAATCTGCTATATATTTTCAGAAGGTAAAAAAATGTGTGACAAAATGTTAATGTTTGAAAATCGGAAGGAGGACTCACGAGACATGTTGCTCTCTTTCTTGGTGAGGGGTCTGAAGACGTACTTCTGGAGAGAGTTGATGACGTGGGTTCCCACCAGGGTGAATCGACCGAAGCTTCGACAGTCCATGACGCGAATGGTGAGTGGCGGGCAGTACATCTCTTGGTCGGGCAACTCCTATTCCCAAGAAAACATCGCAAAAGACAGTTTTAGTAACTTACATTACTTCCTACAGAAGTCATTATGTGTGTGTTTATGCTTATTTGTGCTTCTGTATCATGCTTATGAACCATTTTGATTCACTAAGACACAACACTCGATGTACTTATGAATAATTTACTAATAACTTTTTTAAATGAAAATACACAATGGACTCTCTATAATCCGACATCTTTAGTAACGGACACTTGTTGGATTACAGAGTGTCCGAACTGTGGGTCGATAGAAAATATACATTGGACTCTCTATAATCCGACATCTATAGAAACGGACACTTGTTGGATTACAGAGTGTCCGAACTGTGGGTCGATAGAAAATATACATTGGACTCTCTATAATCCGACATCTATAGAAACGGACACTTGTTGGATTACAGTGTGTCTGGACTATGGGTCGATAGAAAATATACATTGGATTGTAGTATGCTAAACATCAATGAAAACAAATGCAAAATATAAATACGTGTATGCTCATTTATAACAGTAAAAGAACTTAGACATATAAAACACATAGACACACACATGCTGAACTAAATGAAAATTAATACAAAATATTAATGTATGTATGTTCATTTATCATAATAAAAGAACTTAGACATATAAAACATAGAAACACACACGCTAAACTGTAAAGAAAACTAATGTAAAAAACAAAATATAAATATGTGTATGTTCAATTATCACAATAAAATAACTTAGACATATAAAACACATAGACATATTTAAAACACGATAAAACTGATGTAGAGTTTCATAAAGGCCTGAGAAAGATGAATTTTTGTAGAATCTCAAAATGATTCTCAATGACGAGCACACATATCAGTAAACTTATCAATTAACTTATACACTTTAGTTTAGTTTAACGTATTTATTTATTAAAGAAGCAATTAATGTGCCGAAAATAAGAATAATAAAAATTCACTTAAGAAGCAATTGGAAAGACGAGTTCGAGTTTTAATAGGAAAGACTAACCCTTCACAAAGTCACGTGTTTCAGCCGTTGCGTGTGACTAGTATGGCGAGTGTCGAATTAAAGATCTTCTATACTTATAATTACCGGTGAACATGGCTGAATTTCTATTTTATAATATGGAATACATGCTATTGTTTGCATAAAACACGAAGATACACATTCGCAGAAACACGTTGCAACACGTCTTGTTTCCATAAGACATAGGATGTAATTAGAAGGAAAGGTTGAAGTTTTAACGAAGACTAACTCTTTGCCACGGTCACGTGTTTCAGCACGTGCGTCGGACTGGTGTGGAGTATCGAATTTAGAGAAGGTCTACTATGATTATAATTATTGGGAAATATGGTGAAATTTACTTTTAATAATATGGAACACACGCTCCTGTTTGTATAAAACACGAAGATACATATTCTCAGAAACGCATCGCAACGTGTCTGTTTCCACAAGACACGTTGTAGTGTCATGAACTTCAAATTGAGTGTTATCTAGTGTTCAATAATATTGTTCTTTAATTTACTTTTATAAGCTGGTATTTAATGACAACAACAAGAAAAATTTTTGTGATGATACTACTGTGCCCAAAAAGTAAAACCAATTTACAATTTATATTTCCCGGGCATATGGTATTTCAATTTTTTTTTCTTTTTTGGGTTGCTGGCCCTGTCCTTAACATCTGAGGAATTTTTGACATCAAAATAATGACTCAAACACTAATGATGTTTGAGTTACGCTTGGCTTTGTGAGACGTCCAAAAAATTAAAGATTTGGTGCTTGCAAATCGTCAATTTACAATTAGAGACCTTGCTGATGATGTTGTAATTTCAAAAGGATCGGTTAGTTCCATTTTAAAAGATGTTTTGGACCTCATTCATGAGTAAAACGCGAGGTCTTCCGTGATGCAACAACAACAAAAAAAAACAATTTAGAGTTCGTAAAAAATTCCTTTCCGTAAACATCTGCACAAAAATTATGAAACTCTTTTTATTCAATGAAATAAAAAAATGGGCATGAGTTGTTTGGAAACACGTACCACATCAAAGTGTTTGACGGGAGTTGAGAAATTCGGGTTCTTCTTGTAATTGAGAATGATGGAGGATTGAAGTATGTGGCCGGCGCATTCAATGTCCACTCGTGGGCGGTCCACGGTCATCAAGTGAACGCGTTTCAACTCTCTCAGACCCCAGAAAAGAACCTAAAATTGAAAAGGGAGAAAATTAAGTTGTACTAGCAGAACCCAGCATACGTTGTCCTGCCAAAAATAAGAAATGCATTGTAGAAAATTACATATCGCAAATATATTCACCATGTTCCAATATATGTGCACACAAATTTTCATGGATGGCGTTTGAACGGCATATAAGATGAAATGCTGCAGCCCCCTCTGGTGGCAAGTAACAATAAAGTGGAGAGCGCGAACCTAGCTTCCATACTCGAATACATATTATTACCAATATTCATAGCGATGGGTTGAACGGTATAGAAGATGATATACTGCAGCACCCTCTGGTGGCGACTTATAACAAAGGGGATAGCATAAAAACATTCTCCATGTTTTGTCAAACGCACACAAAGAATTTCATCAAAATCGGCCTAGCTGTTTAGGAGGAGCTCAGTGAAAAACACACGTACAGAAGAATTATATCGATTGCAGCGCCACCTAGTGGGTCCTATTGTGAATCTAAGCCATCCAGGGACCCACTCAAACACACACGAAACTGTTAATGCTCATGAATTTAAATGTCTGAAATTTAAAATAAATTACTTTGCTACTGAAATTAATTTGCTATTACTATTAATTTTCAATTAAAAATTAGGAAAAATTAATAATAGTTTATATTTGTTTTCAACATTGAAATCGCTGCCCTATTCATATCATTGAAATACCTTATATATATCGAACATTGATTGTGAAAAATTAGCAAGTGATCAAATGCGATGGATTTAAAAAGAAAACAAATAGAGAAAAAAAGAATTTCAGAGGGATTTTAATAAGAAAAAATAATTTTAATTATTAATAATCAAAATTTTAAATTGCGGAATTCCAGAATAAAGAATAATGATTTTTCTCATTGTTATTTACACTGAAGTGACAAAAGTCATGGGATATCAATATGCAAATTTTCAGATGGCAGTAGCATCGCGTAGAACAGGTATAAATGCGCAGTGCTTTCACAGAGCTTTCATTTCTGTTCAAGTTATTCATGTGAAGAGGTTTTGACGTGATGATGACCGCACGACGGGAATTAACAGACTTTGAACGCGGAATGTTAGTTGGAGCTAGACGCATGGGTCATGCCATTTCGGAAATCGTTAGGGAATTCAACATTCCCAGATCCACTGTGTCAAGAATGTGCCGAGAGTATGAAATTTCAGGCATAACATCCCACCATGGACAGCGCAGTGGTCGACCGCCTGCACTTAACGACTGAGACCGGCGACGTCTGTAAAGAGTCGTAAATTCTAACAGACAAGCAACACTGCGTCAAATAACCGCAGAAATCAATGTGGGACGTACAAGGGACTTGTCTGTTAGAACTGTGCGGAGAAATTTGGCTTTCTTGGGCTATTTCAGCAGAAGACCGACTCGAGTGCCTTTACTGACAGAACGACATCGCTTGCAGCGACTCTCGTGGGCACGTGAGCATATCGGTTGGTCCCTAGATGAATGGAAAAAAATTGGCCTGGTCCGATGAGTCACGATTTCAGTTGGTAAGAGCTGATGGTAGGGTTCGAATGTGGCGCAGACCCCACGAAGCCATGGACCCAAACTGTCAGCAAGGCACTGTTCAAGTTGGTGGTGGCTCCGTAATGGTGTGTGGGCTGTTTTTCATGGCATGGACTTGGTCCTCTGGTGCGACTGGACCGAACATTGACTGGAAATGCTTATGTTCAGCTACTTGGAGATCACTTGCAGCCATTCATGGACTTCATGTACCCAAACAACGATGGGATTTTTATGGATGACAATGCGCCATGTCACCGGGCGACAACTGTACGCGATTGGTTTGAAGAACATTCTGGACAATTCCAACGCATGATCTGGCCACCTAGATCGTCCGACATGAATCCCATCGAGCATTTATGGGACATCATCGAGAGGTCTGTTCGTGCCCAAAATCCTGCACCATCAACGCTTTCACAATTATGGACGTCTATCGAGACAGCATGGCTCAATATTCCTGCAGAAGACTTCCAACGACTTGTTGAGTCCATGCCGAGTGCTGCACTTCGCCGGGCGAAAGGAGGGCCGACACGATATTAAGAGGTATCCCATGACTTTTGTCACTTCAGTGTATATCAACTATTACTACATTTAGAAATGGTTACCATGAATCATAATATTCTTCATTTGATCAAAATAAAGTTGTTGAATTAAAAAAAATAAATAAAATGGTCTGTCTCTAATTTAGGAAATGCTTCTTTATTTTACTGCTCAAATTCCTTAACATTTTTATAATAAAAGAATTTTTGTATCCATTTCGGTAACTTTTTTCCATATAAAAATATCGTACCTCAAAGCAATAATCAAATCATAATACAAATTTGATTTAAATATTTCTTTCAGATCCCTAATTTCTTGCTCATATTTTTAGCTATTTTTTCAATTCCTTCTATTAGCTCACACTCTCCCTATATATATCTTGTTCAAATTTTCAATCGTCCATAAAATAATTTTTATTCATCCACTCAAGTTCAAATAAATTTTTTTTTAAAATTGCAGTAGATGACACTTGATGTTAATACAGTTTTTCCAAATATTAAGTCATTCATTAAATTTTAATTAATTCATTTTAATTAATTTAGATTTAAGTTGCATATATCTACCAATAGATGGCGCCAGATAAATAAAAAAAAAAGGAATGAAAATTACTTATAAAGGATTTTCTGCAATATAGTAGGAAAAAAAAGTAGGAAAAAAAAGTAGGAACTGACTTAAAATTTTTTTTTTTATATTACTTGTTTAGATTTTACAGATCATCTTTTATTAGCTGTTATTAAATTCACGGTATTTGAACATTACATCATTTTATTTAAATTTACTTTATAAAACAATTTTTTGAGTCTCATTTTATAAAAAGAATGCACGATATTTGCTTCTGAATTGCATTATCGAAGTACATTTTGGGGAAGCTCGTGTAAAAAGGTAATTAAGTTCATCACGTGAGAACATAATTACCTAATAAACTGTTTAGACCGAAGTGCTTCTCATGTGATCAGTATGAAGTCGTTGCATAATGACTTTTCTCATTGTTATTTTATTTGCAGAAACTATTACTACATGCTGAAGTGTCCAAGCATCATAATCTTCTTCATCCGGTAGATCAATATGCAACAGTTGAATAATGATTTTTCTCATTGTTATTTACAGCAACTATTACTACATTTAGATATGGTAGCTATGCATCTTAATAATGCTCATCACCTATATCAATATGAAGCTGTTGAATAATGACTTTTCTTATTGTTATTTATAACAAACTATTACTACATTTAAAAGTGATACCATGCATCATAATATTCTTCACCACCAATATAAATAAATATGCTGAATGAGTATTTTTCTAATTGTTATTTATAGAAACTATTACTACATTAAGAAATCATACTATTCTTGATTAGATTAAAATAAAGTCATGAATTAAAAAAAAAATTAATTTTTAGAATGATCTGTCTCTTATCAAACAATTGCCTTTTATTTTATTGCTCGAGTTTTAAGAATTCCTCAGCATTTTCATAATAAAAGAATTTTTGTATCCTTTTCAGTAACCTAATTTGCACATTAAAAATATCGCATCTCTAACACATAATCAAATCACCAATAAATACAAATTGGATTTAAAAATTCCTTACGAACCCTAATTTCTTGCTTATATTTTTAGTTATTTTTTTACTGTTTCTTTATATTTTACGGATCATGAATATTATTGAATTCAGGGTATTAGGAAAGTAAACACCATTTTATTTAAATCAAGTTTATAAAACAATTTTATTGAGTTTTATTTTATAAAAAGAATGCACGATGCTTGCTTCTGAATTCCATTACAGAAATACGTTTCGTTTAAGTCCGTGTAAAAGGGTAATTATATTCATGACGTGAGAAAAATAAACAGTTTGGAAGGAAGTACCTCGTTCAAAATTCGCCAGGCGGTCTTCCTGGAATTAATATTCCGCCTAAAGAGAATAATTGGAAATTTTCCAAGCTGAGAATTACAAAATAAGGCGAAACAGCTTTTAAGTCTGCAAAACTCCCACCGCCCACAATTAATTGAGTGGCTCTAGAAATGTACCTGACATCTTTAAACAAGATAATTTGTATAAATATTTTATCTGAAATATTTAACAAGTCCCAACCTTACTAAGCAATATGAATTTTTAATTCTATCATAAACATAAAATGTATCCTTTTTTTTTAATTTTCAGTAAAAGTAAAAGAAGCATAGCATTAGTATGTGGTTAGGCAAAAAAATAAAAATATAATAAATCACAACCAGTGTCACGATGTATTTTAAACTTGGACTGTAAATTATTTGTTTTATAGATACATCTTTAGTTCTTTTTTTTACTTCATTATAAAATATGAAGTAATAACTCTATTCTATTTAACGCGTATCAAGAAGATTGACATAATGAGCGAGTATGTAGATCTGAGGGTGCATTTCCATTGGCAACGTTACGCTAACGTGGCGTCAACTTTGACAAATAATAATGTTGGATACTGTCTATCCTTCTCGATCGCTAATCTTAATCTTAAGGTGACGTCGCGTTAGCGTCGTGTTGCCAATGGAAATGCATCCTAACGCTTTAAAAAATATGGTATTTCATTATATTTTTTTGTTCAATTATTTCCGTTATCACTGGCCTTTTCATAAATAGTCCAAACACACATAAAACTGCCCGACTCGTAACTCAGTGGCAACGTGCGCCGCTGGTGAGAATTTGGCCGGAGATTCCATCTACTTGCGCCTTTGCTGTAAGAAAACAAGGAATACGAATGATCTATTTTAAAATTTACTACAGAGCCTGGGGTTGCCCGTTTGGATAGCGAGTTGTAATTTTAAACCAAACCGAAAGCAAATTAATTGTATAAAAATTAATATTTGATGCATACTTCAATTCTGTATTTGGAAAGTGTCGGTCTTATGGCTGCAGGAACGGGCAAAATGGGGCCCCTGTCAGATCTCCAGACGTTTTCTTTGGGCTTAGGCAGATCTGGTACTGCACCTTTCTCGTCCGATTCGGATAACTGAAATTTAAAAAAAAAAAAAGGTTATTTTAAATATTATAAAAAGGATTTAAAAGTAGAAAAAATTACTTTAATTAACGTCAGTAAAAAGAAGAGGATATTGTTACTTGTAAAAGTTCGAAAGTAGCCAGAAGTTCTCCAGCTTGTTCAGATCCTCTGAAAATGTCGTACCATTCCAAAGAGGGTGGGAATTCTGGCTTGCAGTAAGGCTCGTCTGAAAATTTGACGTGAGGTCTGGCTATGGTACGTCCGATGAATTCTGATTTGCCCTAAGATTATTAAATATGAATATTAAAATTATTATTGAGTTAAAAATAGATTAAATAATAAAGAAAGACATCTAGAAATTAAAAGAAAATATTTAAAAACTATTTTGTTTAATACACTATTTTTATTTAAAATATTACACTTGTGTAATACTTTTAAGAATAATAGGTTTTCTTGTTTCTAGATAACAAAACAAAAAAAGATTTTTCTAGAATAGGCCCTATATAGAAAAAAGGCCTATTTCTAGAATAGGCCCTATTTTTTTAAATGATTTTATTTTTTTGCATAAAAAAGATTATAATGCTGAACATTTCTCAATGTTTAATGCAAATCAGTTCAAATGTACATCCATGATTTTTTTGTTTATTAATATTCATCATAATTGATACAACTGGAAAAATAGTGATTCCTGCTGATTGTTATTTCATTGCACGTAAAGATAATAATAATAATAACAACAAATATTTGCTTAAATACTTTAAAAATATTTGCATATATACACTGAAGTGACAAAAGTCATGGGATACCTCTTAATATCGTGTCGGCCCTCCTTTCGCCCGGTGAAGTGCAGCAACTCGACGTGGCATGGACTCAACAAGTCGTTGGAAATCTTCTGCAGGAATATTGAGCCATGCTGTCTCGATAGACGTCCATAATTGTGAAAGCGTTGATGGTGCAGGATTTTGGGCACGAACAGACCTCTCGATGATGTCCGATAAATGCTCGATGGGATTCATGTCGGGCGATCTAGGTGGCCAGATCATTCGTTGGAATTGTCCAGAATGTTCTTCAAACCAATCGCGAACAGTTGTGGCCCGGTGACATGGCGCATTGTCATCCATAAAAATCCCATCGTTGTTTGGCTACATGAAGTCCATGAATGGCTGCAAGTGATCTCCAAGTAGCTGAACATAAGCATTTCCAGTCAATGTTCGGTCCAGTCGCACCAGAGGACCAAGTCCATGCCATGAAAAAACAGCCCACACCATTACGGAGCCACCACCAGCTTGAACAGTGCCTTGCTAACAGTTTGGGTCCATGGCTTCGTGGGGTCTGCGCCACACTCGAACCCTACCATCAGCTCTTAGCAACTGAAATCGTGACTCATCGGACCAGGCCACGGTTTTCCATTCATCTAGGGACCAACCGATATGCTCACGTGCCCACGAGAGTCGCTGCAATCGATGTCGTTCTGTCAGTAAAGGCACTCGAGTCGGTCTTCTGCTGGAATAGCCCAAGAAAGCCAAATTTCTCCGCACAGTTCTAACAGACAAGTCCCTTGTACGTCCCACATTGATTTCTGCGGTTATTTGACGCAGTGTTGCTTGTGTGTTAGAATTTACGACTCTTTGCAGACGTCGCCGGTCTCGGTCGTTAAGTGCAGGCGGTCGACGACTGCGCTGTCCATGGTGGGATGTTATGCCTGAAATTTCATACTCTCGGCACACTCTTGACACAGTGGATCTGGGAATGTTGAATTCCCTAACGATTTCCGAAATTGCATGACCCATGCGTCTAGCTCCAACTAACATTCCGCGTTCAAAGTCTGTTAATTCCCGTCGTGCGGTCATCATCACGTCAAAACCTCTTCACATGAATAACTTGAACAGAAATGAAAGCTCTGCGAAAGCACAGCGCATTTATACCTGTTCTACGTGATGCTACTGCCATCTGAAAATTTGCATATTGCTATCCCATGACTTTTGTCACTTCAGTGTATATTTATAAATATTTGCATATTAAGATTAGTAGTGGCAATAGACGCATTGTGTTTTGAAAAGATGTGAGCAGTAAATAAAGGAAAATATTGAAAATATATATTTTTTATCCATAGAGTCCACATTTACATTTGAAAATGTTTCTTTTTAAAAATATGTTAAAATGTGATAGTTAATGATTCTGTCAAGATTTATATAAATATAAGACGATATAAAAATTAATTTTATTCTGGTTAACAATTAAAAAAAATTAAGAATCTTCAATGAATTTAAATTTCTAGTGTCAAAAGTCCATATGAAATAATTGTAATATAATGTAATAACACCCTTTTTGCTCTTCCAAAATTACCAACTTATAACTAGGGGTGAAAAGTCAGCAAAAAACTTTTCGTCGCTTGCTTGAGCCGGTTCCCAACTCTTTAAATACTTTACTTCTTATTTTTATTCAAAATAAGAATAAATAAATAAATAAAAAGATTTAATTTAAATAAATTAAAAAAATTCACGACTTTTCAATTTCCTGAAAAATCCTCACGGTATATTAACACAGCTTCCAGCAGCTTCTGTGTTAAATCATCCCTGTCCCAATTCAGTTTTCACCTCATCTTACATATTCCACAAGCAGAACTTGAGTGTAAATTAAAATAAATCTATTTGAAGGGCTTAGACAATTCTTTCCAGAAACAAACACCAAGCTTAAATTTTCAATAAATCATATAAAAGGAAAAACTCAAGAAAAAACAAACAATAAGGAAACATCTCGGTCCAAACTAACTTGCTTATAAATAAACAACATCCCAAAATCCACTTTCATAAAACCATCTTCAAAACAAAATAGAATGCAACAAAAACATAAAAAAAAGCAGATGTCGCTGCTGCTATACGATCAATAAAGCATTCCGAAAACACATTCTCTCACTTACCGAAGCTGGTTCCCAACACTTTAAATACCTTAATTCTTATTTTTATTAAACTAAATAAAAAGAGTCACGACTTTTCCATTTCCTGAAAATTCCATTTGGTATATTACTACAACTTCTACCAGATTATGTGTTAAATCCTCCTATGTCCCAATTTTCACCTCATCTTATATATTCAACAAGCCGCAAAATTAAAATAAATCTATTTAAAGGGCTTAACCAACTCTTTCCAGAAACAAACACCAAGCTTACGTTTCTCAATAAATCAAATAAAAAAAAAAAAACCTCACGAAAAAACAAACATTAACGAAACAGCTCTCTCCAAAAAACATTCTTCTTTAAAAACAACAACAGCCCAAAATCCTCTTTCATAAAACCATCTTCGAAACAAAACTAAATGCAACAACAACAACATAAAAAAAACAGATGCCACTGCTACTATGCGATCAATCAATCATTCGGCAAGCACATTCTCTGGAGGTCAAAAAAGAAAATCCACGTCGAAAGCTCTTCAAACAATACTCACGAAACACTGAATAAAAATTCTTTATGCTTCAAGGTACTAGGTTGGCCTTACCACTTTGGTACCACAACGACCACCGGGGGATCTTCTCGGGTTTTCTCAAGACAACATTTTATAGTACGATCCTATTAGACCGGGACCTACGGTTTAAAGTGCATTCGAACCACTACAAACATCCATAGCCATCCAATCCGGAACCTGTGGCACAATGCACCAGAGAGCTACACCCTCGGCCATTCAGGGCATCTTTCACCCCTTACAAGATAATACCCTGTTTGGAACTTACAACTTCGTCCACTTTTCAAAACTAGTGGAAGCAACAAAAAAAAAACCCCGCTTAAAAAGAAACAATAACGAAACAGCTCGCTGCAAAATAACTGGCTTCTTGAAAAAAAGGAAACCAAAGTCCTCTTTCATAAAACTATCTTCGAAACAAAATTGAATGCAACAACAATGCCACTGCTACAGTACGATCAATAAAGCATTCCAAAATACATTATCACTTACCGGATCTGGTTCCCAACTCTTTAAATACCTTAATTCTAATTTTTATTAAACTAAATAAAAAGAGTCACGACTTTTTCATTTCCTGAAAAATCCGTTTGGTATACTACTACAACTTCTATCAGATTATGTGTTAAATCGCCCTATGTCCCTATTTTCACCTCATCTTATATATTCAACAAGCAGCACTTGCTTGCAAATTAAAATAAATCTATTTGAAGAGCTTAACCAAACTCTTCCCAGAAACAAAGACCCTGCTTACATTTTTCAATAAATCAAATAAAAAAAAACTCACGAAAAAACAAACAATAACGAAATAGCTTTCTCAAAAATAACCTTCTTCTTAAAAACAACAACCCCAAATCCTCTTTCATAAAACCATCTTCGAAACAAAATTGAATGCAACAACAACAACATAAAAAAAGCAGATGCCACTGCTACTATGCGATCAATAAACACATTCTCCGGAGGTCAAAAAAGAAAATCCAAGTCGAAAGTCCTTCATACATTACTCAGGAAACAATGAAGAATAAAAAAGTTTTTATGCTTCGAGGTACTAGGTTGTCCTTACCACTTTGTCCTGGTCGAAGATCTCCACAACGATCACCGGGGGATCTTCTCGGATGTCCTCCTGGTTGCCGTAGACGACGACGTCGTTAAAGAACAGCATCTCGTCCCACGTCGGGCTCAGCGTCTCATCAATCACCTGTTACGAGGAAGTAATGGGATAACAACTCTTGTTAAGATTCTTTATGAATGTAAATGCATAGTTGGGTCAATTCAGTAAAGCCCTTTCAGAAAGAAAGGGCTACATCGTTAATATATCATACACATGGTAAGATTGATTTTCTGTACGAAAATGCGTTAGGTATAGTTAAAAGTAAGCATTATTTAAGCAAAACCTAAAAGTTGTAATTAAAAGGAAGAAAATAAAACAAATGAATTGTAGGAATCAGAAAGAGAGGGCTACATCCTTAACATATCGTGCACACGGTAAAATTGATTTTATGCATTACTGTGTTAAGTATAGCTAAAATTAAGAAATTAGACACACTTTAAAATAATACTATTTAGATTTATATACAAAATCTAAATAATGTTGTGATAAAAAGGAGAAAAAAGAAACAAATCAATTACAATATAAACGCATCAAAATATCTTCAGTCCGGAAAAGGTCACATTTTAAAAAATCTTACGAATTATTTGTATGATTTGTATTATGAAAAAAATATAGGAAATAAATAAATTAACATTGCTTAATGTGTTGGCATGTGATACACAATTATTTTTAATAAGCTGGGGAGTTTTGCATGGGACATATGAGTGAATCCACTCTTTGAAAATTTTTCACTATGAAGAACTGAATACTTTCAATGCCTCTTATAAAGTATCCTTTTCTTTATTAATTTGTGCTAATTTCCATTGCAAAATCAGACAACCGCTGTGTCTTTTTTTAAAGAATTCCACGTTACAAATGCCTTAACAACTTTTTATAATTCCACAGATTTCATTCAGCTTCTTGTAATTTAAAAACTCGTTACTCTTCTTCTCCTTCGCTTGTCATTTGTGGGCTAGTTTGACTGACTTGTTCCTTATCTGAAAATTCATCGCCTCCAGCAGTTTCTGAAATTTTCACGATTTCTTTTGAAATAATTGAAAATCCCACGAAATTCTAGCTGGGGGCAGATTAAACTCAAACAACTTGAAGTGCGCGTGAAAAATTGAATTTAGCTAATTCGCTCTTTTCAAGGAAGATTGCACTTGTAGATGCAAGTACAGTAATGCAATACATGAGTCCCATAGAAATATAATTTACAAGCCATGGAGAAGATTGCGTTGAAAAATTGCGTTCGGCTAATTTGCTCTTTGCAAGGATGGCACTTGTAGATGCCATAGAAATAATGCAATTTGAGTCGCATAGAAATATGGAAGCCATGGAGATTGCGTTGAAAAATTGCGTTCGACCAATTCGCTCTTTTCAAGGAAGATTGCACTTGTAGATGCAATATGACAAGTACAATAATGCAATATATGAGTCCCATAGAAATATAATTTACAACCCATGGAGGAGTTAGAATATCATCAAACTAATTAACTTTGTGGAAGAAAATTAGTATTTAATCATCCCAACAAACCATTACCCTTGAAATATGTAGTTAAATTGTAGTTTAAAAGCCTTAAAATGCACTAATCAACAAAATTTTTTTCAATAACTAATATGATGCTGTTAAAGACATAGAAATGTTATCACTAATTATGTTAATTATTATTTGTCAGTACCTGCGTCGTCTGGCTTTGATCGGAGAACAGAACTCGAGCAAAGGGATCTGATAGTCCAGATGAATCCGAGCCAATGAGGGACCTTGCTTGGTACATGTGACACCGGAGTTCGAACACTTGCTTTTCTATAAAATAGAAATACATTTCATTAAATAAGATTTCACTTTTTTTTATTTTTATTCTTATAAATTTGATAAGTAAAAAATAGAAAGCATGGATTTATTCTTGTTTGAAATAAATTTTGCTTTTTTGTGTAAGATGAATAACCAAAAATTTCTGGGAAAAGTGGCAATCATCACTAGGAAAAGTGGTCAAGAGGATTGAAATACAGCGGTGTAATGAGGGAGAAAGGTAATTTAAGAAGGGATTTTAATTGTAAAGCATAATTAAAATTTTAAATCACATATTATTAAAAGAAAACTTATTTGAAAAAATTGCATACAACTGTTAAACTTTTTCTTTCAAAACCGCTTTGCGCCGCATATGTCTGACTCGAATTCCTAACAAGTAATAGAATCATCCGTTTCCACCTTTAAGTTGGATATTTACCTTTCTACTAAACAACTGGTACAACAGTAGTAATAAAGTATATTCAAAATGCATCTTGTGTTAAAGTATTTTTTGATATAGTGTGCTTGATATTGTACTTGATTAATTTTTTGATATCGTGTGCTTGATATCTCAGACGCTTAGAAAGAAACTCAATTAAAATAGGTTAAAAATTTTATTTTAATGAAATATGAAAACGAATTTGTTAAATATTGTATTATTTAATAAATATTTTGCGCAACATTCTAAAATAATTACTTAATATTTCATAAGAAAAATTAAATTCTAAACGCATCAAAATATCTTCAGTTAAAGCATTAAGTAATATTTATTTATAGTAATATTTTATTTTTTTGGTTAATACTTGACATTTATCAATGCGCTATTTTTATTAATTTGAAAACAGCAAAGTTTTTGAAGATAATATCACAAAACAATTTAAAATAAATTGAATTGAAATTTAAAATTCAACTACATTTTTACAGTACATTCTATAATATATTATAAAAAATTAATTGATTTTTTTATTTTATGAGAAATTCTGTATCTCCGTTCTTCATTTCCCCGTTGAGTTAAGAATATTTTGTCTTTACCCACCTTATTTTAAATTGAAGTAATTTTTTCTCTCATAGTACAGACGTAGGAAGAGGCAAACTTATAGAACAAAGAAATAATATACTGGTTAACTTTTATTTTAAACAAAAAGTTATAAAGGGTAGGAGGTTGAAATTAATTACGAGAGTTTTAAATGTATTTATCTAAATAGACAAAAACAATCAAATATTAATAAAAAAATAAAACTTATCGTTGTTTTTGAATGCTGGGCGCATTTACTTGAAATCCCTCGCTGTTAGAAAGGCAATAAGGTTGCAGATTGAGCTTATCTAGTTTACAACGCGGGGAGGGGGGGGTCTACTATGCTGCATCTAACAGTTGGGCTGACATGTTCATAGGCTGGCACATAGATGGGGCTACTAGTATTAAATCCATATGAGTTTTAGTTAGCCCTAACCTTCAAAAGACACGTGTATAAATGTGACAGCTGTTGCACTATTAGTATGTGAGTTATAGCCTTTTTAGTGAAGCAATTTTTGTTAGTTTGAAAAAAATGGATAAAAAGGAATTTCGTGTGTTAATTAAAGCATTGCTTTTTGGCGAAGAAAAAATGCTATTTTAGCCAAGGCTTGGCTCGATAAACATTATTCGGACTTTGTACCAGGAAAATCAACCGTAGAGAAATAGTTTTCTAAATTTAAACGAGGCGAAATGAGCACCGAGGACGATGCACGCAGTTGACGCCCCAAAGACCGACGACAATATCAAAAAAGTCCACAAAATAATTTCTGATAACCGTAAAGTGAAGTTGATTGTGATAGCCGAGACTCTGAAGATATCGAAGGAACGACACGAACATCCTTCGAACGATATGTTGGACATATCGTGAATGAATATTTGGATATGCGAAAGCTCTGTTAAAAGTGGGTGCAACGCGAGCTCACAATCGACCGAAAACAACATCGAATTTATGGTTCTAAGCAGTGTTTGGAGCTGTTCAATCGTAATAAACCCAAATTTTTGCGTCGATATGTGACAATTAATGAAACATGGCTCCATCCTTTCACACCGGAGGCCAATCGACAGTCAGCCGAGCGCGTGATGAACACTAAAAATGCTATAACTCCCATACTAATGGTGCAACAGCTGTCAAATTTATACACGTGTCTTTTGAAGGTTAGGGCTAACTGAAAATCATATGGATTTAATACTAGCTATGTGTCAGCCTACGAACTTTTCAGTCCATCTGTTACTATTTGTTTCAACATTTTGAACACTAATTGTCATCTGATGGATTCGTACTTCAGAACAGCTTTTCAACTTACGGATTTATCATGTTCACCACACGTGATAAGGAAGCATTTTGCTCTGTTTTCGCCTGCCGGTTTCGAATCTAACTCCCCTAGTTTGAAAACCCAACGTGCTAGCCAGCAAACAAAGTTTAATAGTTTTATTCTAAAACAATTTTATTCATAGTGACGAAAAAAATTATGAACATTATAGTTATCCCTATTATTCAAATTATTTAAATTTTTATGAATTTAATTCTTTTGCAATTAAATGGGCTTATAGATATTTTTTAATAATTAGAAATACTGTTTTCAGTACAGTCAAATCTGTTTTTATGCAATCCTTTTTTTTTTTTTTTTTTGTGCGGTATATAAAAAAAATTCATCTACTGCATATTATGAATAAAAACTAATTAAAAATAATTTAAAAAGAAAACAACAGGTGCCTGTCAAAATAACGTGCAAATTAAAAAAAATCCAACAGATGGCCCACCTAATATTATATTATCCCATTACCACATATGCTATTAGATGGGAGGTAGTGTTACATAGAGAGATTTTGATTTGCATATTTTCTACATGGGATTTTTTTTATGGGGTTCCTAGTTACCGCATAATCTTGTCTGAATGTGTTGCAAACAATATAATTTAGAGCTACTTATGTAATCTCAAGATATTTTTTATGCGATTTCTTTTATGTGGTCTCAATCCCCCATACAAAAACGGGTTTAACAGTATTCCTTAAATTAGTTCAGCAGTAGAAGCAATAGAATTAAGTAAGTAGATAATTGTCTAAGTTCAACTACAATCATCTCAGTTTCATTATTATTGACATAGCCTTTGAAAAGCATTGCAAAAGAAGCAATTAAACTGGATTTCAAGAGTAGAAATTATTCCATTTCAATGTAATCAAAATTTAAAAAAAAATTAATTCAAAATTTTCGATTTTTAAAATTTGCTGTATCGCCATAAGATAACAGTCATAGCTGTTATGATATTTTTCCGAATCTAATTACAGTTTAATTATGTTTCTAACAATGCTATGTATGTGTTTTAAATATATTCATTTAAAGAAGAGTTATTGGCCTTTTTTATTAAGAATATTACTTTCTTGTAATTTCGTTGTCAGTGGCTAGATTGGCTGTGTTTTTCAGTTATGTTTTAGAATATTATCTATTTCTTAATTAAATGCATGCATAATATAGATATAGACACAAATAAATGTGGTATGTTTTATATAATCGTTAGTTAGGAGTGTTTACGCACAGTAAAAAATATATATAAACTTTTCTGTCAATTTTTGCCAAATTTTATCACAAAAATATTCATTATATATAAAATATTCATTATATATATATATATACTCACTCAAGAGCCAAAACATTATGACCACCCCTACATTTTGCAATGAACTCGCCTGGATGACGTGGAAGGCACGTGATCAGGTGGAAGGGGTATTTAACTGCTGCTGGAGAGTCTGAAGAATCATTATTTCACTAACTTCTGTGTGTGATGGGAAAGGCTGCGGGCCAACTCGTTATTGACAGGTGGTCATAATGTTTTGGCTCTTGAATGTGTATATATATATATATTTCCACGTTTGTCAATGTTTAAAAACCTAATTTAACAATACCATCAAAAATTAATGAATATAATATTAATTAATAATTATACTAATTAACACAAAAACCCTTTATTAGATCGCGTAGTAACAAGCGCCTTCATCAAGTCTTTGTGATCGTATTTTACGAAAAGAGCAGCTCTGAATATCTGAACGCGCCATGTACCGATTGAAGGAATACTACACTTATATTTTTCTGTTGAAACTTACCTGAATAACGTATGAAGGAAGGCGGTGCAGACTGCAGTTTCTCGACATTCCTTATCTCGACGGAGCTGTCGTAGCCCTTGGGCAGACCCTTGAGGAAGTGCTTCTTGTGCTTGGTGAGTCCCAGCCACAGGTACATCTGCAGCTTGGCCTGGATGGTCCAGCCCCCAGGTCCGGCTCCTTTCTTCCCCGGGAGCTATGGCATCATAGAAAGCGAGAGATTCAAATTAAATATATGAAGCGTTTTCGTTGAAAGCGGTGTAAGTCCATTTTATATTGGAGATATTTAGGGGTTTGTATTTCAATGATTTGAAAAATATTGGTATAGATCAAAAAGCGAATAATATTAATAAGTTTTTAACATAGTAGCTAAAAGAAATTTGTTCTTTTGATAATCTCAAATGGACTTACACTACTTTCAAAGTTAATAAAATGTGAAATGGGATTTCATTTGAATCAAACCAAATTTTTCACGAATGTTTTGTTAAATATGTCAAAAAAAATAAATAAATAAATAAATAAAAATAAAAGGTTTTATTTCAATATTTCTTCAGGTAATGTCGTTTGAATTACTTTAATTATAACTTTATAATAATAGGTGACATTTTAAATTTTTATCATTATAAGAAAGTTTTAGAAATAGCCAAGATGTATTGGAAGAATATAAGGTAATAGATCCATCCTGTCTTTGAGTTTTTTGATTATGATGGGCCAGGCATGATGACATAAAGGTAGTTACATTGTATTTTCAAATTTTCATGGTCTTCCTCGTCTAGGCTAATGTTTCAAACTCCGAAATTTCATCTAATGAAGTTTTATACAGCATTGTATAGGGTGGACACACAGAACATACTACTATAGCGTTTTTAACTCTAGCCATTGAGTCCTCCTCACGAGGATTCAGAAGTAAATAACACAATTCCAGTGAGCGAACGAACATTTTTGCGTCATCAATAGTGTTGCCACACATATAAAAGTAGAGAAACTCTGTAGTATAATTCATAATAACTAAATATTATATCTTTGAGGAAAGTGGACTTACACCAATTTCAAAGTAATTATATTTGTATTATAAGACCGGGATCTATGGTTTAAAGTGAATTCTAAACCACTACGAACATCCATGTCACCGACGGCACTCGAACCCGAAACATGTGGTACCGAGTTTCAGAGTGCTAGTCAATCGACCATCAAGCCCTATATACTTGTAACTAAACTCATTGTTTCAATGTAAGTAATATTTATTGAACAGAAAAAGCGGCTTATCTAAAACTTCCTATTTTGTAGCAGAAGAGAACTAAAAGACAATCCCAAAAGAAACTATGAACATAAAGTAACATGTTGAAAAATGAAATCAATCTTCTAAACTTCTTTCTATCCCAGTCTCTCAATTTTCACTGCTTAATTTAATGGTCAAATAGAGATAGTTATTAATCAAGATGATTGGAAACAGATCATAAAGTTCGTAGCGCTCTTCTAAGAAGATCATTCTTTCTACAAACTTTATACTTTATCGTCCTTTCAGGTATATTATTTTCCAATTTATTGAAGTTGCCAGTAATTTTTGAACGTGGGATGATGGGTGTGTTTCTAGGTTTAAGAGTTTTACGAGGTTCTAAGAACTTCTTTGTAAGTGGATAAAAGTTTATTTTGGTCCCCTACTATTCTTTATAAATTGATTGTTCATTGCGACTTAAGAATTTGTAAGCTATCATCCTACAACGAAGCAGTCTTATGGTTCAAAGAGAAGGCAACCAGTAGGAGGTCATAAATGCCATAAAGCAACTTGATACTCCCTTCATCAAACTAATATTTTTGGATTAATAAATCAATGCAAAATGTATCGAAATGAAAGAAAAAAAAATTGCCGTGTCACTTCTCTCTCAATTAAGTAGACAAGTTGTAGTAGACTAAATTCATACTTTTGCAAACTAAATTTACTTTTGAAAATTCAATTTACACTTCTCAAAGTAAGGGTTTTATTTATTTATCCTAAAGTACATATGTATGCTAGCAATCACAATGTACATATATATATATATATATAATGTTTATAAAGACTTATCTACACGTCTAAATATGTATTTCTCTATGAATAGTGATGCACAGGTATTGGTAAGCCTGCATGCTTAAATATACATAAAGATATGCATAAACTAATGTGCATTTTTTTCAGTAAGAATGGTTATGTGTCTACTCTCAGCAACAATGCATATTTACTTATGTATATATCCATAATATAAATACATCTCTTGCAAGTATGTATGTGCTCGTTTCCCTGTGAGTGGAAAAATGCGAATGAATATTTATATGTGTATGTGTGTGGTGTAAATCAATGCATGTTAGCGTGATAATAATGTGATTGTTTAAGCTTGTGTTTATGTGAATGGTTTTATGTGTAAATTTTGACGTGTCACTGCATGTGGATACGTATTCTTGTATGCTTATGAGCGTGTATGTATTTGAATATATTTATGTGAATGTATTCATCTACATGTGTATATATGTATGGGCATGTGTATGCATATGTATTCATCTACATGTGTGTATATGTATGGGCATGTGTATTCATATGTATTCCTTTACAGGTGTGTATATGTAAGGGCATGTGTATGCATATGCATTCATCTACATGTGTGTATATGTATGGGCATGTGTATACATATGTATGTACGTGTACATAAATGTGTGCATGTGCGTTCACATGTCTACGAATATATGTACATATGTAGTACATTAATGATTTAAACCCTGTAAAAAGATTTTTTGGCTAATCCCCGCGGACATAGAGGAAGAGGACGACCGAAGTTGCGATGGATAGACGCAGTTGAAAAAGAGTTTGCTGTACTGAAGGTTAAGAATTGGAAGACGATTGTCACCCAGAGGAATGCATGGAAATCTCTTCATAGGAAAGCCTTGGCCCACTTTGGTCTGTCGTGCTATTGATAATGATAATGATGAGGCCTGCATAGCCGAGTTTGTAGTGCTTTGGTGCTCGGTGCATAGGTTTTGGGTTCGAATCCCGGTGGTGCCATGAATGTTTGTAGGGGTTCGGAATCCACTTTAAACGTTAAGTCTCGTCTAATATGACTGTAGAGCGTCACAGAACCCAGTGAGACTTCCCCACCACATCATTCCCAAACTGTAAAGAGGTTATTCAGACACAGTGGTGTGGTGTGGTGTGGTGTAGTAGTATTTGCGTTTATATTTATACCTATCCATGTGTATATATCAGAGTTTGTATGTATACATATCAGTGTGCAGACATCTAAGCATTCATATATTTTTTAAATAAAATTATAATTTTCCCATATATTTTTCAATATACGATATACATGCAAGAATTTTCATAAAATATATCTAGAATAAACAATTTAAAAATTATATCTTTTATTGGAATTTATCCACATTATCTATTTTCTGAGAGAAATCATGAAATGTTATGGATTTCTTTATTTTCGTCGGAATAGCATCAATAGACGGGTGAAAATAAAAGGAATAAATAAAAAATAATTACTAAATTAAATTTATTTTTACATTATAAAACTCGACTTATCATCTGTTTATCGCCTACATGCCTTTCAATTTATGTTTTCATAAGAACAGAAGTTTTAATGATATAACGAAGTGTGTTGAAGCACGGGAACTTATATGTCCCAGCTGCGAACAGAAAGTGTGAACTGGAAATTTAATAACACTCTTTTGTTCTGGCGGGAATTGATATTCAACAACCGTACTAAACTCATCAGGCAGCAGCAATGTGTGACAACACAGAGTACTCTCCCAATCGTTATTAGTTTTCTGCTCGGAAAGTTAATCGCTTTCGCAAACTTTCAGCGAGTGTTGAGCGCTTTATGCATGGCGGCGTATCTCGTTTAGGCAGTCAACCAGCGGGAATAGTTCGTTGTTGTCAGCTCAGATAAAAGAGTGAAGTTTTCAATATTTCTTCAATTAAATACTTTGTGAAAACTTACTTAATTAATTTTCAACGTTTGAGGAAAGATAACAAAATTTTATATAATTTTTATCGTTAATTTTCTTACGTTAATAATTACTTTACATCATTCTAATTTATGTCAATGGAAATCTTTTGATAAAAATGAAGATTGCATTTAAGATTCAAATTTTTCTATCCTAAGGTTCTTCATCGCTCGGTGCCACAGGTTTCAGGTTCGAGTCCTGGAGCTGTCATGGATGTTTGTAATGCTTGGAGTTCACTTTAAGTCTTAGGTTCCTGTCTAATATGATTGTAGAACGTTAGGCGTAGAGATGACAACCCTGTGCCTTAAAAAGGAAAACATCTCCTGTCTTCAAATCTGCCACTAGTACTCTGACCCACCATGGGACTTTGCGCCAATGAAGAAGAAAGTTCTTCATAGTTTTCTTAAGTACTTTTATTAAAATATTGCTTTATACTTTCAATTGATTTCCAAAATTCGATGTTGTAGTTTTTTTCTATCCCACTTGGTAGACATCTAGACCACGCTCACGAAACCGTACGGACTCATGGTTGAAAGGAAAAGGGGGCAGCTTCTGTTGTGAAGGAGCACCCATAGGTACATTTTGCTCTGTGAAGCTCTACAGTCATTTGAGACCGGAACCTACGGCTAAAGGGGGTTCCGAGGCACTACAAACACCCATGTCACAGCCCCGAAATCTGTGGTACTGAGCGCCAGGGTGCTAGTCACTCGGCCATCAGACCCCATAAAATGGTATGTAATTTTATTTTATTTTGACTAACATCACCCTATAGTCATATTAGACCGGGACCTACGGTTTAAAGTAGATTCCGAGCCACTACAAACATCCATGGCACAGCCCCGAAATTTGTGGTACTGAGCTCCAGGGCGCTAGTCACTCGACCAGCAGGTCCCATAAAACAGTGTGGATTGTTTAATTTTCTTTTGTCTAACATCAACAAAAGCAACATTTAAGAAGACGGAAAATAAATTGAATAAATCAAAAAATAATTACTAAATTAATTTTATTTATTTATTTACTATAAAACTCGACTTATCATCTGTTTATCGCCCACATGTCTTTCAATTTACGTCTTCATAAGAACAGAAGTTTTAATGGCATAACGAAGTATGTTGAAGCTCGGGAACTTGTGTGTCCCAGCTGCGACCAGAAAGTGTGAAGTGGAAATTTAATAACGCTCTTTTGTTCTGAACGGGAATTGATATTCAACAACCGTATTAAACTTATCAGTAGCAGCAATGTGCGACAACACAGAATGTCTGCACAATCGTTATTAGTTTTCTGCTCGAAAAGCTAATCGCTTTCACAAACTTTCAGCAAGTGTTGAACACGTTATGCATGGCGGAGTATCTCGTTTAAGCAGTCATCCAGCGGGAATAGTTCGTCGTAAGGCGAGATAAAACAAGGAAGTTTGAAATATTTCTTCAATTAAATACTTTGTGAAAACTGATTAAATTCATTTTCGACATGTGAGAAAAGATTTATATGATTTCTAGTATTATTATTATTTTTTTTTTTTTGCATTAGTGTTACTTTACATCATCTGCAACTTGTATCATTGGAAATCTTTTGATAAAAATGAAGATTACATTTAAGATTAACATTCTTCAGTGGCCTGATGGCCGACTGACTAGCGCTCTGGCGCCATAAGGTTCGAGTTTGAGTTCCGTCTGGGCCTTGGTTGCTTGTAGTGATTTAGAATCCACTTTAAACGTAGGTCCTGGTTTAAGATGAATGTAGACTGTTGGACGTAGAGTAGACAACTCTATCCCATAAAAAAAGCATCTCCTGTTTCGAAATCTGCCAGAAAAAGACAGCCTTGACCTATCATGGGGTTGTTGCGCCAATGAAGAAAATTAAGAAGGTTCTTCATAGTTTTCTTCAGAAATGTTTTTTACAAATATGGGATTATACTGTCAAGTGGCTTTAAAATTCGTTGTTGTTGTTTCTTATCCCACTTGGTAGACATCTACACAAAGCCCACGAACCCGTACGGACTCATGTTGAAGGGAAAGGAGAGAACTTCTGTTGTGATGGAGCACCCGTAGTTAGAAGTGTGATTTGGTTCTGTGACGCGCTGCAGTCATATGAGACCGGAAGCTACCTTTTAAAGTAGATTCCGAAACACTACAAATATCCATGGTCCCTCCTGGACTTGACCCCGAAATATATGGCACCGAGTACCAGAGCGCTAGATACTCGGCCATGAGGTCCCATAAAATGGTTTTGATTTTTTAATTTTCTTTTATTTAACATCAACAAAAGAAACATTTAACTAACGGACAAAAATAAATGGAATTAATCACAAAAACGAATACTAAATTAAATTTACTTTCACATTATAAAACTCAAGTTATCATTTGTTTATCGCCTACATGTCTTTCAATTTATGTTTTCATAAGAACAGAAGTTTTAATGACATAACGAAGTGTGTTGAAGCACGGGAACTTGTGTGTCCCAGCTGCGAACAGAATGTGTGAAGTGGAAATTTAATAACACTCTTTTGTTCTGGACGGAAATTGATATTCAACAACCGTACTAAATTTATCAGCAGCAGCAATGTGCGACAACACAGAATGTCTGCCCAATCGTTATTAGTTTTCTGCTCTAGAATTTAATCGCTTTCGCAAACTTTCAGCAAGTGTTTGAACGCTTTATGCATGGCGTCGTATCTCGTTTAGGCAGTCATCCAGCGGGAATATTTCGTCGCAAGATGAGATAAAAGAGGAAACTTTTCAATATTTCTTCAATTAAATACTTTTGTGAAAACTCATTAAATTCATTTTCAACATTTGAGGAAAGATTACAAAATTTCCTTTTTATTGTTAATTTTCTTACGTTAGTCTTACTTTATATCATCTCCAGTTTATATCAATAGGAATAATTTGATAAAAATGCAGATTTCATTTAAGATTCAATTTTTTTTTATCCTAAGATTCTTCACAAATCGATGACATAGGTTTCGGGTCGGGGGATGCCATGGATGTTTGTAGTGGTTCGGAATCCACTTTAAAACATAGATCCCAATCTAATAGGACTATAGAGCGTTGGGTGTAGGGGTAACAACCTTACCCCTTAAAAAGAAAACATTTCCTGTCTCGTAATCTGCCAGTAGACAAATTTTTTGGCCTATCATGAGGCTGTTGCGCCATTGATGACGATGACGATGACGAGGAATCTTCATTGCTCGGTGTCCAGGTTTTGGGTTCGAATCCCGGCGCTGCAATGGATGATTCGGAATCCACTGCAATAATTCGGAATTCACTTTAAACTGTAAGTCGCGATCTAATATAATTGCAGAAACGTTGGGAGTAAAGCTGACAACCCTACCCCCTAAAAATAAAACCTCACATGTCTCGAAATCTGCCAGTAAGCGGACGGCCTTATCTCACCATGTGCTGTTAGTTAGTTTTCCAGATAATTATTTTTTTAGTTAGATTCTGAAATTATATTTTTGTTCAATTACTGCCGTATCTTTATAATGATGCTTACTCACCTAATAAAAGCCCATCATGGGGTTGTTGCTCCAAAGAAGAAGGTTTTCCATAGTTTTCTTAACAATTTTTTTCAAATATTACTCGTCTTCACTTACAATATTTATATCTTTAATTGGGTTGGAATTTTATTAGCACACTGTGATATCAGGGGGACCTACTTGTTAAGAAATTAGCCATGAAGGCTCAGAAATCCACAAGGACATTATCATTTCATTCTTCAAGACTTTGGATAAATAGGACTTTTAACACAACTTCAAATAGGAAGCAGGGGAGGCATCTAAAGTAATGAACTGGGCTATTTTTAACGATATAACTTGAGTTCCTGATGCCTCCTGCTGATTTGTTAACAGTCTAAAGCTGCTGTTAGACTTCTTAACAATTTATGATTGTCTGAGATCTCATCTCTACCGAATCGGCATTGCTGTCTCCCCAGATTGTGGTCCGAACATTTAGACATTTTCTCTGCACTGAGCGGCATTGTTGTAAAATACTGGAGAGCTCATCTACTGATGACATATGTTCTAATCTTTTTTTTTTGGGAATTTGTAAAATAAATTGAATAAATATTGTGTCTTATTTAACGCAAATTATAATTGTATCTTATAGTAAATTAAAGCAAATTATAACTATATCTTATAGTAAATTATTGTAAATTGTAATTATATTGTCTTATATTGTAAATTAGCCGTAAATTGTTATTGTATATTAAATTGTCCCTTATTGCAAATTATTGTAAATTGTTATATGCTATATTTTCTTTTATTGTAAATTGTGTTAAATTGTTATTATATCCGATATTTTATGTTGTCTCTTATTGAAAATTGTAATAAAAGAAACTATCAGTTTCTTTTATTGCAAATTGCCGTAAATTGTTATTACATCTAGTATATTATATTGTCCCTTATTACAAATTGTCGTAAATTGTTATGTTTCCTTTTATTATAAATTGTCTTAAATCGTTATTGTATCTGATATCTTATATTGTCCCTTATTGAAAATTGTCTTAAATTGTTATTGCATGTTATAATTTCTTTTATTGTAAATTATCTTAAATTGTTATTGTATCTACTATCTTATATTGTCTCTAATTTTAAATTGTTGTAAATTGTAATTGTATCTGGTATCTTAAATTGTCTCTTAATGTAAATTGTTTTAAAATGTTATTGTTGCTTGTATCTTATATTGTCTCTTATTGTATATTGTCATAATTTTTTATTGTATTTTCTATCTTATTATAAATTGTTTATGCTCTTCCAACAGCTCTCTGTTGGATAGCTGTTGGATACTTTAAGTTATACATTTTTAAATTTTATGCATAACAGCTCTCTGTTGGAAGAGCATAAATAAATGAGCATAAAATTGTGGTCTTTCGATGAAATGAAATTCTTAAAATTGTATTATTATTATTATTATTTACTTTGCTTGGTATAACCACATTGCAAAATGTTATAAGTACTAATAGCACTTTACAATAGTATTATCAACAACATTTTACTTTGTATTTCACCGAGCCTTAGTAAAGTAGTAAACTCTAATCCTATGAAATCTCTAACAGACATACATACCTTCAGAAAGAGTGTCTGCACTTTCCCACAGTTCTTCCCGCTCTCTTCTTCCACGATGGAGAAGGTGAGCTCCCTGGAACTCAGTCTCTGGTAGGCCACCCTCTTCCCCCCGCTAATCATCCACACGAAGACGTCCGGCAGCACATGCTGAGGCTGGAAGAACGAAATGCAATAGGTCAGAAGAGGATTTTTTTGTTTCTCTAATGCTGTGCTGCAAGAAATAAGATGGAGGTACTTACGTCGTCGGTGAGGTCTCGGATTTTCTTCAGGAATCCCTGGGCCGTCCTCAGCTTTTCTTTTATGGTGTTTTTCGTCACCAGTGGTTTCATGGTGCGGGATATTGTGGCGATGTGGTCCTGTTTGAACAGACAGATTAATTATGAGTCTGAATATAAAAAGAAAATGTATGCAATAAGAACTAATTTTATGGCTTGCAATTTTTATTTTGATTTACAAAGTGATAATAATTAAAGTCCCATTTTCAAAATGCTGTAAAAAATGAACCACTTGTCACAATGAACTCAAATTTAAACTGAATATACTTGAAGAAGACGGAAACGGTATGGCATCAAAAAAAGTTCCGCCGATTTTCCCTATCCAATTTGGTATGACCTTGCCGCGGTGGATGGACTTTTCACTAACAGTGCCACAACTGTTGAATGTCTTGGAAGTCATAATACTGACGAAAAAAATAAAAAAGCCGAAATAATCAATCACATTGAACACTGCAGTTGGTTTAATGTGCAACTCATGCCAAATGCGTTTGATTTCGATTTAAAATATCACTGGCAGCCAAATTCACGTTCTTTATGCCGCTTATATCGCCATCTATTAGTACACTTTGGAATATTTTTTATGCCGTACCGTTTCCAACTTTTTCAAGTAACTTCAGTTCAAATTTGAACTCATTGTGTCTAGCGGTTCTTTCTTTACGGCATTTTGAAACTGGGAGTTTAATTATAATCCTCTGTATATTGATGTAGGTAATAATATATTACAATGTTATAATATAGTACATTTTTTTGGCACTTTGATCTAGTTGCAAAAGATATATTATTTCGAAAGCAAGTTAAAGTCTATTGAAACTTTGATGTTTATGAAAATGTAACTTATGAGTTTTCAATATTTGTATTTTATGTTGCCAAAATTATATTTTAATGTTAAATATTACACTCTTTATGAAAAAAACTATTACTACTAAAAATACTCAACATTGCATTATTTTCTGATTTTAAATAGTTTTTATAAATGACTAGGAATATGTATTTAATCAATTGTTATGTTTCATAAATTAAAATATTGAAG
Source organism: Caerostris darwini (assembly GCA_021605075.1). NCBI lineage: Eukaryota > Metazoa > Arthropoda > Arachnida > Araneae > Araneidae > Caerostris > Caerostris darwini. The sequence goes on along the minus strand of BPLQ01013114.1, from coordinate 1,014,253 downwards.
TAACAAAGTTCATATCATTAATTTTTGTAACAGAATTCTTGGGAAAATATCCAATGTTAATTTAATTAATGGAAAGTTTAGTATTTCTTTTTTTTTGTTATAAATTATATCTGAAAGCTAATGGTTAAATTTAGCATTGTCATAAAGTAAAATTACGATCAAGAATTTTACTTCTATATTTTTAACATGAACCTGTTTGAAGTTTATTTCCAAAGTTGTTGTTGTGTTTAATCCTCCGTGACCTGCAGTGCGGGATGTACATCCCATGAGTAGTCTACTCATTGAAGAAGGAAAGAGAGGGGGCAGCTTCTGTTGTGGCCGGAGAACCCGTCGGTATACCAAGCAGGTAGAAAATTGGTTTGGCTTTCTTGACTTGATTTTCTTATGGGAAAAACCTGAAAAACTCCCATCCTGCAGTCTTGACGAGCGAGGCAAAAGGCTGAAATATCACAAACGTGTCTCCTCGTCTCCTCGTTTTGAAACAAGCGGATTGAATCTTAGCTCTAATGCTCATCAACGGCGCACATTCCCATTGAGCCACGAGTCAGGCGGCATATTTTCAAAGTGTTTTATTATCAAACAAATTTTAATATATCTTTATTTTTGCGAAATTTTATTTAAAGGATTATGATTTCAGGAATTAAAGATTGTATAAACCTTTTAATGTTTTATAGCCCATAGCCCTTTTTATATTTAAGTTATTTAAAAATATTAAAGTTGAATTATTTCACATATCCTAAATTCAAATTTGAATTCATATCACGAAAGACTTTTTACATTTTCCATATAAAATTTTTAACATATATAGTACATAAACCAAAATAACTTAAATATATTTTTTTTCTAACAATTGCATCGTTAGAAAGATATTTTTAGGATTTTATTACCATAAAATAAGCATAACCTAAGCGGAATCTGTCAAAAGAAATTTATGATGTGAAAATCCCATTAATAGAGAAGCATATTCAATAATTTTCATAAAAGTTATTTTTGATAGTTTTTCACTCAGAAATTCTCAAATTCTGACCTATCAGGTATTCCGTCCTGTTGTAAAAATGATATTCGTTATCATCGTCTACTAAACGTGGGAACAAACATTCAGTATCGCCAATAATTCTTTGTGCTACCGATATGGGGGGTATTATCAAAAGAGAAATTTATTGAGCTGTTGTTTCTAATGGCATTGGTATAAATTTCGTAATATACCATAACAATAAAAATTGGATTGTTATAATTACTTAGTGCTTTCTGTAGATACCGCGCATTGCAAATAATGTCATGTGTAGGTTCTAAATATGTGTAATGATATTCTAGTTTACTTATATTCTAGTTTTTTAGCTGTTCTTTCTAATGGCATGGGTATAATTCTGTAATATACATACGATAATCTTACCAACTGGAATGTCACAATTAACATAGTATTTCTGCAGATACAGTGCATTATAAATAATCTCATGGTTAGGTTTAATGATATTATAGTATATAATAATTAAAAATGTATACTACAAATATGTGTGTGTTTGTATCGTGCATACATGGCTGAGAAACACATGGGTATTAGTAATGGTGAGGTGTGTGAGAGGAGGGACGTTTACTTGCCAGTTCTCTCTGGAACAGCTTGGTCCTCTCTTTGTCCAGCTTGGTCTTCGTGGAAGCGCTACCACCCGCGCCCTTCACAATCGTCAGGAACCGACTGGAAAAAGCAATTCTTTTCAACATTTAAGTACAAAAATAATAATAACAATAATATTTTTTAAAAATTCCATAACAAATATTCCACATCTGTTATTTTTCCCATTATTAATTAATTAAAATAATTTTCTTATTTATGAACTTTTAAAAATAAATCATAATCTAAAACACGTGATTAAATTTAAAACGTTTGCATGAACATCAGAAAGCGAATGAAAAAGTTTTCAACACTACACACAATACAAAAATAGAAAAAAAAAAAAAAAAAAAAAAAAAAAATTCTGAAAAAATATTTTATGACCATTATTCTGCCCAGTATTTATTCATTGAAATGATTTTCTTATTAATGAAAAAATTAAAAGTAAATCGCAATCCAAAAATTAGGGAATTACATTTAAAATTTTTACACAATCGTCAAAAATCGATAGAAAAAAGCTAACAATTCTTTTCAGAATTTAAGTACAAATATAACAATAAAATTAAACAAATTACTTTTACACCCATTATTTTTGCCCATTATTATTAGATTAAAATTATTTTTTATAAATGAACAGTTAAAAATAAATCATAATCCAAAACACGAAATGCACGATTGCATTTAAAATACATACATAACCATGAGAAAGCTACTGGAAAATTAACGATACTATTCAACATTTAAGTTAATTTATTTTAATTCCAAAAAAAAAAAAAAAAATCACAACTATTATTTTACCCATTAATTGATTGAAATAATTTTCTTATTAATGGACAATTCAAAAGTAAGTAGAGACATTTTAAATATATCATTTTAATTTGTAATATTTTTAAAATATCAATTTATTTTTTAATATTTTAAATTAAATCAATTTAATTTTTAACATTTAAATGTATCATTTTAATTTTGTTATTATTTTATTGATCATGTATTTTAATACAAGATACGTTAAAACAAAAACAAGTAAATAATGATCATATTTGTTTTATATAACATTTGTAAAAAATATTTATAATTATTCCATCTAAAATGAACTTACATTTCGTATTATGATAATTATTTCTAAACGTGTTTGTAATAGAGTATATTTTAACAAAATTAAATATTATTTCTTACAAAAAAACTTAATGAGGTTTATACGATAAGCAATAATGGTACTTTATTGCTGATCGTATAAACCATTTAAATCATAACCAACCATCGTGAAAAATTCACATATTCAGTAAAAGTCAATTAAGAATTTTCACGAGTGACTCAAATAGTAAATATTTAATGCCTACTATTGAACAATTCAAAAGATTTATAATTCACAACACTTTATAGTGAATATAATCATGACTCTATACAATGCTGGCATTCCTTCAAAGAAAGGATTTTCATTAAATATGAGCCGCTATGGAAGATTTTGTTCAATATCATTCATTTTTAATAAACATGGAACGACACAGCATCAACATGAAAGATCAACACGTAGTTTTAAAACTTATCTGAATCCTACGCAATATACTACACTCTACATTCCTCCCCGTCCTATAGCAGACAGAAAGGGCTGTCTGTTTTCCAGTACGACGTTGATAAATTACATTATTGTCACGCTATAAGATCATTTGCAGCTTGAAAAAGACAGGCACGGAGAACGAAATATCGATAACGATGAGGAATGGCGGATTTTGTGCTGAGATATCATCTGCTTTTTACTGTAAAATCCAGTTGAATGATTTTTACGACATTAAATGCTCGGTAATGTCTTTTCCTGAAGTGCTTCAAATAAAGTTAGAGGAATATTTTTATAAATATTATTCTTCATTCGTCTCACAAATCTTCATGTTTATCGTTTAATAAAACATTACTGAGGTATATAAAATAACAGAGAGATTCTTTTTTCTTTTTTTATTTCAATATAGTGTTTACATGAAAGCAACGTCATAGTTAAATGTATATTTAGGAAAAATGAAATTTTATCGCAATGCTATAACAACAACAACAAAAAAAAAAAAAAAAGATGAGTATTCGCTATTCAAGAAGATTAAAGGGGGTTATTGTTTTCTGTAAGTACAGTTAAACCTGATCTCGCGTGATTTTGCGGTTGTTGTTTTCTGAAAGTACAGTGAAACATGTTCTTGTGTAATTTTGAAGTTATTGTTTCTTGTAAGTACAGTTAAATCTGTTTTTGTGTGATTTTGGGGTTATGGTTTTCTGTGAGTACGGTTAAACTTCTTCTTGTAGGATTTTGAGGTTATTGTTTCTTGTAAGTACAGTTAAACCTGTTAAATATCATTATTGCTAGTAAAAGTATCATGATGAGTTATCGTATAAACCCTTTAAATCACATTGACGAGTCGTGAAAAATTCTCATATTCAGTAACTGTCAATTAAGAATTTTCATTTGTGGCGGAAATAGTAAATTTTTAATGTCTGCTGTTGCACAATTCAAAAGATTTTATAGTGCATTTTATAGTTTTTCATAACATTTTATAATGCGCTTAACCATAACTTCCTTCAATGCTGACATTCCTTCAAAGAAAGGATTTCCATTAAATATGAGTCCCCATCGAAGATTGTGTTCAAAATTATTTATTTTTAATAAACCTCCAACGACCCAGCATCAACATGAAAGAGCTACACGTAGTTTTAAAACTTGAATCTGAAGCCTACGCAATATACTGCACTCTACATTCCTCCCTGTCCTATAGCAGACAAAAAGGGCCGTCGTTTTTCCAGTACGACGTTCTTAAATTACATTATTGTCACGCCATAGGATCATTTGCAGCTTGAAGACAGACACGAAGAACGAAATATCGATCACGATGAGGAATGGCGGATTTTGTGCTGAGATATGATCTACTTTTTACCGTAAAATTCAGTCGAATGATTTTTTACGACATTAAATGCTCCGTAATACTTTTTCCTGAAGCACTTCAAATAAAGTTAACGGAATATTTTTATAAATAGAGAGTTTTTGCATACCGTACGTTAGTTACCGTAGGACGTCCGTTAGCTTTTTCTCCCTAGCGCGCATGCTCAGTTTTCTATGAGCCTGCGCGCTAGGGAGAAAAAGCTAACGGACGTCCTACAGTAACTAACGTACGGTATGCAAAAACTCTCTAATATCATTTCTTATTCCTCTCACAAATCTTCATGTTTATCATGTAATAAAACATTACTGAGGTATATAAAATAACAGAGATATTATTTTTTCTTTTTTTATTTCAATATAGTGTTTACATCAAAGCAACGTCATAGTTAAATGTATATTTAGGAAAAATGAAATGCCATCTCAATGGTATAACAAAAAAAAAGATGTGTATTCGCTGTTCAAAAAGATTAAAGGGGGTTATATTGTTTCTTGCAAGTACAGTTAAACCTGTTCTTGTGTCATTTTGGAATTATTGTTTATTGTAAGTACAGTTAAACCTGTTAAATATCATTATTGCTAGTAAAAGTATCATTATGAGTTATCGTATAAACCCTTTAAACCACATCGTCGAGTAGTGAAAAATTCTCATATTCAGTAACTGTCAATTAAGAATTTTCATTTGTGGCTGAAATAGTAAATTTTTAATGTTTCTGTTGCACAATTCAAAAGATTTTATAGTGCATTTTATAGTTTATCATAACATTTTATACTGCATATAACCATAACTTCTTCAAATGCTGACATTTCTTTAAAGAAAGGATTTCCATTAAATATGAGTCCCCATCAAAGATTTTGTTCAATATCATTCATTTTTAATAAACATCCAACGACACAGCATCAACACGAAAGAGCTACACGTAGTTTTAAAACTTGAATCTGAAGCCTACGCAGTATACTGCACTCTACATTCCTCCCCGTCCTATAGCAGATAAAAAGGGCCGTCGTTCTTCCAGTACGACGTTCATAAATTACATTATTGTCACGCCATAGGATCATTTGCAGCTTGAAGACGGGCACGAAGAACGAAATATCGATTTAAGATGAGGAATGGCGGATTTTGTGCTGAGATATGATCTGCTTTTTGCCGTAAAATTCAGTTGAATGATATTTACGACATTAAATGCTCCGTAATGCTTTTTCCTGAAGCACTTCAAATACAGTTAGTGGAATATTTTTATAAATATCATTCTTTATTCGTCTCACAAATCATATTTATCGTTTAATAAAACCTTACTGAGGTATATAAAATAAAAGAGATATGTCTTTCTTTTTATTTCAATATACTGTTAGCATGAAAGCAACGTCATAGTTAAATGTATATTTAGGAATAATGAAATGTCATCTCAATGGTATAATATCAAAACAAAAAAAAATGTGTATTCGCTATTCAGAAAGATTAAAGGGGATATTGTTTTCTGTAAGTACAGTTAAACCCGTTCTTGTATGATTTTGGAGTTATTGTTTTCTACAAGTGCAGTTAAACCTGATCTCGTGTGATTTTGAGATTGTTGTTTTCTGCAAGTACAGTGAAAGATGTTCTTGTGTAATTTTGAAGTTATTGTTTCTTATAAGTACAGTTAAATCTGTTTTTGTGTGATTTTGAGGTTATGGTTTTCTGTAAGTATGGTTAAACTTGTTCTTGTGTGATTTTGCAGTTATGGATTTCTGTGAGTACAGTTAAACTTCTTGTGTAATTTTGAGGTTATTGTTTCTTGTAAGTACAGTTTAACCTGTTAAATATCATTATTGCTAGTAAAAGTATCATTATGAGTTATCGTATAAACCCTTTAAACCACATCGACGCGTGGTGAAAAATTCTCATATTCAGTAACTGTCAATTAAGAATTTTCGTTTGTGGCGGAAATAGTAAATTTTTAATGTCTGATGTTGCACAATTCAAAAGATTTTATAGTGCATTATTATAGTGCATTTTATAGTTTTTCAGAACATTTTATGGTGCATATAACCATAACTTCCTACAATGCTGACATTCCTTCAAAGAAAGGATATATATGAGCCGCTGTCGAAGATTTTGTTCAATATCATTCATTTTTAATAAACCTCCAACGACCCAGCATCAACATGAAAGGGCTACACGTAGTTTTAAAACTTGAATCAGAAGCCTACGCAATATACTGCACTCTACATTCCTCCCTGTCCTATAGCAGACAAAAAGGGCTGTCGTTTTTCCAGTACGACGTTCATAAATTACATTATTGTCACGCCATAGCATCATTTGCAGCTTTAAGACAGGCACGGAGAACGAAATATCGATTACTATTAGGAACGGCGGATTTTGTGCTGAGATATGATCTACTTTTTCCCGTAAAATTCAGTCGAATGATTTTTTATGACTTTAAATGCTCGGTAATATCTTTCCTTGAAGCACTTCAAATAAAGTTAGAGGAATATTTTTATAAATATTATTCTTCATTCGTCTCACAAATCTTCAAATTTATCGTTTAATAAAACATTACTGCAGTATAAGAAATAAAAGGGAGATTTTCTTTTCTTTTTTTTTCATTTCAATACACTGTTTATATGAAAATAACGCCATAGTTAAATACATATAACGACAAAAAAATGTCGACGTGTATTTGCTATTCAAGAAGATTCAATAAGGTTATTGTTTTCTGTAAGTACTGTTAAACCTGTTCTTGTAGGATTTTTTTTTTATATGGTCTACGAAAATGTAGGTATGGGGTTTTGGAAAAGAGGAGAATTTTAAATAGGCTCTCTATTAAAAACCTTAATTAAACTAAAACTTCTGAATAATTCAGTAAAACTATACTCATATTTTGCAATAACATTATTTAAATTTATATTGTATACTGCTGTACCTCCAATGATTCATATAAATATTGATGCACATACGTTTTAATTGTACGTTTGGGTTCATTCTTAAGCAGAAATATCCAATAAACAATTATGAAAAAAGAAACACAATATTTTTTTCTTATTGGTTATTTTTTTGTAATTAAAAAGAGCCAAATTTAAGCATTAGCATATAGATTAATCATTTTCAAACTCGGGTTCACTGTCTTCTAGGATATCACTCTCTTGAAACTTTGGGTTATTCGAGATTATTACCACTACCCATTTTTTTCCCTCCTTTGATGAGATTTTTTTTCCTAAATGATGCTGACCATATTTAGGGTAACCTATTGTCTTAATTAGTAGGCCTATTTTACCTAGTTTTTAATTGAGTAATTATTTTAACTTCTATTGTATTGAATTTGTGTTGTCAGTTTAAGTGATTTTAAGGAGTAATCTGCTGTTTAAAATACATGCATATACATTTACATACATACATAATATACATAAAATACATTTATGTAAAGTTTTGCTCATAATTTTGATGCTTAAAATGAAACTTTTTTTCCCACAATAATTGCTATAAAACTCTCGAAACAGAAACGAATGGTATGAGAGTTGCCCTTGCCTGAAACAAAATCAAACGAAGAAGAACCAGTTAAAGTGAAGTACTGGTTCCAATGGTCAAAACAAATGAATAGCTATCATTGTAATTTTAATTCGAAAACTATGATTTGCCATTTGCTGAATAAATGATTATATGTGATTAAACATTTTATTAAAATTAGGCTATATTTTAAGATAGATTAGATTTATTATCAAATATATTGATTAGATTGATAATGAATAATAGTGATGATTAGATTGATTGAATAATGTTGATGATTATATTGATTGACTGATATTCATAATTATTAATATTTTTGAATAGATTAATAAAGAATAATATTGTTCAAAAGATTGATAAGGGATAATATTGATGAGTAGATTGATTGATTAATGTTGATGATTACATTGATATTGATAATTATTAATATTGTTGATTGATAATAAATAATGTTGATGATTAGATGATTGACTGATTAGAATGATAATAATTAATATTGATGTTTATATGAGCCATTTCATTGTTATTAATTTTCCATTTTTAATCTCCTTTCTAACACAAAGCACTGCAATATCAAGCCAAACTTTTCAAACGAACAATAACGATCCATGTACATTTCATTATTTCTTACCGAATGAAATCTTAAGTACTGAAAAAACTACCGTTTTACTTCCCACAGTAAGCCAAGACATAAATTAATCATGCAAGGAGACTTGTGCTAGCATGAATTTTTTACCCCTGTCTGGGAATGGCACGAAAGAGATCTTACTTGCAGCCGGATCCCAATTCTTCAAGGACACCGCGTAATCTCTTGTCCACGTTGGGTTTCTCCAGACGAATCATCTCTTGTACGTCAGTGAGCCCCTCGTCCTGAGGAAGATAAAAAAGGAAAGATTAAAGGAAGAGTCTGTGGATCAAACAAATGGATCTTTGATTCCCCATCTTGTGATAAGGGTGAATCAATAAAGAGGGAACTGAATGGGATGGTCTAATCCCCAGTGACAAGTAAGTTAAGCAAAGTGCCACTGATTAAGGGAATCACTATTAGTTTTTCCTGTTCAAATAAAAGTTAAGTTTATTCAACTGGGAATTATTTTGCTAAATGTATCAGTAGATGTTAGTAGATTACATAAAATAAAAATTTTATTTTAATAAATTTCGTTAGGGAAAAAAATATGGATAAAAAGTGTATATTAGTATTTTTGTAAATTGTGAAAGAAAAATTATTCTGGATAATAATAAATATAGTAGTTAAATAAAAGCTAGTAATAGTTATAATAGTTATTATAAATAAGTTATTTTTAGTAATGGTTAATATATAATCGTAAATAGTTATATATAAATAAATAAGAACTGTGAAAGAGGCGAACATTAAGTTTAAAAAGGATACAATGCCACATAATAAAGGTACCTGATGGCGTCTGGCTCAAAATATGTTTTTGTATAGTTAAAAGAATAATATTTCGAGATTTTAGACTACATACAAAATAAAAGAACAATGAATTCAGGAAGGATAAAATTAGGAAGCTAAATGTTATAGTTTTTAAACTTTATTTGGTACTTACGTATTAACGATACCTTGGCGACAGTTGTGCCAATAAAGAGCATACGCGCCAACAGCAGCTACAGATTTGGTGGTTTTTAAATGGCGCCAATCTACACTTAAAATTTTTGTTCCAAATAATAAAATATATAAAACACTTCATTTAAAATCAAAACGCTTTCAAAATTCAAAACACTTTCATCAATTTCCACAATGCAATCTGGTCCACTTATCTTCTTTTTTGGTTTATTCTCCATATCCAACACACATAATTCACGCATGTAATTGTTAAAATCTATAACAGTTTTATCCGATAAATCAAGTTGCTTTTCACAAAATTTAATCGACGTCAACTCCTCGCACCAGCAGTATATGAATCTCAAAGATGTACAAAATGGAATTCTGCTTCCCTCAAACCAGTTGTCTTTTCTAAGTCCCATACGATAAGCACACTGACTGAAATTGCATTTCCAAAACTTACGTTTACCAAAATAAAGTTTCATGTCATGGGAATTGGGACATTTTCGTTGTTTTGGTAAAATATTTCGCTCCTGAAAAATAAAATTGCATCTTGTTCTGTTTCTGACAAATCCCAAATACGCATTTTCATAGCACTAAAAAATGGCGGCAAAACTCAACAAATCCGCAGCTGTTAGATTGGCGACACTTAAAAACCGCCAAGTCTGTCGCCAAGGTATCGTTAATACGTAAGTACCCTTTATTTTAACACATACGTAAACATAGACATACAATTTACAGATTATATTTAGAAGTATACCATACAATACACCATATATATATATATGCCATACAATTCACAGTGGTAAATACAAATAACTTTGTAAAATATTTCAATGAATAAAGCTCAACCATGTCTTAATGATTAGCAAGGACTGTCAAGATTTAAGGAGACTGACGATAGGAATTTCCATTTGCCATTATAAAATGCAAATTTAAATAGCATCTTCGTTTACCATTTAAATTAGCACTGCCATTTCGTTTATATTCTGAATCACAGACAGGTTAGCTGAGCGAATTTTTTCTAATTTTCCTTCACTTGCCGTACAAACGAATATTTCTCGACATTAGATTTACTGAAGATTTTCAAAAAATAATTAAATAAAAATAAATAAATAAAATAAAGCAAAATAAAAATTGGACGATTTTTGTGTGCATAGAAAAGGAAATTTAATAAATAAAATAAATTAAGGAAGATTAAAAGAAGTAAATAAATAAAAAAAAAAAATAAAATAAATAAATAAAAATTAAAAAAACATTATAAAATTAAAATAAAATTATAAAATAAATAAAAAATTTTTTTTTCATTTTTTCGGTAAATAAATAAAAAAAATAAAATAAATAAAAATTTAACAAATATTATTAGATTAAAATAAAATTATAAAATAAATAAAAAAATTTTTTTTTCATTTTTAATATATTCAAATAGCTTTGTTTGCATAAAAATCTCCATTTATACAAATAAAAAAAATCTACTGCAAATTAATTAACACGCTATTAAGTCTTTGTCACAATTATACGAAATATGTCTTTGTATTTCAGTTATACGAAATTATCCTGTGAGTTTCATAAAAGAGAACATAGACATTTTGAAAAATAGATAAGATTAATTAATTTAACAATAATAAAGAGTTTTGAATTTTAAAATTTTACACATTTATAATACATTTAAAATTACTTAAAACATTTAATTGTAATAATATAAGTTGTCATATGCGTGCCATTTTACGTTTCAATGTAAACTATTTGTTATTATAAATGACAACAGATGGCACCATGAACAAGAGACTCCTCCATAACTCCTCCTCCTGTAACTCCATATAAGGCTATTGTCTTGTACGGGGATTCGAAAGTAAGAGCAAGGGCGGAGAAAAAGGAACGCGACGGAGTTGCTGAAGGTGGCTCGGTTAAGTATTTGTACCAATAAATATTTTATTATATCAACTGAAAGTTGTGTCAATTTATGATAAAAGAAAAAGAGGTACTTACGTATTAACGATAACTTGGGGACAGACTTGGCGGTTTTTAAGTGTCGCCAATCTAACAGCTACAGACTTGGCGATTTTTAAGTGGCGGCAATCTAACAGCTGCGGATTTGCTGAGTTTTGACGCCATTTTGTAGTGCTACGAAAATGCGTATTTGGAATTTGCCAGAAACAGAACAAGATGCAATTTTATTTTTTCAGGAGCGAAATATTTTACCAAAACAACGAAAATGTCCCAATTAGACTGTTTTGAATCCATGTTAAACTCTATATCGGCCTGTTTTCCACTGAAATCTGTTTGACAACTTTGTGTTTAAATAAAGTGTTTTTGACTACTTTGTGTTTAAATAAAGTGTTTTTGACTACTTTTCGTTTAAATAAAGTGTTTTGAATTTTGAAAGCGTTTTGATTTTAAATGAAGTGTTTTATATATTTTATTATTTGGAACAAAAATTTTAAGTGTAGAATGGCGCCACTTAAAAACCGTCAAATCTGTAGCTGCGGTTGGCGCGTGTGCTGTTTATTGGCGCAACTGTCGCCAAGGTATCGTTAATACGTAAGTATCGGAAGATACACAAATTTACAGAAATATTAAAAAAATCTTTTTTAAAACATTTATTCTAGTATAATTCTATTTTAAAATGTACAAAAATATGACTTTTGTGTTTAATTAAATTTCTTAATTAGTTACTAATATAATATTTATAACTGGTACTTTATAAAATATTTGAGAAAAAATGTATTTTATAAAAGAGTTATTGTGACCAGGAGTTTTAGAAATTTTTTTTAAAAGGCATAGCTTTCAATGAATAACATATTTCCAAAAAGAGATATACTAACATATTTATATATATACATAGATATGAATTAATTTATGTGCTGTGAATAATAGTTTTAAGATGCAAAAAGTATTGCAAAAATACACTCAAGAGCCAAAACATTATGACCACCTCTACATTTTGCAATGAACTTGCCCGGATGACGTGGAAGGCGCGTGATCAGGTGGAAGTGGTATTTAACTGGTATTAAGTGGTGGTATGCCCAAGTATCATGCCAAGGCGGGTTGAAGCTGTGTTGCGCGCCAAAGGTGGGCCAACTCGTTATTGACAGGTGGTCATAATGTTTTGGCTCTTGAGTGTATATTTGCCATTAATAACGATATAACCATAGATTTCTGTTATAAATAACATATTTATTTATTACTTCTTTCTTACATAAATTTGTATATAAAATACAAATTGCATACTATATTAATCATATTAGTAATCAACTTTCATATTAAAAAATATTACACGAAGAAAATAAATTCTATTTACCAGTTTATCGCCAATCTTCGCCAACACATTGGAATGGTACATCCTTCTTCTATGATCTTGCCATATACTGCGAACCCAAACACAAGGCTTGTTATCTCCGTAGGGTAAATAATAATATTGTCTGGAAAAACAAGCGAGACATCTAATGAGTGCTTCCTTTTCGTAAACTATAAGTAATTCCAATAATAATATTTCTTTTAGCCTTATACAACAAGCAATATTTTATGAACTGTTGTGTACGGTATGAATATTCTTTGCTGTTATTATCTTTAACCATAATGCAATTTTGAATAATAATTCATTGCAAATCAGCATGCTCTGCACGTTGTTTACTTTGTTATCCTCTGTAGGGTTTGTGTAATCAGTTCTTTAATGAATGATGCTAAATAAATAAATATTAAATGAATGAATGATGTGAATGGTGAAAGAATTCAAAAAATCGATATTATCAATGCTTCTGAGATGTACAATCTTTTCTCTTTCTTTCGGCTCTGGCCTTTGGTATCTCATTCTTCAAGTCCGAATCCTGGCTGTGACAGGGATGTTTGTTAATCCGAATTCACACCAAGACTGTCAAGCCCGCGATACATGAAGCATCGACCAATCACAAGCCTCAGAAGTCGTGTATTGAGGTTTATGATTGTTCAACGCTTCAAGCCTCGCCGCTCGATGTCTTGGTGTGAATGCGGCTTTAATGGTTCGTAATCCATTTTAAACTGTAGGTCCCGGTCATTTTAAGTTTCGTGGGTACAAAATGACCGTAGATCGACAAACCAAACTAGAAATCTATACATATACGTCTATTGTTTTTTTTTTTAATTGCGTCAAAGACTGGGTCGTATTCACCATGTCCCTGTGAGCAACTCATACAAACTAGCCTTGAAGAAGGCATGTCGTGTGTTTGCTGCAGCTGACGAACGCTATTACTCATTTAGCACTACCCAGGGGGCACGTGCAGCTTGAGGTTATGCTACGGACGCGAGTAACACTACCTCCACAACGCTGTATGATCCTATTTGATCGGGACCTAAGGTTTAAAGTGAATTCCGAACCACTACAAACATCCGACTTGTAACAGATGGTACCGAGGCCATCAGGCGCAATAATAAAATTTAGTGTATAAATTTTAAATGTTGTAAGCAAAACTGTTATGATTGGCTACATTAATTTCTGGATTGGAGAGTCCTGCTTTAAAAACAAATACAAAATATCCATAAATTTCCAATAATTTAGTTTGGAAAGTCATGGTCATGGTTTTATTTAAATAATGAGACGCTACATAAATTTATTATCCATTTCATCAAGCCAAAAAATCGTTGAAGAATACCTAAAAATATGGAATTCAGCAGATCGCCATTCAAAATCATTCGAATTTATATATATTCTTTAATAGCTTTAAATCTTTGTTAATGTTTACGTTTAAACGGACTAAAAGCGACTTGATGCAGTGTACAATGGGCTAATAGGAAAGCGTGTTCGAAACCCAATAAACAATGGCAGAACAAAAGCTTCCGTGTTTATGCCAGGAATGGGCACATTCAAATCCATTTTCCGAAAATTCCTTTTGTTGGGCTCAAGAATGAAGGTATGCACTCCCCAGAAGCCACCCAGTAAGTAGGGGGTGCAATGTACTAGGCCTCCCCTCTCGTAGTGCATCATGGGAATGCAGAATAAATTCCTTTTGTGGGGCTCAAGAAGGAATGTATGTACTCCCTAGAAGCTCCCGAGTAGCGGTAAAAGGAAATTTAGTGGGGGTAAAATTTACATCCCCTCTCGTGGGACATCATGGGAATGCAGAATGAATTCAGATGATTTAAAAACAGCAAAACAATTTTAAAATATGAGAGTGATTGTATAGAGTTGAGATTGGGAAAAATAAACAATCAGCATATGTATATATATGCGATAAAGAAACTTGCATTCCAATCAAAGACGTTTGTGACATTCTTCGCTGAAATAATCAAACACATATTTGTAATATTGCACAAGAATTTCGAATTTTATAAGGATTCGTAGCTTTGCATAGAAATTGGGGATAGATATTTATAAAATAGCTCCTTCCTCTGTGAAAAGAGTAATCGCAATTTAAAGAAATTATGTTTTATGGTTGCCAGCTATTGCATTTCTGAGGTTTGGTTTGTCGCTCTACAGTTATTTTATGCACACCTTTAGGCTGACTAGACCGGGACCCACAGTTTGGACACACTCCATGCCACCTCCAGGATTCTAGCATGAAATCTGTGGTACTAAAGGCCAGAGAGTTAACCAATTGGCCCTCAGGTCGCTGCATTTCTGAGGAGGTGCCTGATCTATAAAAATAAGTTGGTTTTTGAGTAAAATATTTGAATATCATCATTTATTTTTAATTTTTTGTCATATAGAAAGTGTTTTAACAATAGGTGCAAATGGAAATCCGATGGTGTAATGTTGGACGAATATGGCGTGTAACGCAGTACTTCCCATACCAGTTCATTAACTCTTTTTAAGGGTTCAACTTGGCATTGCGTTCTTGCATTAACTGGCATACCGTTTACGGAGTACCAACAGTTGGAAATACCCCTTAAACCTCCTCATCTTAATTCATATATATGCTTTGAATTCTAATGGCTGCTTAATTTATGTTAGTAAATAAAAGATAATAGTTTCTAAAAATTCAAATTAAAGTGGTACTCAAAAAAAAAAAAAAAATTAAAAAATACTAGTGATATAAAAGTAAAATACAGAATAAAAGAAGTTAAAAGTTAAGTTTTAAATTCGGTACAATTAGGGGCCAGTTGTCGATGCCGTAATACTATTGAAAAAACGTAAACATACATGAATACAATAAGGTGAAAGGGTTATGCTGAACGGTGAGAGCCAATGAATGATTATCGTGCATTATCTTGCATTATCGTGCTGCAAAATAACGCCTTTTCTGTTGACAATTAAAGGTTGGTTTACTGAATCCAATTATTAGAGAGTTTTTGCATACCGTACGTTAGTTACCGTAGAACGTCCGTTAGCTTTTTCTCCCTAGCGCGCATGCTCATACGAAACTGCGCATGCGTATCTGTAATAATGTTTCCTATGAGCATGCGCGCTAGGGAGAAAAAGCTAACGGACGACCTACGTGTGAATGTGAATAGAGAGTTTTTGCATACCGTACGTTATGCAAAAACTCTCTATTCACAGTAAAGATCTGCATAAACAGTTTGTCCAGGTTTCAGCACTTAAAAATGAACGATTCCGCAAACTCTTCACCAAATACAAAAAAGCTCTTTTTTGGAATTCAAACATGGTTTATTCGGAGAGAGCCACTGCCTTTTGTTTCTTTAGGTAGCACATATTTTTTTCATCTCCAGTGATTAAGCGATCAAAAAATACTTCTGTATTTTGCCGTTGACGCAAAAAGTTGTTTTTGTGTGGGCCGGCTTTTTTTTTTCTTCTGTCAGATTATGCTGGACCCAAACACCTGCTCTGCTTACTTTACCAATCTTCTGCAAATGTTCTTTGGATGGTGGCCAAGATTGGTTAAGTGTATTTGACAGTTTCTCGATTGTTTGACACGCAGTTGCTTCCCCTTTCACTCTTAACACATCATTGTCTAAAGTTGTTGATCTTCCTGATCGATACGAGTTGAAAAGATCAAAATGACCGAATCTGAACTTAAAAAAACCCACCTTTGGCATTTGTGAACGTCAAATGCATTTGGATAATCATCGCAAATGTTTTTGGTAGCAACTGTTGCGTTACTAGCCTTGTGAAACTCAAAACGCATGCAAAGCCGAATATTTATTCTTGTGGTATTTGGCTTGCCATTTCATACAAAATTGTAAAAAAAAATTAAGATTTTATTATTTGCAAGTAAACAAGTCAATTTAATCTTAAAATTTCTTCGACACGGTTTATAAATAAACAATGCTGATAAATGACAAACAAACATTGCCATGAGAATAAACAGCAGTACTTTCCTGTCTCCCAAGCATATTGATTATTGTTATAGCTTTGGCATTACTTGTATTAAAGAGACCGTGGATTCTTCCTTGAAATCTTGACATAAATGTAAGGTTAAAAAAGTTAAATATGACTTAATTTAAAAAAAAAAAGAGTAAGGATATGATGAAAATAGTAAGAAAATTGCAATATAAAAATTAAACTTTTATTAATATTTAAAACATAATTTATTTAAATTATAAAAATTAAATAAAAAATTAATTAACCATTAAAATTAAATTTCAAAATTAGTAATTAATTAAATTAATTATTTCGTGAATTAAAATGTAAAAAAGTAATTAATTAAATTTACAATTCATTAAATTAATTTACGCAATTAAAAAATCAAAAATTAATTAAATTATTTAAGTTATATTATTTAAAAAAAATAATTAATCAATTAAATATAATTAAAAAAAATTACATTTAAAATTTTAAAAAATAAAAATTAATCTTTAATAAAAAAATGTATTTATTTTTTATTAAAGATATATTGACACAAGAGTACAAATATGAAGGAAATAAAAATAATATGAAGAAAACGAAACACTGTCAAATTTCTAATTTGTGAGAAATAACAAACTAGAAATTTCTCCAGATTTTTCCATGATTTTTTTAAAAATTTTCTCTAGATTTCATACAATTTAAAAAAAAAGTATTAGAATATTGTTAAAAAAATTATAAGTTTCCCATGAAAATTGAAAATGGAGGCATGCAAACTAAGCATGATAATTTTATGAACAAAAGAAAAACATTATTGATAAGCTATATTTGATAAACTGAAACTAAATATTTAAAGAAAGAAAAAATAATATATTTCCCGCTATAAGATTTAGTTTAACTGTAGGTATATTACATGAAACAGCAGAAGTTTTCTGCTT
Organism: Caerostris darwini; assembly: GCA_021605075.1. Classification (NCBI taxonomy): domain Eukaryota; kingdom Metazoa; phylum Arthropoda; class Arachnida; order Araneae; family Araneidae; genus Caerostris; species Caerostris darwini. Next base: position 996,531 of record BPLQ01013114.1, on the reverse strand, counting down.
GCATTACCTGTCTTTTGTAGTGGGCTTCAAAGGTGGCGTAGTGGATTGAACGGGGCAGGAAGTCTCGCCATAAAAGGATCCGTCTCCTGAATCAGATCCTGAATCCAGATCCTCGTCGTCTGTTTTGCTAGTCGTGCGATAACCATCTAACATGTTGCCCGCGTTTCCTGGGGATTAAATTTGTTAACAATTAGTTAAATCCTATGTGATTTTTGCATTTAAAATAAAGTAAATTGTTAATTAAATAATATATAATCAATGATTAAGGGGATTTATCAGTTTGTTATGTAAATATTGCTTTGCAACATACCTAAGGTGACTTCAAAGTAGATGGGTTTTTCTCCTACTTTTCTGTCAATCATGGACGCTTCTAGTACACAGCCAAAAAGGAAAAATTCGTCATTGCGACCAAAGCATCCCTATAGTAAAAAAAATTAATTAATTAATTACATATTGAATATGTTAATTAAATTTTTAATAAAATATTTTTTAAATAAATAAATTTTAATTTTTAATGAAAATTTTATTTAAATAAATTTATCAGAATTAATTTATTAAAATTTTTAATTAATTAATTAAAAAATTGATTGCAATTCCTACTAATTTTGAACTAATAATTAAAAATTTAAAGGAATAGATACTTTCGTTAAATATTTGGTACTGATTGTTATTTCATTTTTTTTTTTTTTAGTTTGCACTGTAACTGTGAGAAAGGGTATTTTAATAATATTTATTCCAAATTATTTAAATAATTACTCACCATCATTTTATTAATGTGATATTGTAATATGTAATAATAATATGTGAATTTGAACATTGAATTTTTGCGTTAAGGTTTGTTAATTAAATAATAAATTAAAAAGAAGATATGAATATGAATGCATTAAAAAGGAAATATGAGCTATACCCTATTATTTAAATATATTAATTATTAATTATATTTATCCCAATAAATTAAAACTTTCTTCTAATTTCTTTCTGAATGAATTTCTGATGTTAAGGCTAATTCATTGCTCTTTTTTAATGAAGAATGTAACATCTATTATTTAACCATTTGTACAACTAATTACACTTAAATTTTTTATTACCTGTAAAATTACATTTTAACAATGAAAATTAAGAGGCTTAAAAACCAGCAAAGATTCATTGAAATAAATTAGCCATTTCCATTATTAATTATCATCAGAATCAACCTTTTACCAGAACTGTTTTAGCATTCAAAACTTCCATTATCTTTAGTTTAAAGAGTCTAGATACACAAAAAAAGGGGTTTGCTGTTAATGGACTTTTAAGCCAATTCATTTCAAAGGATTACGGATACAGTTAAATCTTTGCCGAAAGCGAGGATTACGTCTTTAACTTTACTTTATTGCAAGCACCGCAAAATCGTGTTTCACAAAGAGTATAGTACAAATTAAGACGTATGTATAATTTAAAAACCTAAGCAGGTAGGGAGAGGATTAAAGAGGGAATAAAAAGGGAAAAATGGAACAAATATTAATTGAAAGGATTTTTATAATGGCTTGATAAGTAGGAGCATAATACTTTAATATTTTTTTAAAACTGGTGATTTTTGCTTGAACAATAGACTGATGTATTTCTTTCTGAAGTTTTTGCTGTAAGATGGTCATTTTTCAATGCCTCTAGTAAGGATCCACCATGCCTTCCCGAAACACACTAGAGAAAGGGAAGAGTTAAAGGTTAATAGATCTTTCCTTCAAACATGAATTGACTCTTGCGGTAGACGCGGTCTGGTGGCCAATTAACTAGCGCTCTGGCCTTTGGTACCACAGGCTTCACGTTCGAATACTGGCGGGGGCAGGGTTGTTTGTTAGTGTTCGGAATCCACTTTAAACTGTAGGTCCCAGCCTGTTTGGCCCTCGTGTGCATAGAATGACAGTAGAGAGGCAAACCAAAACAAACCTGCGTTACATCTTGATTTTTGCTAACTTTTTTCTTTTCTTTTTTTTGCCGTACGACCTTGGAACCGATAATTGAAGAGAGAGGGAGAAAAAAGGGAGTGGACAATCGAGTGAAGAGTTCCAGACTGTACGAAGAGTATAAATATCTTCAAACGAGCTTGCTTTTAAGACGATTTTGTAAATAGTTATATAGGTGTGTTTTGTATATTATGTGTCTAATATGGTTGTTGGGCATACGGTTGGGAATCCTACCCGTAAATAGAAAATATCACATGTTTTGGAATCTGCCAGTAGGAAGATGGCCATTGTCCAACATGGACTGTAGTGCCAGGGAGTGTGTTAATATTTTCACTTACGTAAAAGATATTCTTGCACTCTAAATTTGCTTATAAAAATACTAACATTAAATAAACAGGTAGCAAAGTATTATTGAATAGCTGAAGAACAGTAAAAGAAAATTGATAAATAGCATAGCTTCTATAAGATTTTCTTTTCTTGTTGATAAGAGACAGCATTTTAGAAATCTCAGTGCTGAAAATACTTAGTTGGTATACTGCTATAGAAGTAACTGCATTTGCTACTGGTAGTATTACTGAAAGATGCAATTGCATTGTCTCCTTAACATACTTCTTCTTTACTGGCATTGTAGTTTTGTAACACAACAGCTCTCTGTCTGTTTAACTCCCGTGCCAATCTCTTCCAGTTAATATTTTTCAGCTGTCTAAGATGCTCTTCGACACATCCATCCACCTTTCGCTTGGCCTTCCTCTCTTCCTATTGTTGAACAATTTACATAACATAATCCTTTTAATGATGTTTCCCTCATCTCTGCGATGTACATGTCCAAGACAGCGGATTCTTTACGATTTAATGTATCCTTAACATTAATTACTTTTATAAAAGAGTCGAGTGTCTGATCTTTACATCGACTCCTGGCTCTCGACTCCTTCAAAAAAAGGTTCATTTTTCACTCTGTGTATCACTACTCCCCGCCTTTGATATATTCAGCGATCATTGTTAATATGGATGGATAAAATACAGGTAGCTCTTATATTCAGTGATCACTGTCAATCCACCTTTCCCTTGGCCTTCCTCTCTTCCTATTGTTTAATAATTTAACAAACATAATCCTTTTAATGATGTTTCCCTCATCTCTGCGATGAACATATCCGAGTCAGCGAATTCTTTGGGATTTGATGTATACTTAACATTAATTACTTTTATAAAAGAGTCGGAAATCTGCTTTTTGCACAGACTCTCAACTCTTTCAAAAAAACGCTTTACTATACACTCTTTGTTCCCGACTCCTTGTTTTTGAACCTGAAGCCTTCGGTACCTACGGACAGAGCTCTAGCCAATCGGCCATCAGGCCCCCTGGCGGTGGCATGGATGTTTGTTGGTGGTTCAGAATCCACGTTAAACTCTAAGTCTCGGTCTGTTTAGCCTAAAGTGTGCACAAGATGATCGTAGTGCTACAAACCAATCCAATCCTCAGTCTCGTTGGTACCGAACTGTTTAGGTTCGAATCCTGGCGGTGTCATGGATGTTTGTGGGTGGTTCGGAATCCACGTTAAACTCTAGGTGTTCTATTTAGTCTAAAGTGTACACAAGATGACCGTATGCTACAAACGAATCCAATCCTCAGTCTTCGATATATTCAGTGATCATTGTTGATATGGATGCATCAAATCCATGTTTACCTCCGTGATGGGGTTGGCCATCTCCACCTCGACGTTGGAAGGGGAGGCGTCCAGGGTGTCCAGGATCTCCGTCTTGACGGCCATCAGGATCCTGCCCCGGTACATGACACCCTCGCCCAAACCGTCGTTGAGTGTTGTGTGCTCGTCGAAAAGTGAGTAGTCGCGAGGGGAACCGTACAGGTAGACGTAGGAGGGGCCGAACGTAGGAAGGAAACCTGCAAAGAGAGCGTTTCGTTACATGAAGACTATGTCACTGACTGTTGATTGCATTAAAAAATAACTTATATGTAGGGATTGCAATATCGGACCAAAAGTTCAATACCAGTATTCGGTATTTTTTAGATCTTAATACCGGGATACCGGTTGTAGAAATTTTAGAAAAAGAAAGTAAACACATGTGTTTCTTTGTTTTATTTGCCAGCTTTATTAGAGAATGTAAATATATCACAAAAAAAAAAATTGTAACTTATAAATTATAACAGTACATAAAGAATCACAAAAAGTAAAGGAACATCTTAATTATTTAAATCACAAAAAAGTGTAAATATCACTATTCAGTATAACTTATACAAAATTGTATTGTACAAAACATAAAAGAAATAATAACGCAAAAAAGTATGTTAGTATTTCCTTGTGTAATGAAATTTTATACGCCAAAATTTTATTGATTGAAATTAAATTGTAATTTTTGTATTGATTTATACTTACGAACATACTTTGTTCTTAACTTGTTTAATAATGAATAGTTTTTAATTATGAAATATGACCTTAGCAATAAAATATATATTCTCATTTTTCTTGGAAACGAAGAACCATTAAATATACATTCACTTGGCTACATCGAATTGAAAACATTCGAAAAAAGAACTATTTGTCCTTAATGGAATTCAGAATGAACTCCATTATATTTGATTTACGAGTTCGAGAAAGCAGACGATTTCTTTCCGCCATCTTTGCCAGCGACTTTATTTACTTTTCCTAGAAGGCACGATAAATGAATTGGAAATCCAATACTTCAAACGGCATTGGGTTTATCGTGATAAATAGATTCTTAAGTATGAAGAGGGGGGTTAGTAATACCTTTTTCTCCCTCGTTCGAAATTTTAGAGAGTTCTACAAAGTGCGTGCCGATGACGGCGTCGTTGACGGGGTCGTTGTCCCGCAGCTGAATCTTGATTCTTTGACACAGGGGAGGGAACATTTCCGTGAAAACGATCTGCTCGTTCCATGTGGGACAGCACGTGCCTTTTCTGACGGACGTCTTGCCCTGGAAAGAGACAAAACAACTGTTGAACAAGTAATATAAAAAAAAAAAATTAAATCAATTCTACTTTTTCCCTCCTATATTGCAGAAAAGTCCTTTACAGATTAAGTTGAAATTTTCCTCTTACATGTGGCGCCATCTATTATTAGATACATGTAACTTAAATCTTAATGAATGAATGAATTAATATTTGAAATGAATTAATTAATGAATTAATATTTGAAAAAAAACTGTGTTAACATCAAGTGTCATCCACTGCAAGTTCAAAAAAATGTATTTGAACTTGGGTGGATGAATAAAATTTTTATTAACGATTGAAAATTCAGACCAGATTATCTCCCTCCCTATATATATCTCTCCCTATATATATATATATATATATTTATATATAGGGAGAGTGTGAACTAATAGTAAGAATTGAAAAAAAGACACAACATAATAATTCATTGAAAAAAGGGGTAATTTTTTTTTTATATTTGAAGAATTTTATTGCGATGTTACAAATATAAATAACATTTCAATACGATAAAATCTAATGTAATTGGGTAAATTTTAAAAAAAGGATCTCCATAATATGCCCTGACGATACCATGAAACTGGATCTGGTGAGGGATCATATATGCTTTGTGTACGTTATAAGACACACATACATACAAAACAACATGCATAAGTTATATTAATGCAACAAAAGTTTATACCTAAGCTAGAAGAGACCATCATACGTTGCCCTGCCAAAAAAATTTAAAAAAAAATGCATTGTAGAAAACTACATATTGCGAATATATTCTTCATGTTCCAATATACGTCATACTCCTTTTCATTGATATGATTTGCACAGTATATAAGATGAAAGGCTGCAGCACCCTCTGGTGACCAAGTAACAATAAAGTGGATAACTCGAACATATTTTCCATACTCGAATTCATGTTATTACACATTTTCATAGCTATTGGGTGACGTTGATATACTTCAGTACCCTCTGGTGGCGACTTACAAGAAATGGGATAGCATAAAAACATTCTCCAAGTTATGTCAAACACACGCAGCAAATTTCATCAAAATCGGTGAGGCTGTTTAGGAGGAGTTACAACAGAAGTACATGATTGCACGGATACACATACAGAAGAACCTGACACGGTGACAGACACACATAAAGAAGAACCTGACACGGTGGCAGATACACATACAGAAGAATCTGATTGCAGCGTGTCCTACGGGATCCAATTATGAATCTAAATCATCCAGGGACCTCAAAACACTCACAAAATATTTCATCAAAATCGGACAACTTTTTTAGGAGGAGTTCAGAGATAAACACATGTACAGAAGAATTATATGCATAAAGATATCTTATAATCTAATATGAAAATCATTTTCTAAACAAAATAAAGTAGAACCTCTTTAAGTCGAACCTCGATAAGTCGAAAACCTCCACAACTAGAAAAAAATTTGTGTTCCTTTCCCTTCGAGCCCCAAAACCTCCATTACTCTAAATTACAACCCTCTATATGTCGAAATAATGAGTCAATCCCCACAAGCCATTTTGGTATATGTTTTCCCTCCGTAACTCTGAAAAAAATTTGGACCTCTTTATCTCGAACATGAGCAATATTTGATTTTACAATCTTTTTTACAACCTTTACAATTCGATCATTTGAAACTAATTACCTCTATAGCTCGAAGAAAAATAAGTTACCGACTTTAAGGATTTGCAGACAATGCACGTCATTGTTTCTTAGAAAACAATGTATGAGTATTTAAGTAAATAGAATAACCCATTCTATGAAATAGCAACTCGGAAGAAAAGAATTTTTTTTGCTCTTTATAACTTAGATAATGCTACAGATAGAGAACGATCGAATTGTCTAAAGCAAAATAATAATAATAATACTAATAATAATAAATAAATAAATAATAATAACTGACTTTTTTAATTCATAATATTTTTAATTTTAAGATTGTTTCGGAATTATTTTGATTTTTTTATTGTAGTACATAATATAACTTTTAACTTGCAAATAAACATGTTTATTACCTCTGTAACTTAAATTTTTATTTATTTTACTTCACTAACTAAGAATCTAAACCTCTACAAGTCGAATATTTCCTTACAAAATCCGCGTAAGTCGAAAACTCTATAACTCGAATTATTTGGCCTCTCCCTTGAAGTTCGACTTACAGAGGTTCTACTGTAGTAAGTAACGTGTAAACGGATGAAAGGCTGCAGCTCTAAAATCTCAAAATCTAACATCCGGATGGTGTGTAAAAGAGGAGAAATTGCAATTCTAGAGCCTGACATAAATTTAATTCCCGCTGCACGCTTTGTCTGTACCTAAGTCACGCATATGTGTTCCCGTACAGAAGAAGCATACTGTGTGCAAAATAGTATTACTGTGCCCAAAAAGTAAATCAAATTTAAATTAAATTAAAATTTCCCGGACATATGGAATTTCAATTTTTTTCTTTTTTAGGTTGTTGGCACTATCCTTGACATCTGTGGGAAATTTCAAGTCAAAATAATCATTAGTGTTTCATTTACGCTTGACTTGTGAGACGCTCTAAGTGATTTCGGCGATTTTTGAAATGTCTGAATTAATTGAAAGAACTTGCATTCAATTTTGTTTGCTGAAACGTATAGAATGCTGCAGAAGGCATTCGATGAGCATTCCTATATCGGAAAGAAATGTTTAGAAGTGGTATAAACAGTTAAGAAAGGCAGAGAATGCGTTGAAGAAGAAGAGCCCTCTAGTCGACCCTCAACCTCAACCAATGCAGCTCACGTCTAAAAAATTAAAGATTTGGTGCTTGCAAACCGTCGATTTACAATTAGAGACCTTGCTGCTGATGTTGGAATTTTAAAAGGATCGGCCAATTCCAAGATTCAATGTGGCGCCACTTCGAAGGCCATCCCTGCCGATGACATTTTAGCATGCATTGAGGATTGGAAAAAACATTGGCATAAGTGCATTGTGTCTGGAAGGGATTACTTTGAAGACGATGAAATAAATTTGGAAGAATAAATGAAAATTTTTTGAAAAAATAAAATAAAAATTGGTCTTACTTTTTGGGCACAGTAGTATATTTATATACATTATAAAATATTTTCTAGAATAAAGTAGTTATACATATATTAAGATGCAAATCGAAATTAAAGTTAATCAGGAATTTTGGTAAAATGTTAAATAAGAAAACAAATTGTTAACAATCCCCAAAACAGGCCATTGTTAAGAAACCATAAAAAAATTCTTATTGTCGCAATTGTTCCGTCAAGGTTATTTCTCTTGAATGGGTGTAAGGTCTGGAGGAGAAAATGTCATGCCTTGTTAACGAAAACGAGAATCGATTGACATTAACGTGATCATCCCGAAGCTACACCCTTCCTCTATTTTATTAACCCTAAATTCGGTTTTCGCCATCGTTGGCAATTCCATTGAGTCACTTCTCCGTGCCTTTTCTTTGCCGGAAATGTAGGAAGTGATCTAGAAATTCTTTATCCTGTTATAGGAGAGATAGCGAAAAAAGGTGATAGAATAAACAGGAAGCGAAAGCCAGAGTAGTTGTGAAGATTTGCTATCGGATGGATTTACTTGAAGTACACCGAGAACCCCCAGTATTATTCCTCACACGTTGGTAGAAATTCTGCACAAGGATAGAAAGAATAATCAAATTTTAAGCTTTTTGCCTTTTTTAGCTGTTGCCATTTGCAGATTGATTTAATCGGTTTCGTTACACATAAAATATACTTAATTTTATAAAAAACAAGTAATATAAAAAAAAAAATTTCATGTCAATTCCTACTTTTTTTTTACTCTATTGCAGAAAGTCCTTTATAAATAATGTTCCTTAATTTTTTTAAAGTTTATCTGACGCCATCTATGGTAGATATATGCAACTTAAATCTAAAAAAAACTAAAATTATTTAATTAAATTAAATTACTTAATTAATATTAGAAAAAAACTGCATTAACATCCAGTGTCATCCGCTACAGGTTCAAAAAAAAAATGTATTTGAACTTGAGTGGATGAATACAAAGTATTTTATTAACGATTGGAAATTTGAACAAGATAGATATAGGGAGAATGTGAGCTAATAGAAGGAATTGAAAAAAATGTCTAAGCAGCTTTTTTTTTAAATTTGTGATTTTGTAGGGATTTTTTTTTTTTAATTAGATGTAAATGATTATTATATCTTAGTAATTGATATCATTTCGATTATTATATATTAATAAGCTTGTCTATTTTTTGTAAGGGGACCTGATGGCCGAGTGGCTAACGCTCTGGAGCAAAACAAGTTTCGTTTTCGAGTCCCTGCGGTGCCATGGGTGTTTGTAGTAGTTCGGAATCCCCTTTAAACCGTAGGTCCCGGTCTAATAGGATCGTAAACATTGTCGAAATAGTGTTGCTTGCGTCCGTAGCATAGCTTCAAGCTACACGTGACCCCTGTGTAGTGCGAAATGAGTCACATCTGTGCAGCCCTTGCTTGCAGCATAAAGATAACTGCCATTTTCCATTTAATTTAATCAGTATAGTTATAAACTAATTAAATAATAATAAAAAACAAAATATTTCCAACACATAAAACACTTGCTAAATACTTTGTTGTTGTTGTTGTTTCTTATCCCACTTGGCTGGCCAAGCCCACAAGCCCATATGGACTCATGATTGAAGGGGAAGGAAGCAGCTTCTGTTGTGATGGAGCACCCGTAGGTAGAAGCCTGACTTTTGCTCCGTGACGCTCTTACAGTCATAGAAGACCGGGACCTACGGCTTAAAGTGGATTCCGAACCACTACAAACATCCATGGCACCGCCGGGATTCGAACCCGAAACCTGTGGCATCGAGCGCCAGAGCGCTAGACACTCGGCCATTCAGGTCCCAAATTTGCCAACGGCACGCAGTGTTCCCAGGTGGTCACCCACCCAAGTACTGACCGCGCCCAATGATGCTTAACTTCGGTGATCTAACGAGAACCGATATATTCAGCATGGTACGGCCGTTGGCTCTAAATACTTTAGAATGCATATATTTATATACATTATAAAATATTTTCTGGAATAAACTAGTTTTATATACATAAGATGCAAATCAAAAGAAATGTTAATCAGGAATTTTGGTAAAATAAATAATAACAAGCCATTGTTAAGAGACCAAAACAAAAATTGTTATTATTACAATTGTCTTTTCTTTGCCGGAAATGTAGGAAGTGATCTAGAAATTCTTTATCCTGTTATCAGAGAGATAGAGAAGAAAAAAAAAAGGGGGTAGAATAAACAGGAAGCGGAAGCCAGAGTAGTTGTGAAGATTTGCTCTGGATGGAATTGCTTGGAGTACATTGAAAACCCCCGGCTTTATTCCTCACACGTTGGTGGAAATTCTTCGAAAGAAAAGGAAAACCTATCAAATTTTAAGCTTTTTGCCTTTTTTCAGCTGTTGCCATTGCAGACTGATTCGTTTCATATAAAATATACTTAATTTTACAGAAAACAAGTAATATAAAAAAAAAAAATTAAAGTCAATTCCTGCTTTTTTTTCACTATATTGCAGAAAATTCCTTTATTAATAATTTTCATTCATTTTTTTTAAGTTTATCTGGCGCCATCTATTGTTAGATATATCCAACTTAAATCTAAAAACACTTAAATTAATTAATTTAAGTTAATTAATGAATTAATATTTAAAAAAAAAACTGTATTAACATCAAGTGTCATCCACTACAAAGGTATTAGAGATGGATTGATATTCTTTACACTAATTTATTGTCACTGATGAATTGTAAGAACAATGCAATATCACCAAGAGTTTATTTTTTTGATATAGTTAAAAATTTTTTTTAATTAAAGCATGAAAATTTATACAGTTTCCCAAAATTAAAAAAAAAAAATAGAAAATTGCGTTTTGATTTTAAATAATTTCAAAGTTTCGTAAAAGGGTATTTTTTATGTATTTGTATAGAAAAAAAATATTACAGTTTCAGAAGAATCCAATGCTTTATTGAGAAGATATAATTACATAAAACAATCAAGCCCGTTGTTGATAAACATTTGGCACTTACATGCAAGCTGTTATCTAGGTTAGAAATGATTCGTATATTGGCGGAGTCCCCTATCAAGATTTCTCAAAAAAACTTCACCGATTCTCGAGTTATAATGGCGAGATCTAGAGAAAAACAGAGACGCTTTCTCATAAGATCCTAAATATGCTTCACAGAGATTTAAAGATCTAGATTACCAGAGAAAGTTTCGACAAGGATGAAAACAATCAGCAGAACTTATTAGCATTAACTTGTTGCATTTACTTGTTGAGCATTAACTTGTTGAGCATTATAATGTCCGGATGTCTTGAAAAGAATGGCAATACAGGGATCGTAGAATATCGGCGATGTAAGTTGTTGTTGTAACATATGGCTTTATAGCAAACCAATCCATTATAATTAGGATCACACACAAAGAAGGAACATGTAGAACAAAGCAAACATAGAGTAAGACAGTAATCTGTAATAAGTCGGTCTCACACACCACAAAACGTCAAAGGGAAAGAGAGTAAATAAAAGGTGGTAGGCATTTTAGTTTAGTCTATGGGACTCCTGGCTTGCCAATACAATTGTAAGAGCTCTCCTTAGCGCTGAACTAAATGGCGATGTAAGTATAAAGGTATGTTACAAATGGCAACCAAAAGGGTAACCCCCCCTAGACTGTAATTTCCGGTTGTTTGAAGGTATGGAGGCTGACACTGCTTAATATCTTACTAATATCCTTAAATTCTCCAGGCACTTTTACGCTGGTAATGGCAGTGAAACTAAACAATTTTGCTCTAGTCAGTGAGATACCAGGTCGAATGTTCTAGGCACCACTGCTGAGTGATTGGTTTGGCTGTTTTGCTCTACGGTCATATTTTGCACATTTTAGGCTAAACAGACCGGAATCTACAGTTTAAAGTTTATTCCGAACCACTTGCAAACATACATGGACTCGAACCCGAAACCTGTGGTACCGAGCGCCAGAGCGCTGGCCACACGTCCATTCAGGTCCCCCACTGCTGAGTGCACTGGTGGTGTCCTGGTTACATATTGAGTTTTTGATAAAACTTAATCAGGTATTGTAAGAGCCGTTCTGAAAATCCCGTAGTCTTCATATTGTGATGTAGCCCTTTTTTAAAAACTTGTTTCTTGATGCTATGTTCCGGTATGATTCAAGCCCTTCCTAACAACCCTGTCGAATTGCAGTTCCCAAATATTTCCTTCCATTTGATCCTCTTGCCTCCTTAAGCTCAACTGCACGTTTGCCATCAAATATAGGAAACATGTTATTTTTTTTCATTTAAGCAGTATATAACTAAACTAAATAAATGAAATGAAAACTGGCAGTTATCTTTTATTTTAATAATTGCCAGTCTTCTTTATTCTTTGAATTAGGGTTACTCTATTCGAAAATAACGTCATTTCGTAACGCGGTAGAGTAGCTGATAATGAAAATCTATGAATTAAAATAAAATACAACTTGGAACATTGGCAAGTTATAATATTCTAGTCAATACTGTTAATAGTCACTGTTCTTAACGTGGAATATGATTTCGTAATGGGTAATCTTCTGAAATTAGCTATATAGTAACGTATTAAGTGAACTTCTGTCAACATGGTCAGATAGGCTACGTTTTAGTCTTGATGATATTTCAGTGAGTTTATTTTTTATTATATTTCCCTATTAAGATATAACTTAATACAATATATAAAACCAACTTACAGTGAGTCCTGCAAAAGAAACTTGCACATAAGGGTCAACCAAATCCCGTGCTTCACCAGTGAATGCTTTCTTGACATTTGCAACAATTCCAGCATTCATGCGCGGCAATCCATCAGCTCTGTAGATCTTCACGATAAATCGAGCATGCTGTCGTTCAGCCGGCACACCAGCTGGCAAAAGCAGATTTCTAAACAGAGAGAAAAAAATGGAAACAAATATTTGCAATATGAAAAATAAATATATATGGAATCAAAATTGATATGTATATGGTATTAAAAATTTATGTTATTGATTTTGTAGATGTCTAAAATTCTGCACTACTACTTTACTAATCGCAATTTTGTTGTCTCTGTAAATAATATTGACTTCATAATATCTTGTCAGGAGTTTCATAAGGTTCTCTTCTTGGCCCCTCTCTATATAATACTTTCATTAATGATATTCCACAATCTCTAGATATTAAAATCACTCTCTGCTCTGACGATACGGCTACCTTTTGCCAAAATAAAATCTCATTGGTTATCCCTCTTACTATTCAAAATTATATCAACTTTCTTCCGACTTGGTCAACCAGTTGTAAAATTAAACTCAATACTGACAAAACTGAGGCTGTTCTCTTTACTCGCAAAGTGAAATTTACTAACCCAACTATCACTATTTACAGCACAACTATCTCTTGATCCAAAGAAGGTAAATATCTTGGCATCACTCTTGATAAAAATCTCACTTACTCTCATCATATTAAAAACCTACGAAATAAATTTAATAAAGCAATCCGCATCGACTATCCTCTAATTTGTAAAAACTGTAACCTGTAGCTACATAACAAAATGCATATTTACATATATGTATTACATGCGTCTAATAATTGAATGATTTCCAAGTTACTGTTTGCGGCGGAGCCCCAAACTGGACTAGCATAAGTAATCATGAGATGCATGTAATATATGTAAATACGCATTTTGTTATGAAGCTACAGGTTAGAGTTTTTACAAATTAGAGGATAGACGATGCGGATTGCTTTATTAAGGTAACAAGCTGTTACCTTAATAAAAACAAAGACATGAAAACAAAATCCTTCGGATGATCACCCACTCACCTTGGTACTTCAATTATCAGGATATTAGACAAAAGCTTAACTTCCCAAACATTCGCCAATTTATACTTAAAATTTCTACACTAATCTTCCTCACACTTGCAATTCGGTTTTAAATTCTCTTCCTAGGTATGATATCTATTTGTTTAAAAATAGAAAAAGACCGCGTACTGTTCTTAACATATAATCCATTGTTTTTTCCCCTCATTCCTTCATTACTGCAAGACCCACCGGATTGTGGACAAATAATGTTATAATTTCTTCTCATTTCATATTTATACACTTTATTTTGAAAGTCTTCAAAAACTTTTTTTTTTTCTCTCTCTCAATTTATACTATTACCTTTCTCTTTTATTTTTTATTAATTATATATTTCTAGATATAAAATGCGTGGCATAAAATTTCAAAAGGTATTGACCTAAAGCAAAGCTTCTCCAACATCAAGATAACTACTGGGTGGTTTAAAAAAATACCAGAAAGTACTTTGTTTAAACCACGAAGTTAACTTTATTTTATAAGTTATCAAAAGTACGTGATAAATAACCATAACCATAATAATAATACGTGGTTAATAAATCGGCATAATTCTATTTTATTAATCACGTTGCCATAAATAAAAAAAATCACCAGCAAAATGTCGTTAAAATTATCGTTTTTATAGTAAGTTAAACTTTCAAAACATATTAATATTTTTTTTATTTAACAAATAATATATTTTGCATTCTAATTAATAACTTTAGAGTGTTTATAGCTTATAAATAATTATTTTAAGCAAGCAATGAATACTTATAATCAGCAAATTTGTATAAAAAAAAGCAAATAAGTTTTATCTTTTTTTTTTTACCTTCTTTTGAATAATAAAATTAGTTTTGTTCCCAAAACGCATAAAAGTTATTAAAAATAATAATAATAATAATTCCTTTCTTCTACATTTGTAATAATTTACGCTCAACTTATATATTATTCATTTATTTTAAAAAGAATTAAAGATAAGTTTTATTAAGAAAACATGAGAGGAAATTTATTTTATTGAAACTTGTATGACATCATAAATATTTGATGATCATATTCATGTTTTATAAATTACGATTTAGTTAGTACAGTATTATTACAAGTACATTACTTAATGAGCAGAGTAATTACTCATAATAAAGACACCCTACATACAATGTACAGATTGTTTAAAAATTAAATACTTTTAATCTTTTTAAAAAATTATTATGTTTTATTCATTCTTAAATTTGTAACAAAAACATTTTCCAGAATTTTCTAGTGATGTTTGAACAATTATCTCGCTAATCTTTACATATTATTCTTCAGTACGTGTGTTTGTCACTGAATTCCTCCTAAACGGCTGGACCGATTTTGATGAAATTTTGTGTGTGTGTGTTTGAGTGGCTCCCTGGATGGGTTAGATTCACAATTGGACGCGGTAGGTGGAGCTGCAATCGGGCTCTTTTGTAGGAGTGTTTGTCACTGAACTCCTCCTAAACTGCAGGACCGATTTTGTTGAAATTATGTGTGTTTGAATGGGTTCCTGGGTAATTTGTATTCACAAATGGATCCGGTAGGCGGCGCTGCAATCGGGTTCTTTTGTACATGTGTTTGCCATTAAACTTCTAAACGGCTAGACCGATTTTGATGAAATTTTGTGTGTATGTTTGACAAAACATGGATAATGTTTTTATCCAATCTCCTTTGTTGTAATTTGCCACCAGAGGGTGCTGCAGTAGATCAACTTCTATACCGTTCAACTACTAAGTAATAATAAAGTATTCGAGTATGCAAATGTTAGTGTTATTACCACCAGAGGGTGCTTAAGCATTTCATCTCATATACCGTTTAAACGATACCCATAGAAATTAGTATGCACATATATTGGAACATGAAGAATATATTCGCCATATAAAATTTACTACAATGTTGTTGTTTTTTTTTGGCAGAACAACGCATATTGTGTTCTGCTAGTCTAGAATATTATTTTTATAATAATCCATTTAAATACTAAGTGAAATTATATGTAAGTTAAAAATAGAGATGTATTAATATATATTCAGAAATATATACACATGAAAAAAAACATGAAACATGAAAAATTTTTGAAATGACACACATTTTTTACATGAACAAAAATACAAATTAAAATATTTTCTAAAATAAAAATTCTTAAACAATCTAAAAGCCACATTTATTAACGTAATTAAATTGTGTAAATTAAAAATATTTAAAATAATTCTGAACGATGTTTAGAATTAGTTAATCTTTAAAAGTTCATATTTCTTACATTTTGTATTCACATTATTTTCTATCAAATGATATTATAGAATAAATGTAGCGTATAACACCAAAATTTAAGTTAATTTACTGCATTTATTTTATACTTTATCTATTCTATATTCTATCTATTTATTCTGCATTTATTCTATCTATTTTGTAGTTAAATTTATTTATTATTTAACTAATTTTATGACAATGATTCTGAATTTATAAGACAGCGTGTGTAAGAAATTTTTCATATTTTGCAACATTATAAAAACCAATGTGCTCATTATATTAAATCTGAAAAACTTTAAAATTGCTTAATATTTTTTAAGACGACTGAAGCGTAAAATAATAATTAATCACATCTTTAATTTTTACTTAAAACTTTTTTCTACTCACTTAAAAATCAAACCTCTTAGATTTTACTTTTGACTAAATATTTGAAACAAAAAAAAGTCTGAAAATTACTCTCAGTTAAAAATAATAGGAATTCATAGGATAAATTAGATATCATTAAGTAGTTCTTTTTTATGCTTAATATCTTTTTAAAAAGTTAATGATAACTGAGACAGAAAAAAAAAGTATATTTTATGTAACTTTACTTTATATTTGGTTTTGATTAATACAAAACTGAAGCCTCTCATTGTTATTTCTCAGAAATAACAATAAATTAAAAGTAAATGTTTGATAAGTTAATTTGAATTTTTTTTCTTAGCACCGAAAAATTATCAGCGACTCTTCAAAAAGTAAAAGTAAAAAAAATATAATAATAATCAAACAGCATTTATTTCAAATCACAAAAATACTCACGCTTCAATATCATCTTCATCTTTTTCACTTTTCGGTGGCGGCTGTAATTAAAAAAGAAGAATGTGTACAAACGCATTATCACAGTGAAAACTTACTTATAAAAACAACCCAAAAGGCAATAAAAGAGTCATTTTCTAAGAGCATTACTACTCAGAAAAATTACTTTCTAACTTGACAGTTAATTAAAGGAGATAATTTCTCCAAATTTCTTTCTCTAAATACGAGGATTGCGCTTATGTTTGCAAAAAAAAAAAAAAATCTCTCTTTCTTTTGCGGAGAAATGAGAAAGTCATAAGAAAATGTCTGTCTCTTTCTTATTATTAAATAATAAATTTTCTTGAGTTTTTAATTATCTCTTATTTTGTCATAAGAAATGGCATTAGTTTTTCTTAAGCGCATAAGAGAATTAAAATTGCACTAAACAGACATTCTGGGTGTTGTTAAGTTATCACAAAAATTAAAATTTTAAAATATACAAAATTTATTTAGTTATCGTTTATTTATACTTATTAATTTATACTCATTAAAGTTTGAATATTTTGACTAAAAAATTTGACTAAATCAGAATATACAAATTTACTTAGTTATCATTTATATATACTTAAATAAGTAGAAATATACACAAATAATTGTTATTGTTTATCTATACTTAGATAAGCCAAAATATACAAAATTTACTTAGTTATAGTTTATTTACACTTAGATAAGTCACGACATCCAAAATTTACTTAATTATCGTTTATCTATACCTAAATAAGTCAAAATATAGAAAATTCATTTAGTTACCGTTTATCTATACTTACATAAATCAAAATATACAAAATTTACATATTTATCGTTATCTACACTTAGATAAGTCAAAATATACAAAATTTATTACTTTCTAACTTGACAATTAAAGAAGATAATTTCTCCAAATTTCTTTCTCTAAATACGATGCTCGGTCTTAACGTTTTCAAAAAAAAAAATTTTTTTTTGGAGAGAAATAAAAAAGTCATAAGAAAATGTCTCTTTCTTCTTTTAAATAAAAAATTTTCCTGAGTTTTTAATTATCTATTATTTTGTCACAAGAAATGCCATCAGTTTTTTTATGCACATAAGAGAATTAAAATTGCACTAAACAGACATTTTGGGTGTTGTTGATTTATTACAAAAATTAAAATTTTAAAATATACAAAATTTATTTAGTTATCGTTTATCTATACTTAGATAAGTCAAAATATACAAAATTTATTTAGTTAGTAAATTTTGTATATTTTGGCTTAGCCCTCGTGTGCACAAGATGACCGTAGAGCGATAAACCAAACTTACACAATCTGTCGGCAAACTATAATTAATTTTTGTTTAGTTTTATTTTTGCTAAACCATTTTATGCTAGAAATATTTCGGTTTGAAATTTCATAATTGTACTCCGGCATTGCAATATAAAAAAAGATAAGAATTGAATTTTTTAGAATCGCGCAAAAGTGACAAATGTATCGAATTCGTAATTATTAATGAATAAACGAAACCAATAATCAATAATCACATTAAACCCGATTTTATTAATCTATACATTCACTTAAACATTAAACCTGATACAAAAGTATTGAAAAATACTTACAACAAAAAAAAAGTTGTTTAAAAAAATTCTGCTAAGAATACTGAAATTTTATTCAACAGAATTTCCGAACAAAAGTTCTGTTTTCTTTTAGATATCTTTATCTTATTTTTTTTTTATTATTATATTTTTAGGTATCTTTTTCTTTAAGATGTCTTTTATCTTTTTGAGATTTTGAATAATAACAATGAGAATAATATTGAGAATAAATAATAAAAATAACGGAATAATATTGAGAATGAATAATGAAATTAATAATGAGAATGATATTGATATAAATCTTTTGGATATTCTTAAATATATCACTTTCAGAATAGTTTTTTTTATCAAATACAGAATAAGAATTAAAATATTAGAATGCAAAGCAGAAACTTATATCCAAAATATTCTATCTCATCTCATATAATAGACAAAGACAGAATGCTAAGTGATATTTTAAATTTAAATACCACTTTTTGAAAGCATTTTGTGAATTAATAGAATAAAAAAATTTAAAAATGTATCTGAACGCAATCTAAAAGATACACACTTTAAATCCAGACGATAAAGAATAAAAGCAAAATATATCTTCCAGCTGATCGCCATTATCTCTTCTATTCCCCATTATTCAATATACAGAATGCATCCATTGAAATATTGCAGAAACGCGGAATATAGCAATAGCGTTCTATTTACGAACAATTTCATTGAAATGCATGCTACATTCTATTATAGTAAGTTGAAAGCCGTGTATGTCATTTTGATTTTAAGAGCATATAAAAGTTCTTAAATAGGTAATGTATTGCAATATATTCGCAACACTGTTTGTAATGTTATGATCATCATCTTGTGTAAGGATGTAGTAAATACTTGAGCTATTCAATAGACTCTTTAAGAATTAATAGACATATAATAAATATAAAATGTAATATATGAAAGGATGTTATTAGTATTTTAAGTGCAAGGTTTATTTTAAGCAAAGTATTGGAATTAGTTGATATTTTAATGCTTTTTAAGAAACATTTTATGTACTGATATATAAAAATTTTGTTCTGTGTTATATTAATTACTCAGGAAATTAGCGAATGTCTGTGCGACCTTCCCAGGTTGAAATAAATACAGATTGGATATGAATTATGCCATAAGTTGTTCCATCGAAATTCGGGATAGACCACTAGTTGAGAAATGTCTACTCCAATAAGAGGTGAGGGAAGCTGACCTCTTTTCTTGACGGGTTGTCTGAATTTGAGGTTTTTGGTGAAGAAGAGATCGAACCGACAAGAAGTGTTATATTTCTCCTTTTCTGTAAAGTGATTGACCAGGCCGGACATTCCGCCTGTTTTTCAAAGTGAACCCCTTCTGGTTTCGTGCATCACGCCATGTGATAATTAAGGTCTGCCGCAAACCACGCATTTTTAGATTCGACGTAGACTCGAGAACTCTGAAAATCTCCGTCCTTGGAGCGAATTGTACTTGAGATTTAATCATGCACTTTTGATCAAATTTTATTTTTAACTATTCACACCTTTGTTTAACAATCCAGAGTTCCTTATTGATATGTATATATGCATACTATATATATATATAGTGCTTGGAAATAAAAATTAAAGTGTTCCCATGAACCTGAAAGTAGACCTCTTCTTGCAGCCGTTATAAGTCTAATATAGGCCGAGAAGTTACAATATTCTGACGAAATTGAAACACAGAAAATAACAATTGGTATTGTATTTTAAAATCGATGATCAAGCATTGAACGTTCAAAGCCTGCCAGGAAGTTTCTTAGAATATAAATTTATTGTTCTGACACCTGACAAAAATGATATATAACGGAAAATGGCACCATTTTGTTTCCAAGAAATCTTCGAGACTTAACAATTGGGGCGTGAAAAATACAGAAAAGAGCTCTTCTAAGAACTTCCTCACCTTAACAGTGTCTCCCTTTCCTGCGACTGAGATGTCACATTTGAGGTATCCTTTGGGACCAGCACTGATATCATCTGTGTCTGTCAACAACGCCCATTTGTGGTAAAACTGGTGATCTGCATGTATTAAAAATGAATGAAACATATTTAAAAAAGAATGAAATATATTTAAAAGTGAATGAAATATATTTAAAAATGAATGATCTGCATAATTAAAAATGAATGAAAGTTATTTAAAAATGAATGATCTGCATAATTAAAAATAAATGAAAGGTATTTAAAAGTTAATGATCTACATAATTAAAAATGAATTAAAAATATTTAAAAATGAATGATTTATATAATTAAAAATGAGTGATTTACATAATTAAAAATAAATGATTTGCATAATTAAAAATGAATGATTTGAATAATTAAAAATGACTGAAATGTAATTAAAAATGATGGGAACATAATTAAAAATAACTACAATATATTTAAAAAGGTCTGAAACACATTTAAAAATGAATGATTTACATAATTAAAAATGAATTAAACATAAAAATGAATGAAGCTATTTAGAAATGAATAATAAACATTATTAAAAATTAATGAAAGATATTTAAAAATTAACGAAAGATATTTAAAAATGAATGATCTGCATAATTAAAAATGAATGAAACATATTTAAAAATGAATGATCTACATAACTAAAAATAAATGAAACATTTAAAAATGAATGATCTACATAATTAAAAAGAAATGAAATATATTTAAAAATGAAGGAAACATATTTAAGAATGACTGAAACATATTTAAAAATGACTGAAACATATTTAAAAAGGAATGGTAAACATAATTAAAATGAACGAGGCATATTTAAAAATGAATGAAAGATATTTAAAAACGAATGTTCTACATAATTAAAAATGAATGGTATACATAATTAAAATGAACGAAACATATTCAAAAATGAATGATCTACATAATTAAAAATGAATCAAACGTATTCAAAAATGAATGATCTACTTAATTAAAAACAAATAAAACATATTTAAAAAGGAATGAAACATATTTAAAAAGGAATGAAACTTATTTAAAAATGAATGAAAGATATTTAAAAATGAATGAAACTTATTTAAAAAGGACTGAAACATATTTAAAAATAAATTAAGGACATCTAAAAATGAATAATCTACATAATTAAAGATGAATGAAGAATATTTAAAAATGAATGAAACATAATTAAAAATGAATGAAATATATTTAAAAATGAACGAAACATATTTAAGAATGAACGAAATATATTTAAAAATGAACGAAACATATGTAAAAATGAACAAAGCATAATTAAAAATGAATGATCTACATAATTAAAAATGAATGAAAGATATTTAAAAATGAATGAACTGTATTTAAAAGCGTATGATATGCATAATTAAAAATGAATGCAACAAATTTAAAAATGTATGAAACATATTTAAAAATGAATAAAGCAGATTTAAAAAAACATTTAAAGCATTAAAGAATTTTAAAACAGAAAAGAGGACTTCTGGTAATAAAAATTATGGAGATATACACAGCAAAATTATTACTTTTTGCTCTTTTATATTAATATTCTCATATTATTAACATGATTTTAAGAACTATTGATAAAATATCATAAATATTATTTGATTATATAAAAGATTAACTATATCATCGACATTTTCGTAAGAAATATAAATTATTTAGATAATGTAGAATATTTTTATGTTAGAACTATATAATATAATAGTAATTTTATATTAAGAATTTGTACCTGAAGCTAAATATTAGTAATAAGTTGAGAATTTTATTAGAAATTCATATAATACAGGACATACTTTAAATTTGCAACGCATGTTAGATTTAGATAGCAAATAATATATACAAATTGAATCTAAAATTTTATTTAATATAATATCATGAATATTTTATAAGCTCAAATATGAACATACATTATTTTAAGTAAAGTAGGGTTTCAATTCCTTAATTCTTTAACAATACATTGAAATATGCTAAATGACGAAAATATTAATGTAAGTTAGTATTTATTTTTATACGTAACTAATAAATATATTCTTGAAAAAGTTTGTTTAATGAAAAAACGATTGTTTTACTTCACGACTAGCCATTACTCTATAAGACTCTGAATTACACTGCTTTGCTGAATTATGATCACTCTCCAATGAATTTCCAGCAGAATTTTTATATTTTTCACCAAGTAAATAGTAATGTACTACACTATTAAACCTTTGGCATGAGATAATCTCTCTAATGAGAACATGATATTTGATTTTTTTTTATTTGTAATTTATTGTTATTCATGTATTAAAACTAACAATAAGACATGGTCTAGACAATGTTTTGTTTTCATATAAAATGCTCTAGGGCGAAAAGCAACAAAAAGATCAATTGGAAGATATTTCAATATCTGTTAGGACAACGTAACATTTTAACACATAATAAATAGTTTTGTTTTTTAACGCTTGTAATTGACTCTATTTCATAAAGAAAGCAATGCAACTTGAGTCTTTTTTGAAAGAAACACTTTATATTATCCCTGAAATTCTTCTATAAATTAAATTTGTCGTGCGCGACGTAATAAGTTCAAAAATTGTGATCTAGTAGTTGTGATTGTAGGAATTGCTATTGAAAAACAAATATTTTTCCATAAATATGTCAAAAATCCAAAATGCAATGAATCAATTCATAATCATTACGTTTGGATTATCACTATGTGGTCATTTTTTGCACAGCTTAGGCTAATTAGACCGGCACCTACTGTGGAACGTGGATTCTGAACCACTCACAAACACCCATGCCACCTCCAGGATTCGAATGCCAGAGCACGAGCCAATTGGCCATCAGGCCGCCAACTAAGTTTGAAACATTATACGTTAGTATGGCTTGAAATTTTTTTACTTTTATTATCGAAATACCCTAGATTTATACCTTCTGATAAATTTATGAAATTATCTTAATTGTTTTCGAGCTTCTTTACGATTATTAATTGTTATCTAGACTTGGACTGATATAAAGATTTTAGAGAAAAAAATTGAATTAATAACTGCTAAAAAATTTATTCAATCCATTTTATTATAAAGTTATTATATAAATAAAAATAATTAACCTAAAAAATTTATTTCCTTTATTTTAAATAATATACAATAAATAAATTAATAAAATGTAATAAAAAACATTGTTTATTTTCATTAAGAATATATAAACTTATTTGAACTAAAAATTTAACGTAAAAATTTTATCCAATTTAACTAATAAATTATTTTTATTCTTTTTATTTATTTCTAAATTACATAATACAAATATCAAATACAGTTACACGTATACAGTTTTGCTCGTGATGTATATCAATATATTTACATCACTTTTAAAGTCGTGGCACCAAATAGAAGAAAATTTCGCCTTCATTTAAACTATTTCATTAATTTACATATGAAAATATACAATGCACAATAACGCATTTCTAATTGAGTGCTACCATCAATCATTTTTGGCCAGAATCGGAGGAAACCTAATAGTTTATCGTCTCTAATGATAATTTGATAAGTTTAATTGCTTTTTTAACAGTTAATTAAATGGGCCCTTAGTTAAGAGAAGATCATCTATAATCATTTCTCTATCACAACTCAATACATGGTCTCATTTCAACCATTACTCCATGCTTGGGCTTATGAATATTTACAAATTTCGGCACAATAAAAATGATGCAATAAGAAAATTGCTGCAACAGTTTAATTGCTTTTTAACAATTAATTAAAAGTGTGCTTATTTAAGAGAAGATAATTTAGGACATACTTTCTACCACAATTCAATACATGCTTTCAGTTCAATCATCCCCCCATGTTTGGTCTTATAAATATTTATAAATTTAAAATACATGTTTAATTTAAAACAATTCCAAAACTGTTTTGATCATTTAATTCCTTTTTAACAGGCAATTAAAATAATGTCCTCCAAATTGATTTAACATTCTGCCTGCCACCATTCTATCCCTTTCCAACTAGAGGCACTTAAGAACGGTGATAAACCAGTTTAACCCAAATCCGGTGGGGTCATTCGGCCGTTGATGAGAAAATTAACACCCCGTAAACCGTCTCATCCCTGGCATTTAACAAGGAGGAAGGCCCTCACTTAATAACCAGCGGGTCAAGTGATAAGGAAATTTACGACCACCGCTAACCGAAAAGTAATTTTCTCTTAATCGTAGCTTTTTTTATCCCTTTTTATCATGGTATTTTTGTATCCTTATACCCCTCATTGCAGTAGAGAATATTTATTCCTTTACGCTACGTCAATTCAACTAAATGGAACTACTGCCGTTAACGATTCTTTTTTTTTTCTCCCTTCCCATTTTTTTTTTATCCCTCTCCAAATGAAATTTTTATCGGTGAAAAAGGTTAAGAAGAGGGTTAAAAAGGAAACCAAGTAAAAATTCTCTGATCGAATATGTAAGGAACATGCCATTTTCAATAGATCTCCATTTACCAAGAAAATCATTTTATTCCTTTTGAACTTCTTCGTGATTGGTGAACCTTCTTTTTGAAAGGATTTTCTTCAAGGGAAAAAGGGGAGATACTTATATACGATAAATATTTAATTTCCTAATAACCATCGGGGTAGGGAAATTCTTGGGGATTTTTGCCGTCTCCAAGAATAATTAATTAAGGAAACGAAGGAAATCTTATGAATTTAATGGAAAGACGTGACTTGTGGGGCCTTGTAGAAACTTCATCATATTCTTGGAGAGAGAAATTTTCAAAATTAATATCTCTGAGAGTCTTTTGCTAATTAATTTTAATGAAAGCGCCCATTTCTGATAACCGAAGGCCAAGAGAAATTTTTCAACTCTAGTGAAGATAACTTATTAGGTTTCTTCAGACTCTGGCCGTAATAATGGATGGTGGCATTCAACTAGAAATGTGTAATTGTGTATTGCATAATTTCTTATGTAAATGAATGAAATAGCTTAAATGAAGGCGAACATTTCTTTTATTTAGCGTCATGTCTTTAAAATTGATGTAAATATAAAGATATACTTATTGCAACCATATTTTGGCAAATCAGTTCTGTTTGCATTGGAATTTGTATTACTTAATTTAGAAATAAAAATTATTTATTGCTTAAATTAGTGAAAACAGGTTGAATTCTTAGTTCAAATGAAACTCATATATACTGAATAAAAGTAAATATTTTTTTATTATTTTATTGATAATAAATAAAACAATAATTTTTTAAAATTAATTATAATTATTTTAAATGATAAATTTCTATTAAAAATGATAAAATAAATAAAAAAAAAAAAATTAATCATAATATAATCTTTTCTTCCCTTCAACCTTTTTTAAATCCCTCTCCAAAATGAAGTTTTTATCGGTTAAAAAGTAGAGACGATGGTTAAAAAAGACACTAAGTAAAAATTCCCTAAGCGAATGTGTTAGGAACTTGCCGTTTTCAATAGATCTTGTTTTACCAAGAAAATTATTTTATCGTTTTTGAACTTCCTCATGATTGGACCTACTTTTTGAAAGGATTTCCTTCATGGGAAAAAGGGGAGAGACTTGTATGCGATAAATATTCAATTTCCTAATAACCATCGGGGCAGGGAAATTCCTGGGGATTTTCGGCGTCTCCAAGAATAACTAATTAAGGAAAGGAAAGGGAACCTCATGAATTTAATGGAAAGACGTGACTTGTGGCGCCTTGGAGCAACTTCGGCATATTCTTGGAGAGAGAAATTTTCAAAATTAAAATCTTTCAGAGTCTTTTGCTCATTAATTTTTCTGGAAACACATTTCCGAAAACCGAAGGCCAAGCGAAATTCGGCAACTCTAGTGAGGATAACCTATCAGGTTTCCTCAGACTTTGGTCATAATAATGGATGGTGACACTCAACTAGAAATGCGTAATTTTGCATTGCATATTTTCACATGTAAATTAAGGAAATAGTTTAAATGAAGGCAAAATTTTCTTTTATTTGGCGCCAAGTCTTTAAAAGTGATGTAAATATATAGATATTCATCTGCAAAATTGAGCACATATTTGAGAAATTCTGTCTGTATTCATATTTGATGCTGTATGAGTTAATTTAGAAACAAAAATAATTTATTAATTTAATTTTTTTAAATAAATTTAATTCTTAGTTCAAATGAAGCTAATATATACCGAATTAAAATAAATGATGTTTTAAAATTACTCTATTGAATATAAATAAAATTAATTTTTAAAAATATTTTTTCAATTTTAAATAATAAATTACTAGTAAAATGGGGCCTATTGGTCGTGTGGCTAGCTCTCTGGGGCTTGATAACCCAGATTCCTCATAAATTTATGGACGAAATGCTTTAACTGTACACTGAGAAATATTTTAAGAAATAAACTTAGCTTTTAAGATATTCTGTTTAATACTACATTAATAACACAACCCATCGTCACTTTAATCAATACAGTAGAACTTAATGTTGTCACAAAATAGATGTATTGGAGACTGAATGCCGAGTGGCTAGCGTTCTTGGGCTCGGAGCCCCAGGTTTCAGGTTCGAATCCCAGTTGTTCCATGTTTTTTTGTAGTAGTTCGGAATCCACTTTAAACCATAAGGTCCCGGTCTAACAGGATCGTAGAGCGTTGTGGGAGTAGTGTTACTCGCCACCTTACCATATCTTCAACTAGACGTGCCACCTGCGTAGTGCTAAATGAGTGACGTCGGTGCAGTCTGTAGTTAGGGAATAAAAATTAACTATCTCTGTATTAAAAGCTGCATGAGAACAACAACAAAATTGCTATGGCAGTTTAATTTCTTTTTAACAGTTAATTAAGAGTCTCCATAGTTATGAGGAGGTAATTTATAACATTCTTTTGCCACAACTCGCAGCCTGATGGCCAATTAGCTAGAGCTCTGACCATTCGTAACACAGATTTCAGGTTCGACCCCACCGGTGTCATGCATGCATGTTTGTGAGTAGTTTGGAATCAACTTTCAACTGTAGGTCCAGGTCCCTACAGCCCTTGCAGCCACAAGATGACCGTAGAGCCACAAATAAAACAAAACCAATTTACCACAACTCACTCCAAGCTTTCATTTCATTCATTACTCCATATTTGGGCTTATAAATATTTACAAACTTCAAATGCACATTTAAGTTGAAGGAATTCAAAAATTGGTTTTGTCATTTAATTCCTTTTTAACAGGCAATTAAAATAATGTCCTCCAAGTTGATTTAACATTCTGCCTGCCACCATTCTATCCCTTTCCAACAAGAGGCACTTAAGAAAAGTGATAAACCAGTTTAACTCAAATCCGGTCGGGTCATTCGTCCGTTGATGAGAAAATTAACACCCCGTAAACCGTCTCATACATTTAACAAGGAGGAAGGCCCTCACTTAATAACCAGCGGATCAAGTGATAAGGAAATTTACGACCACCGCTAACCGAAAAGCAATTTTCTCTTCCTCCTAGATTTTTTTATCCCTTTTTGTCATGGTATTTTTTCTTATACCCCTCATTGCAGTATAGAATATTTATCCCTTTACGCTACGTCAATTCAACTAAATGGAACTACTGCGTTAACGATTCTTTCTTTTTTTCCCTATACCTTTTTTTTAACCCTCTCCAAATGAAATTTTTATCGGTGAAAAAGGTAAGACGATGGTTAAGAAAAAAGAAACTGACTAAAATTCCCAAAGTGAATATGTAATGAACTTACCATTTTGAATAGATCTTCTTTTACCAAGAAAATAATTTTTTCCCTTTTGAACTTCATGATTGGATCTTCTTTTTGAAAGGATTTTCTTCAAGGGAAAAAGGGGAGAGACATATGCACGATAAATATTCAATTTCTTAATAGCCATCGGGGCAGGGAAATTCCTGGGGATTTTTACCGTCTCCAAGAATAACTAATTAAGGAAAGGAAGGGAATCTCTTGAATTTAATGGAAAGACGTGACTTGTGGGGCCTTGGAACAACTTCATCATATTCTTGGAGAGAGAAATTTTCAAAATTAAAATCTCTCAGACTCTTTTGCTAATTAATTTTACTGGAAGCACTGCTTTTTGATAGCCGAAGGCCAAGCGAAATTCGGCAACTCTAGTGAAGATAACTTATTAGGTTTCCTCAGACTTTGGCCATAATAATGGATGGTGGCACTCAACTTAAAATGCGTATTTGTGTAGGACACATTTTCCTATGTATAATGAAATAGTGAAAATGATGAAAATGACAGTGAAATTTTCTTTTATTTATCGCCACATCTTTAAATGTGGAGTAAATATATAGATATACATCTTCTGCAAATTCTTTGAACTAAAAATAATTTAATTAAAGGTTTCCTCAGACCTTGGCCACAATAATTGATGGTGGCACTCAACTAGAAATGCGTAATTGTGCGTTGCATATTTCGATATGTAAATTAATGAAATAGTTTAAATGAAGACGAAATTTTCTTTTATTTGGCCCCACGTCCTTAAAAGTGATGTAAATATATAGATATCCAAATATGGAGGAATAACTGAATTGAAATATATTAAGTTATGTAGTAAAAGGTTATGGGATATTTTGTTTTAACACTTTTAATTTACTGTTAAAAGGGAATTAAATTGGCATATCTATTTTTTAATTGCAATCTTATTTATTATGCAGAAGTGTGTAAATATTTATAAACTGAATAGTGGAGTGATAATTAGATTGAAAGTTTATATTGAGTTGCGGTAGAAGAATGTTATACATTATCATTTCTTAACTTAGGACACTTTTAACTAATTGTTAAAAATGAATTAAACTTGCTATAGCAATTTTGTAATTGCAATCTATGTAACGTGCAGAAATTTATAAATATTTATAAATCCAAACAAGAAGTAATGATTAAAAGTAAAGCAAATATTGAGTTGTGAGAGAAATTTACTTAATTGTTTGCGAAATTCTTTACGAGTATTATTCGTTATCTTGAATTAATCAGATATAAAAATTTTATAAAAAAATATAATTAATAACTGCTAAAAACTTTATTCTATCAGTTTTATTTGAAATTTATTATTTAAAATAAAAAACAATAATTTTAAAAATTTAATGATTTATTTATTATCAACAAAATAATAAAAAAAAATATTTTTATTCAGTATGCATAAGCTTCCTTTGAACTAAGAATTCAACTTAAAAATTTTATAGAATTTAAGTAATGAAATTAATTTTATTTCTAAATTAACCAATACAAATATCAAATACCAACAACAAACAGAACTGATTTTTCCAAAAGGTATGTGCAATAAATATATCTATATATTTACATCACCTTTAAAGATGTGGCACCAAATAAAAGAAAATTTCACCTTCATTTAAACTATTTCATTAATTTACATATGAAAATCTGCAATGCACAATTACGCATTTCTAGTTGAGTTCCACAATCAATTATTGTGGCCAAAATCTGAGGAAACCAAATAAGTTATACTTACTAGAGTTGCCAAATTTCGCTTGGCTTTCGGTTATCAGAAATGTGCTTCCAGTAAAATTAATTAGCGAAAGACTCTGAGAGATTTAAATTTTGAAAATTTCTCTCTGCAAGAATATGATGAGGTTGCTTCAAGGCCCCACAAGTCATGTCTTTCCATTAAATTCGCAAGATTTTCTTCTTTTCCTTGATAATTTATTCTTGGAGACGGCAAAAATCCCCAGGAATTTCATGGCCCCGATGGTTATTAGGAAATTGAATATTTATCGTTTATAAGTTTCTCCCCTTTTTCCCTCGAAGAAAATCCTTTCAAAAAGAATGTCCAATCATGAATAAGTTCAAAAGGGATAAAATGAATTTCTTGGTAAAAGAAGATCTATTGAAAACGGCAAGTTCCCTACATATTCACTTAGATAATTTTTACTTAGTGTCTTTTTTTAACCATCATCTTTACCTTTTTCAACGATAAAAATTTCATTTGGAGAGGGATGAAAAAAAAAGCCAGGGAAAGAAATCGTTAACGGCAGTAGTTCCATTTAGTTGAATTGACGTAGCGTAAAGGGATAAATATTCTATACTGCAATGAGGGGTATAAGGATAAAAAAAAATACCGTGATAAAAAAAACTAGGAGGAAGGAGAAAATTGCTTTTCGGTTAGCGGTGGTCGTAAATTCCCTTATCACTTGTCCCGTTGGTTATTAAGTGAGGGCCTTCCTCCTTGTTAAATGCCAGGGATGAGACGGTTTACGGGGATGTTAATTTTCTCATCAACGGCCGAATATCGCGACCAGATTTGAGTTAAATTGGTTTATCACTTTTCTTAAGTGTCTCTAGTTGGAAAGGGAAAGAATGGTGGAAGGCAGAATGCTAAATCAACCTGGAGGACTTTATTTTAATTGGCTGTTAAACAGGAATTAAATGAACAAAGCAATTTAAGGATTGCCTCTACTGAAACATACATTTGAAGTTTGTAAATATTTACAAGCCCCAACCATGGAGAAATGGTTGAAATGGTAGCATGTATTGAGTTCTGGTACATTGGTCTTGTTTTGTTTGCCGCTCTATGGTATCTTGTGCACACGACAGCTAAACCGAAAGGGACATACAGTTTAACATGGATTCCGGGCCCCTCACAAACATCCATGCCACCGCCAGTATTCTAACCTCAAGCCTATGATATCAAAGGCCAGAGGGCGATCCAACTAGCCATCAGGTCACCATTTGAGATCGAAGCATTATACGTATTTTCTAATAACATGAACACTTTTTATTTCTACTATCGAAATATTATAGATTTGCTGATTCTCATAAATTTATAAAAGTAATTTAATTATCTTTAAAATTCTTCACAATTATTAAATGGTATCTTTAAATGAACCGATAAAAACATTTCATAAAAAAAATAGACTTAAAAACTGCTAAAAACTTTATTCTATCCATTTTATTTGAAATTTATTATTTAAAATTAAAAAAAAAATAATTTATTATTTTATTTATTACACACAGAAGAAAAAAAAAATATTTATTTTCATTCAGTATATATCGGCTACATTTAAACTAAAAATTCAACTTAAAAAATTTGTATTTAATTTAAGTAAAAAATTATTTATATTTCTAAATTAAGTAATTAAAATATCAAATCCCAATTCAAACAAATTGTTTTTTCTATTGTTTTTTTTTCTGTGTCGATAAAATTTTAAAAACGATATATATTTATATATTTATATCACTTTTAAAGATGTGGCACCAAATAAACGAAAATTGCGCCTTCATTTAAACTGCCACCATCAATTATTATGCCGAAATCTGAGGAAACCTAATAAGTTATCCTCACTAGAGTTGCCAAATTTCGCTTGGTCTTCGGTTATCAGAGAGTTGTGCTTCCAGTAAAATTAATTAGCAAAAGACTCTGAAAGATTTTAATTTTGAAAATTTCTCTCTCCAAGAATATAATGAGTTTTCTCCAAGGCCCCACAAGTCACGTCTTTCCCTAAATTCATGAGATTCCCCTCCTTTCCTTAATTAGTTATTCTTGAAAACGGCAAAAATCCCCAGGAATTTCCCTGCCCCGATGGTTATTAGGAAATTGAATATTTATCGTTTATAAGTCTCTCCCCTTTTTCAATTGAAGAAAATCCTTTCAAAAAGAAGATCCAATCATGAAGTTCAAAAGGGATAAAATTATTTTCTTGGTAAAAGAAGATCTATTCAAAATGGTAAGTTCCTTACATATTCGCTTAGAGAATTTTTACTTAGTTTCTTTTTTAACCATCGTCTTACCTTTTTCACCGATAAAAATTTCATTGGAGAGGGATAAAAAAATGGGACAGAGGAAAAAAAATAGTTAACGGCAGTAGTTCCATTTAGTTGAATTGACGTAGCGTAAAGGGATAAATATTCTATACGGCAATGAGGGGTATAAGGATAAAAAAAACCTAGAAGGAAGGGTGAATTGCTTTTCGGTTAGCGGTGGTCGTAAATTTCCTTATCACTTGACCCGTTCGTTATTGAGTGAGGGCCTTCATCCTTGTTGAATGCCAGGGATGAGACGGTTTACGGGGTGTTAATTTTCTCATCAACGGACGAATGACCCGACCAGATTTGTGTTAAACTGGTTTATCACTTTTATTAAGTGCGTCTAATTGGAAAAGGATAGAACGATGGCAGATAGAATGTTAAATCAACTGGAGGACTTTATTTTAATTGTATCTTAAAAACGAATTAATATGATCAAATCAGTATTGAATAGTCTAAACTTAAACGTGTTTCTGAAGTTTGTAAATATTTGTAAGTCCTTACGTGAAGTGATGGTGGAAATGAAAGCAATGCGTTTTTTGCACAGCCAATTTTTGCAGCAAAGCTTTTTAATGCTTTTTTGCACAGCTTATGCTTATTAGTCCGGGACCTACTGTTAACGTGGATTCCGAACCGCTACTACTACTACTACTACACCATAGCATACTGTGCCTAGAGCTGAGTTGCCCCTTTCAAGTTTGGGAATGATGCGGGGGAGAAATAGTCGGACTGCGCTCTTTGACGCTCTGCGATCAGATGAGACTGACATGTATGGCTTAGAGTTAATTCCGAACCGCTAAGAAGCATCCATGCCACGCCAAGATTCGAATCTGAAGCCTGCGGTACCAATGTCCAGGGCACTAGAAAATTGGCCATCAGGCAGCCAATTCAGATTGAAGCGTTATGCTTTATAATGACTTGAAAATTCTTTATTTCTATTAGCGATATACTCTAGATTTGTTAATTTTGATAAAATTTTGAAATTAATTTAAATGTTTTCAAATTCTTCACAATTATTATTATTTGTAATCTTGAAATGAATCGATAAAAAATTTTTATGAAAATAATATAATTAATAACAGTTGAAAAACTTTATTCTATCCATTTTATTTGAAATTATTTAAAATAAAAAAATAATAATTTTAAAAATTTATTCATTTATTTATAGTCAACAAAATAATAATAAAAAATTACTTTCATATATATATATGCTTCATTTGAACAAAAAATTCGACTTAAAAATTTTATTTAATTTAAGTAAAAAATTATTTTTATTTCTAAATTATCTAATACAAATATCAAATACCAATACAGACAGACTAATTTTCCAAAATGTTTCTATACCATTTTGCGGACGAAGTATTTCTATATACTTACATCAATTTTTAAGACGTGGCGCCAAATAAAAGGCAATTACGCCTTTATCTAAACTATTCCATTAATTGATATATGAAAATATGCAATACACAATTACGAATTTCAAGTTGAGGGCCACCATCAATTTGTATGGTTATGTCTGAAGAAAGCTAATAAATTATCCTCACTAGAGATGCAAAATTTCGTGTGGCCTTCGGATATCAGAAATGCGCTTCCAGTAAAATTAATTAGCAAAAGACTCTGAGAGATTTTAATTTTGAAAATTTCGCTCTCCAAGAATATGATGAAGTTGCTTCAAGGCCCCACAAATCACGTCTTTCCATCAAATTCATAAGATTCCCTTCCTTTCCTTAATTAGTTATTCTTGGAGACGGCAAAAATCCCCAGGAATTTCCTTGCCCCGATGGTTATTAGGAAATTGAATATTTATCGTATATAAGTCTCTCCCCTTTTTCCCTTGAAGAAAATCCTTTCAAAAAGAAGGTCCACCAATCATGAAGTTCAAAAGGGATAAAATAATTTTCTTGGTAAAAGAAGATCTATTGAAAATGGTAAGTTCCTTACATATTCTCTGTTAGAGAATTTTTATTTAGTTTCTTTTTTAACCACCGTCTTACCTTTTTCACCGATAACAATTTCATTTGGAGAGGGATAAAAAAGAAAAGGCAGGGAAAAAAAAGAAAGAATCGTTAACGGCAGTAGTTCCATTTAGCTGAATTGACGTAGCGTAAAGGGATAAATATTCTATACTGAAATGAGGGGTATAAGGATAAAAAAATACCATCATAAAAAGGGATAAAAAATCGACAAGGAACAGAAAATTGCTTTTCGGTTAGCGGTGGTCGTAAATTTCCTTATGATTTGCCCCGTTGGTTATTAAGTGATGCCAGTTATATGCCAGGGATTAAACGATTTATGGGGTGTTAATTATCTCATAAACGGCCCAATGACCCCACCGAATTTGAGTTAAACTGATTTATCGCCTTTCTTAAGTGCCTCTAGTTGGAAAGAGATAGAATGATGGCAGGCAGAATGTTCAATCAACTTGGAGGACTTTATTTTCATCGCCTTTTAAAAAGGCTAAGCTATGACAGAAATTTTGCAATTGCTTCAACTGAAATGAGCATTTGAAGTTTATAAAATTTAATAATCCCAAACATATAGTGATGATTGAAATGACGCATGTATTGAGTTGCTGTTAATTTATTTGGTTTAAATTATCGTTCTAGGGTCATTTTGTGTACACGAGGGATAAACAGTCCCGAACCTACAGTTTAACCGGAATTTCGAAATACTTACAAACATATGTGCCACCACGAGGATTCGAACCTGAAGCTTGTGGTATGAACGGTCAGAGGGCTAGTTAATTGGCCATCAGTCCGCGAGTTTTGGTAAACGAATGTAATAAATTACCTTCTCTTAATTAAGAACACTTTAAATTAACTGTTAAAAAGAAATTTATCTGTCTTATCAATTTAGTTGTTTTCATTCTAATGCATATGTCAATAAAGAAACAGTTACTCTTTTTACCATACACAGGGGCTTCACCGCTGTTGCTCATTTAGCACTATCTAGGGAGCAGGTATAATTTGAAGATATGCTACTGATGCAAGTCACACTACCCCTCACAACGCTCCACGATCCTATTAGGACCGGGACATACGGTTTAAAGAGGATTTCAATCTACTACAAACGTCCATGCCACCACCGAGATTCGAACTCAAAACATGGGGTACTGATTGCCACTACGCCAACAGGCCAACTCAAATTTTGCAAGTTTTGCAATTTGCAAAATTGCAATTTTCAAATTAAGTAATTCTGTAATTGCAATTATCTTTAATGTGTAGAAGTTTGTAAATATTTATAAGTCCAAACATGTAGTAATGATTAAAATGAAACATATATTGAGTTGTGAAGGGAATTTACTTAATCGTTTTCAAAATTCTTCCTGATTATTAATTGTTATCTTGAATTGTACCGATAAAAAGATTTTTTGAAAAAAATGGAATTAATAACTGCTAAAAACCTTATTCTAACCTTTTTACCAGAAATTTAAAATAAAGAAAATTATTTAAGAAATTTATTATTTTATTTATTATCAATAAAATAATTTTAAAATTTATTTATGCATTCGCTTTATTTGAACTAAGAATTCGACTTAAAAATTTGTATTCAATTTAAGTAATAAATTACTTATATTTCTAAATTAAGTAATACAAACATCAAACCTCAATACAAATTTCTTTTTCCAAAACGTGTCTATACAATTTTGTAGACTGTGTATATCTATATATTTACATCATTTTCAAAGACGGGTGTGAAATAAAAGAAAATATCGCCTTCATTTAAACGATTTCATTAATTTAAATATGAAAATATGTAATGAACAATTGCGCATTTTCTAGATGAGTGCCACCACCAACTATTATGGCCAAAGTCTGTGGAAACCTAATAAGTTATCTTCACTAGAGCTGCCGAAATTCGCTTGGCCTTCAGTTATCAGAAATGTGCTTCCAGTAAAATTAATTAGCAAGAGACTCTGAGAGATTTTAATTTTGAAAATTTCTCTCTCCAAGAATATGATGAAGTTGTTCCAAGGCCCCACAAGTCACGTCTTTCCATTAAATTCAAGAGATTCTCTTCCTTTCCTTAATTAGTTATTCTTGGAGACGGCAAAAATCCCCAGGAATTTCCCTGCCCCAATGGTTATTAGGAAATTGAATATTTATCGTGTATAAGCCTCTCCTCTTTTTCCCCTGAAGATAATCCTTTCAAAAAGAAGGTCCAATCATGAAGTTCAAAAGGGATAAAATGAATTTCTTGATAAAAGAAGATCTATTGAAAATGGCAAGTTCCTTACATATTCACTTAGAAAATTTTACTTAGTTTCTTTTTTTAACCATCGTCTTTACCTTTTTCACCGATAAAAATTTTTTTTGGAGAGGGATAAAAAAAAGGTGGATGGAAAAAAAGAGAAGGAATCTTTAACGGCAGTAGTTCCATTTAGTTGAATTGACGTAGCGTAAAGGGATAAATATTCTATACTGCAATGAGGTGTATAAGGTTAAAAAAAATATCTTGATAAAAAGAGATACAAAAATCTAGGAAGAAGAGAAAATTGCTTTTCGGTTAGCTGTGGTCGTAAATTTCCTTATCATTTGACCCGCTGGTTATTAAGTGAGGGCCTTCCTCCTTGTTAAATGTCAGGGATGAGACGGTTTACGGGGTGTTAATTTTCTTATGAACGGCCGAATGACCCCCGACCGGATTCGAGTTAAACTGATTTATCGCTTTTCTTAAGAGCCTCTATTTGGAAAAGGATAGAATGATGGCAGGAAGATTTTTAAATCAACTTGCAGGACTTTATTTTAATTGCCTGTTAAAAAGGAATTAAAATTATCAAAGTAATTTCGGAATTGCCTCAACTTAAACATGTCCTTGAAGTTTGTAAATATATATCAGCCTAAACATTGAGTGTTGGTTGAAATGGAAGTATGTATTGAGACGGGGTAGAAGAAGTTTATACAAGTTGTGCACAAAAATGTTAATGTTGGTATAAAAATCCAAAGTACAATGCATCAATTCAGTTTGGTTTATCACTGCACGGCCAATTTTCGCACAGCTTAGGCTATTTAGACCGGGAGCTACAAATTAGCAAGGATTCCGAATTGGTAACATACATCCAAAAGCCAGAGCTCGAGCCAACTGGCCAACAGGTTGCCAATTCAGATCAAAGCATTATACTTTAGAATAGAATGAAACTTTTGTATTTCTATGTTCAAAATGCTCGAGATTAGCTGATTATGATAAATTTATAAAGTTAACTTAATTATCTCTTAATTGTTATCTTAAATAGAACCAATAAAATTACTATATGAAAATAATAGAATTAATAACTGCGTAAAACTATACACTATCAATTTTACCGGAAATTTATTATTTAAAATAAAAACTATTAATTTATAAAAAATAATTATTTTATTTTTCAATAAAATAAACATAAAAAAATTATTAATTTATTTATTTTCGTTCCAGTACATATGAGCTCATTTAAGCTACAAATTTAACCTATTTTCAGCAATTAAAGTAATAACTTACTTTTTTCTATAAATTAACTAATACAAATATTAAATAGCCAATACAAATGGAACTGATTTTCCAAAATGTGTCTACAAAAAATATATATTATCTATATATTTACATCGCTTTAAAGACGTGGCTCCACATAAAAGAAAATTTCGCCTTCATTTAAACTATTTCATTAATTTACATATGAAAATAGGCAATGCACAATTACGCATTTATGGTTGAGTGCCACCATCCATTATTGTGGCCAAAGTCTGAGGAAACCTAATAATTTATCCTCACTAGAGTTGCCAAATTTCGCATGGCCTTCGGTTGTCAGAAATGGGCTTCCAGTTAAATTAATTAGCAAAAGACTCTGAGAGATTTTAATTTTGAAAATTTTTCTCTCTCCAAGAATATGACGAAGTTGCTCCAAGGCCCCACAAGTCACGTCTTTCCATTCAATTCATGAGACTCCCTTCCTTTTCTTAATTAGTTATTCTTGGAGACGGCAAAAATCCCCGGGAATTTCGTTGTGCCGATGGTTATTAGGAAATTGAATATTTATCGTATATAAGTCTCTTCCCTTTTTTCCTCGATGAAAATCCGTTCAAAAAGAAGGTCCAATCATGAAGAAATTCAAAAGGGATAAAATCATTTTCTTGGTAAAAGAAGATCTATTGAAAATGGCAAGTTAGAGAGTTTTTAAGTAGAGTACGCTTAGAGAATTTTTACTTAGTTTCTTTTTTAACCATCGTCTTTACATTTTTCACCGATAAAAATTTCTTCTGGAGAGGGATAAAAAAAAAGGGGGGAGGAAAATAAGAAAGAATCGTTAACGGTAGTAGTTCCATTTAGTTGAATTGACGTAGCGTAAAGGGATAAATATTCTGTACTGCAATGAGGGGTATAAGGATAAAAAAATACCACGGCAAAAAGGGATAAAATATCTAGGAGGAAGAGAAAATTGCTTTTCGGTTAGCGGTGGTCGTAAATTTCCTTATCACTTGACCCGTTGGTTAATAAGTGCCTTCCTCCTTGTTAAATGCCAGGGATGAGACGATTTACGGGGTGCTAATTTTCTCATCAATGGCCGAATGACCCCACCGGATTTCAGTTAAACTGGTTTATCACTTTTCTTAAGTGCCTCTAGTTGGAAAGAGATAGAATGGTGGCAGGCAGAATGTTAAATCAACTTGGAGGACTTTATTTTAATTAACTGATAAAACGCAATTAAATGACCAAAGCAATTTTGGAATTGCCTCAACTTAAATATGATTGAAGTTTGTAAATATTTACAAGCTGAAACATGGAGTGAGGTTTGAAATCATACTATTGATTTGTGTAGAAAAAAGATCATGTCTTAACACTTTTAACTAACTGTTAAAAAGATATAAATTGTGATAGCAATTTTGTAATTGAAATCGTCTTGAATGTGCTGAAATTTGTAAATATTTATAAGCCTAAACACGGAGTGATGATTGAAGTGGAATACATTTAATTGTGGTAGAAGAAAGTCATAGAGTATGTTCTCTGAACTCAGGACTCTTTTAATTAACTGTTAAAGAAGAGTTAAACTGTCATAGCTATTTTGTAATTGAAATCATCTTTAACGTGCTTTGGAAGGTTGTAAATACACTCATGCCCATAAATTAAGGATAATGAAGTTCAGGCAAAGAAAGAGACAGAAGCAAAACAAATTTGACTTATTTGTAAAGTTTATTTATTAAACATAAGGTAAAGAGCAAAAAAGATCTATATGCGTGATGGGATTCAAGCCCGGTGAGTATGCTGGCCAATCCATACGAGTGATATCCACCAATTGAAGGCATTCATCTACAATGTTTGCACGGTGAGGACGGGCGTTGTCATCAATAAACAGAAATTCAGCACCCATGGCACCCCGAAACAAACGTACATGTTGTTCCAGAATGACATCCGGATAGATGTGGCCTGTCATCGTTACACTCTGAACATGCAGGTCAGTTCTGGAACCAAGAATAATTCCTCCCCAAACGAGCCATCCTGCACTTCCGTAACGGTGTCGTTCAATGGCGTTCTCTTGGTGGTAACGGGTACCTGGCGCTCTCCATATGAAAGTCCGGCGAGAATCAGACAGCAAACTAAACCTGGACTCGTCGGAAAACATCACACCAGACCACTATTGCGGTGTCCACAATGCATGCTCTCTACTCCAGGTTAATCGCAGGCGACAGTGAGTTGCGGTAAGTGGAACACATTTGACAGGCCTACGAGCATATAGACCAATGTGCCCTAAGCGTCTGTACACGGTCTGCCTTGAAACTGTCGTACCGGTAGGTGAAGAGAGCTGACGAGACAGGTCTGATGCTGTGCTCCGTGTGTTTCTTTTGGCAGTAAATGCTAAATACCGGTCATCATTCAGCGTGGTAACTCGGGGGCGACCTGTGCTGTAACATCTACTCACATTACCATCATCTGGGAATCGTTGCCAAAGCCTGGAGATGACACTCTGGGCGATTCCAAGTTCCTCGGATACTTCCAGCTGGGTACGTCCACATTCCAGTCGTCCGATAATTCTACCACGTAAAAAATCATCCAAATGCTTCCTTTGTGCCATAACTATGCGTTTATTGCACTGAAAGGCTTTTAAAGCGCTTGTGAACAATTTTACTTTTTTGCCACCATTCCTTATATACCCCTCTCTTACACTCTCGTCATTGTGATTTACTATCCGCGCCATCTGGTGGTTTCCTGTAATTTTCATATTCTTCTTCAAGATGTGTGTGATAATTCTACAGGTGAAATTTTTATTTTAGAGTTCAATTACTGTGTGATTCTGAATTATCCTTAATTTATGGACATGAGTGTATTTACATAACCGAACATTAAGTTATGGCTGAAATGATAGCAAAAATTGAATTACAATAGAAAAGGTTAATATTCTATTCTAATAATAATATTTAAGGCTAACGAATTATTATAGAAAAGGTTTTTATATTATATTACTGTTGGTAGACTTCATAACCGTTAATATTTGACGAGGTTGTGTAATAAAAGTTAAAGAAAAGCAGATATATTAATTAATGTATTTGTACCTATTTCTTAATACCATTTCATATTAAAACAATATGTAAATTTAAACAATAACACTCCTTCTTACATATTTAGAAATAAGCAAAAGTCAGCATGAAATCTTAAAATACACACATATGTGCAGTTGTTTCAAAAACTCAGCCAAATTTATGATAAAATAGGCTGAGAAAGAAAATTTTATTGCAAGTCTTCGTGATTGACAGTTTAACAAATCGACAGCGAACAGGTATGTAAATATTTAAAATAGGAAAATTTATTCTGTGAAATGACATCAAAAAATTCTTTTTCTCCCGTCACTTGTTGCCTTGAATCTTTCATGACTGCAAATGTATTTAAATTCTGAAAAATATGAAGGGGGAAATGGCGGGATTTCTTTGTTTATTTTCAATCTTTGTTTGACAAGCTAGTTTCTGTAGTTAACATACTTTATTGGGCAAGCGAACCTGTCAGATAAAATGATGCGAAATCTCTGGTAAATTTCTTATTTTGTATTACAAGATGTACCTGTCTTCTAAGATATTTCTTTATCTTATGTTGCATTTGAGATCTAATTTTTTTTTTTTTAAAGTTTTTTCCAAAACATGTTATTTTTAGAACTTTATTCAGAAACTGCAAAGATTAAATTAAATCCGTGTATGTACAAAAAATTTTGTTTGATAAACTGTTATTAAATTATGTATGCTTGCTTACGTAATCATTATTTGTAAATTTATGTTTGCATTAATGACTAGAGCTGTGGCGCACGGTATCACAGGTTTCGGATTCGAGTCCCGGCGCTACCCTGGTTGTTTGTAATGGTTCGGAATCCGTTTTAAACCGTAGGTCCTGGTCTAATGGGATCGTAAAGTGTTAATCGCGTCAGTAGCATATCTTCAAGCTGCACGCACCCCCAGCACTTCCTGCAGTGCTAAAGGAGTAACGTCGGTGCAGCCCTTGCTTATCGCATGAAGATTAACTGTCTCTGTATCGCCAGCTGCATTACAACAACAACATTTGCATTAATTGATGAATCATTTCAATTATAATCATAATCTTTGCTGAAGATTTCGCGTTTTAATTTCTTTGTCAATTTGCGAAATTGATATAATGCCACTTTGGAAGTACAGTTACTCTCTTAGATTTAGAACACGAGAGCACGACTGCCTGGCCGAACATCTGGTCAAAATATGTATAGTGAACTCTGTTACATGTGTTTCACGTAAGACAGAGAAAATTAATAAAGCCCATCAACTTGTTTGCTCGGCACCCTGCTCCTAACTTGCACCAGAATGGTGATTTGTGTACTCTGTACTGGAGGGACACATAAAACATTTTCTGATCTTACGGAT
Organism: Caerostris darwini; assembly: GCA_021605075.1. Taxonomy (NCBI): domain Eukaryota; kingdom Metazoa; phylum Arthropoda; class Arachnida; order Araneae; family Araneidae; genus Caerostris; species Caerostris darwini. Next base: position 954,632 of record BPLQ01013114.1, on the reverse strand, counting down.
TTTTATTATGGCCCTTCTAGCTTTTTAAATGTTTACCTTTAGAACATTTTAACTATTTTTAAGGCCTTTTGGTTGTTTTTGTTAAGAATATCCACCGTTATGTTTGAGAGTGTTTTGTATTTGGCCAATTTCATTTTAGGAGAAAAAAAAAACGTTTCGTAAGTGTTAATTGAACCAAAACCGCTAACAACTAGAACTAAGATTCTGGTTTACTCCGCTATCAACAATCAACTGATCGTATCTAGGGACGGTCACTGCGTCACTGAGGTCACTTAAAGCGAAACATAGAACCTGTTATATTAGGTGTTTCAAGATGCGCACGTATCATGAGTTCACAGAATATGATTGAATTATTCTGCGAACTCATAACTGTAAACTCATAAATAAAACAGGCAATATCTGTCGTATATTCTCAAAAATATTATTTAAAAATTAAAGTTAATTTTTTCTCATCATTTCAACAGTTAATTTTTGAATATATGGATGTACACATGATGTATTTTTAAATACATTGGTTTCCCTTACTTTGGCCATTATGAAATAAATGTATTTTGTAAAAGTGTGATAAATCTCACGGGCGGCAAAAATATTCAAGGTAGCGGGTAGGCCATCCTTGATTTAAGAATTTTTTTTAATAAATAAATCTGAAAAATTCTTTGAAAGCTGATAGTTTATTACTTGATTTAAACTTATTTAAATATTTAAATAATAAACTAAAATGAAATGTATTAAAAATCTGTGTTAAAATAAAACTAAAACTAAATTAAGATACATATTTTCGATAATACATTACTTAGCATTAAAAATATCTTAACTTGTAGATTTTCAATTGCAGTGCTAATAGTTCTGACGCATCACAGATCGATTAGAATGAAAGAGGAAATGTCTTACCACTTTGCAAGAATAATTAGTAAATAATCTCTATTAACACAAGTAGTATAAAAAAATGTAAAGTCAATTCCTACTTTTTTTTCGTTATATTGCAGAAAGTCCTTTATAAATAATTTTCATTCGTTTTTTTCAGTTTATCTGGCGCCATCTATTGGTAGATACATGCAACTTAAATCTAAAAAAAAACTAAAATTAATTAATTAAATTTAATGAATGAATATTTGAAAAAAACTGTACTAATATCCAGTGTCATCCACTACAAGTTAAAATAAAATGTATTTGAACTTGAGTGGATGAATAAAAAGTATTTTATGAACGATTGAAAACTTGAACAAGATATATATAGGGAGAGTATGAGCTAATAGAAGGAATTGAATAAAAGACAAGGAAAAAAAGGTTTTTTTTATGAATATATCCTATGGTTGGACATGTGTGAAACCTTACCAAAATGCAGCCATTCAAAAAGTCTTGTCGCGCCGTTGGAAATATTAAAAATGTATTCTTGTTTTAAAGAATACATCTGTAATGAAAATTACTGTATTATCTGTAATTACTGATCAATTGATAAGAATTAATGAAGATAATGATATAATGGAGATTTGGTAAACTTCAAGAACAAAATAATCAACATAACTTTTTTAAAAAGTCTACAAATAACGATGGACAGACAATAATGCGTGACAAAATGGAAAATGTATATTCTATTTTTCCTTCGATATTGATATCTTTATAGATGTTTTGTGATATATAGAACAAAACGTGTCTGATCTTTCCCATTATCCCATTTTACGATAAACATATTTTCGTTACATTATGCAGCATTAAAAATATATTAACTTTTCGATTTCAAATGCAAGTGTTAATAGTTCTCATGCATCACAGATCGATTAGAATGAAAGAGAAATGTCTTACCACTTTGCGCAAAGACTGTGCCGACGTCTAGCTTGAAAGTGCCTATTATTTTCCCGGATCTAATGATATTTCTAGAGTGAAGGACCTGTTAATTGGAAGAAAAAGAATCAACACTCCACTCGTTAAACACTTAACAGTCACAATGAAAGCACTCTCGTTTATTGAACAACCTTCGAGGGGTCTCTCTCATGAAAGAGAAGGAGTCTAATGGGAAGACACACGCTGATCTTTTCTTTAAAGAAATAAAAATTATGAATAAGACAATTAATTTTAAATTAGGGTTCTGTATTGAGATTTTGTAATGAATTTTAATTTCCATAATATTATAATTTCCATTTATCGTTATTCTGTATTGAAATTTTCTAATAAACTTTAAATTGTTATTCTGTATTGAAATTTTCTAATGAATTTAAAATTGGTCTTTTGTACTGAAGTTTTCTAATAAATTTTAAATTGGTCTCCTGTATTGAAATTTCTAATGAATTTTAAATTGTTATTCTGTATTGAAATTTCTAATGAATTTTAAATTGGTCTTCTGTATTGAAATTTTCTAATGGATTTTGTGTATAATCTGTATTTATAGAATTCATGATAAGTTACAATGAAAGCACTTTCGTTTATTGAACAACCTTCAAGGGATCTCATGAAAGAGAAGGAGTCTAATGGGAAGACACACACCGCTTTTTTTTCAAGTAATAAAAATTATGAATAAGACAATTTTAAATTGGTCTTCTGTATAGGAATTTTCTAATGGACTTTCTGTATATATTTTGTATTTACAATGTCTCTGCTTATAAGTTGTTGGAATAATTATTATTAACATTATTCTAAAACATTATTCTTACACTTAGGAAATGAACGAATGAAATAGCTTGCAACCATAGATTTTTTTTTAAAAATTTCTTCGTATGAAATTAAAAATTGTAAATTACATTTATTTTATTTTATTTGTTTTATGCACTTTCGCTTATTGAACAACCTTCGAGGGGTCTCATGAAAGAGAAGGAGTTTTAGGAGAAGGCACACACCGCTTTCCTTTAAAGAAATAAAAATTATGAATAAGACAATTAATTTTAAATTGGTCTTCCGTATTGAAATTTTCTAATGGATACTCTGCAATATTCTATATTAACAGTATTCACGCTTAATTACAACGTCTCTGCCTATAAGTTGTTAGAATAATGTATTATAAACATTATTTTAACATTATTATTCTGACATTTGTTCTCTTAGAAAATGAACAAATGAAATAGTTTGTATTTATTGATTTTTAAATAATATATTTGTATTAAATGTAGAATTATAAACTCTTTCAAAAACATTTACAGATAATTTTTTTAAGGAGTTTTTATTGAATTTCGGTGTTATCATTATAAATGATGCCATTTTGTTATTAAAGAAAAATAAAATATTTCAGATTCATAAGAAAATATTAATGTATTTTGCTTAACATTTAAAAAAAACATTCTTTCTAAAATCAAAATATATTTAATTTTTTTCCACATAATTTTATTACAGGGACAAAAAAAAAAAAAAAAAAAACTGTAAGTTATTAGCTATGTCCTAATTCAAAAATATTTATTTTATACATAAATCAAAATTCTTACCCGATGTTGAATGATATATTTTCATTTCTTTGCAATAAAAAACTAAAAAATCTTAGAATCTTTAATTTATAATTTATTAAATATGAGCTTAAAAAATAACGCTAACCATACAAATACGCCAACCACAAAAAGGCGCCAAATTGGCCTAATGCTTAATTTATGCCAAAATGTGTACTTTTTAACAAATATTGATCCAATTTCGTAAAGTTAATTTTTTTCCTAGTTGATCTATGGCTTTTTTAGAAGTGTCCTTTCCAACTATGGTGATTTTTATATGTAAATTGAGACAATGCCTTAGGTGGAAACGGAAACACCCACAGACAAACACAATAGTATATAAACGCACAGACACAAACAAAACAATATATATATATATATATATACATAAATAAAATTTGAGGAATATATATTGAGATAAATATTTTCTAATTAAATTTTAATTTATATATCGTTTGTCAAAACTCACTTCTTTTAATTTACTTATTATTTACTTCAAGTATTATGTTTAAGAAATTTTCTTGTTAAAAAATAGATACGAAAATTATTATAAATACATGGATTTTACTTACTGTTAAACTGATCATCTTATCAAAGAACATCATTGGAGCCATATGGAAGTCAAATACAAAATACTGAAAGAAAACATAAAATCCTTTAGAGAAGAAAATGTATTAGAAAGCTATGCGTACATCAAATTTAAATTGTTTAACGGCAATAAATTATATTTCAAGGATTTAAGCATGCAAAATACACATGGGTAATATGACATGAGGTTAAGATGAAGACGTAGCAAAAGAGATGACGTACAAATGAATGCATTGATGAATCTTAATGATCAAGATCATTGTTAACAATGTAAATCATAGTATATAATTTAGTTTGTGATTTAAAACAACTAGTGATACCTATAATATATGTTCTAGGTTATTGATACCACTGACAAGTATCTAGATGTCTAATTGCAAAAAAAGAATATATTATTAGGTACATCAGTGGTGGCCAACCCGCGGCCTGTGGGCTGCATGGGGCACGTCTTGAAAATTTTTCCTGTCAGTGAGATTTATTACATTTTTACAAAACATATTTATTTTATTATGGCCAAAGTAGTGAAAACTTATATAGATTTGATGAGATCATAGCTAATTATTGAAGATTTATTGAAAATGTCCTCAACTACAACCAACCATTAAAATACTTTATTTTTTATTTTTCTTATTGTTTCCCGTAAGTAGAAATTAAATTTTCATCACAGTCAAACAGTGAACCAAACTGAAATCTAATGTGATGCGTGCGTACCTCGTTATAGTATGGACAATTGGTTGATTCCTTGACACTCGTGTATTTCTTCTGCTCTCCCACTTGAACACACACCACGGGATCCATGTTGAGGCCGGCCAGGTGACGCGCCTCGATCACCGTCACGCACACCTGCAAAAATGCATTCATTTCACATGACGTACTTCCATTACAATAAATAATACATACATTCAATACACAGTGGTACCTGGATATCGTAGCATTTTTCTCACGGGAAGAGATACAGCATTTCTGCTCCCAGGGGAAAGGAATGCATATACTTTAACAAGTGCTTAATGACAATCTATCACTCAAATCTGACAGCAGATAAGCAATATCGCGGATATTTATACTACATGCAATTAGTGTTTTGTACTAATGAGAACAATCTGCCACTGAAATCTAACAGCAGATAATCAGTATCATGTAAAATGAGACCTAATGAAATCAGCGATTGTCTGTTAGATCTTCATAGGTAGAAACAATTAGAGATTGAATATCAGCCAATTGATATACCACGAGTTGTTTCATCGAGATTGCTAATAGACCACGATCTACTCCAATGAGAAGTGAGGGAAGCTGATCCCTCCTTCCCCCCTTGACGGAAATTCTTAAAGGGAGGTTTTTGTAGAAGAAAAGGGAGAATTCTGTAAACAGTCGACCAGAAGTGCTTTTATTCTTCTTCTTTTTTCTCTGAAGTGATGGTGTTTCCGCCTGTTTACAAAGTGAGCCCCTTGTGGTTTAATGTATTACGCCGATGATAATTAAGTTCTGTAACAGACAGGGTACATTAGATTCGTCGTAGACTCGAGAACTCTGGAAATCTCCGACCTTAGAGTCAAACCTTACAAATCAATTTTATATCTTATATTTATATCAATTTTAAATCAATTTTATATTTTTTAATTTTTATTTACAAGCATTATATATATATATATATATATATATATATATATATATATAATGCTTGTAAATAAAAATTAAAGAGTTTCAAAGTGGCCCTTTTCTTGAAAAGGTCTAGTATAGTCTGTGATTTTACAATATATGTCCGCTTTGGAATGAGTTGGATTTGATATACATCTTGTTTAAATGTAAACAATTCTGTTTGGTATACGTATCGCGTGCTCCAAAATCTTCACCTAATGGATGGATGGAAAAAAAACTTTGCAAAGAAACACAATTTCAACCAAACCCAAACAAGCCCTAAAAAGCATTGTTTGGAATTAAATACGATGCCACATTTCCAAAATGTAAAGATTCTGCTCTTTTAAAATTGAATTTGTAATTCATCATACACAATGAAATCAAGAATTTCGAGTTTTAGAGTAGTTCCTGTTCAAAGGCTCCATTTTCACGTTCGTCAGATTCTTTTATCTATAGTAATTTAACAGCATTTGGATAAATTGAGATAAAGCATCATCAGTGAGCATAGCTGCTCAAAGCACCTAGTTAACTCAAGTCAAGTCAAAACGTAGTGATGAGACAGTAGAAATAATGTTCTTTGGACATATTTTTAACAAACGTAAGATCTCCAAAAGGTTCAAATAAAAAAATGATAAAATTAAATTAGGTAAGCTTCAAATATGTAATTATGAATGCATTTCATTTAAGTTTTTTTGTAGTTATGCATTTAATTTTAAGGCTGTGTTTAAATTATTTCATACATCCCCCATATTATGTTTTGTTCAGGGATTTTACGGAATAACCATTTTTTTTTATTTTTAAGAAAAAATTTCATTTGGAATAAATTCAAGGTCCAAATCGTAAAATAAGGGCCGTTGTAATTTGGGTAATTTTTGGCGCCAACTGAGTGTAAGGTCGCCAAACGTGGTAAACTGAGTTTCTTGTGTTGTTTGAAATTCACTTCACTTATAATTGCAACCCGTTACTTGGCGGACTTTGGGGAAAAAATTTTGATGGCCAAATCCCAACGGCCCCTGTTCTGCGATTTTACCAATTCAAGAATCTGGAATTGATTGAAGAGATACTATATACAGAAATATCACTATTTATTTAAGATAACGTACCTGAAAATCTTGAGCTTTAAGTTTGGCTGGTGATTCTTGATCAGATCTCCGTCTGAAAATAGAATAGATTACTACTCATTCTTTTTCATGTTATTTAACTATAAATTTGTTCAATATTTATAATATTTTCATACATTTTAAATTTGTCCAAAAAATAATAAAAAAAATTAAAAATATTTTTTTTCAGCTTATAATATAGTTTTTCATTATTTTGTATATTATAAAAGCTTATGCATTTTATATCAGGATTAAAAGAAATATTACATAGAAACTATAAAGTAAATGTTTAAAAAAATTGAGATATTAAAATAAATTCTTTAATACCCAATTTTCTTAATATCTTATAACACATATGAAAGAATATGTCAATCACATGCAACATAGTTATTTTTATTATTAATTGTTATTACCTTTAGGAAAAAAGAAACTGTATATGCCACTAGAAATAGTCCAATATTTTTTAATAAATGGATATTCCTATAATTACATCTTATAGAAAATAACAATATCTGCTAAAACAGAAACACATTACAATTAAATTTCTATTTTAGTTTAATAAAAAATATATTCTTATTTGACAAATAATTCACATAGATTTGAGAAAAATATTTCTTTGGAAATTATTTCTAAAAGTTCCTTTTCTCAAATTTTAATTTATCATGACATCCATTGCAAAATTAAATTTATCGATAGATAATTTTTTTGGGGAAAAAAATAAGTAAATTATTTTTACTCTTAATATTTTATTTCCGTACATTTATTCTGCTGTGTGGCTGTCAGCCTGCGTTTTTCTTCATCATCATGGTAATAGTAAATTAAATTAATTACACCGATTGCATGATACTGCACAATGCGATGCTAATACAACAGTTACAATATAATAATTTTGCGGATAACATAATCTTAATGTATTGATTGAATAAGTTACACATAAACACAGAAAATGTAGTCGTTAGTGAAAGATTATTAATGTAACCAATTTACCATATTATTTATATTAAATATCAAATTTTAATAATCTTTAACAATGGAATTACCTTTATTTAATTCATGAGGTTAAGATTTTTATTTACAATAAAATTATTAGATTAATTAATTATACCGATTACATGTTATCGCACAATATAATATAATACAATAGTTAAAATGTAATCTTGGAGATAACAAAGCCTTAAAAATTGTATTAATTATATAAATGACACATAGACGCAGAAAACCTAGTCGTTTGGGAATGTAGAATGTAGATTAATTAGTAAATTATTAATGTAACCAATTTGCAGTATTTTCCTTCTCTTTCATTGGCGCAATAGCAACATGGTGAGCCAAGACCATCTGCCTACACGACATGTTTTCTTTTTTTACGGGATAGGATTTCAGTCCTACGCCAATCGCTCTACAGTTATATTAGACAGGGATTAAAGTAGATTCCGAACCAAAATAAATTTACAATTTACAATATTAAATATCTAGGCTTATATTAAATATCTCTAGGTCTCGGTGCCACAGGCTTCGTGTTTGTGTCCCGACGGTGCCATGGATGGTTATACTTGTTCAGAATCTACTTTAAACCGTAGGTCCCAGTCTAATAGGACTGAAAGCGTTGGGCGTAGCACTGAAAATCCTTTCCCATTAAAAAAATCTCCTGATCAGATCAGAGAAACGTGCAGTAGGCAGACGACCTTGGCCAAACCATGGGGCTGTTGCGCCATTAATGATGATGATGAGTATATTAAATATCAAATCTGTTTTATTTAACAATGGAATTACATTTATTTAATTCATGGAAGATAAAAATTTTGATTTAGCAATAAAATTAGTCGATTGTTATTACTAATTATAAATATAGCTCTAAAAATCTTTTTTATAAAAAAATTAATTAAGTATATTATTATACGAATGCTATAATTCTATATTATAATTATATTAATTTCAATGATTGTTACGTATTTTCATGAAATAAAAATTGTTCTGTGATTCCTCAAGCTTTTTCCAAGTCATTTATTCAGTATTTTATCGCTTCACATTCAATCATTTCTGGAAGATAAATTTCCCCCCACAAGAAGACACCAACAAAGCCAACTTTTGACTTGAAACCAACAATGAAACGAAACTGGAAAACGCAAGACAAAAAAATATCCGCCATTTCTTTTCTCTCTTCTGACACTTCTGAGCCAAAGCATCACAAATAGTTTCTTTTCATTGTGGCCCTAGAGAAATATCGGCCACATTTTTTTATTTCATCTTTATCCCTTTCTTCCGAATAGATAGAAAGACCCTTAAGGAGATATTTGTGGAAGATATTGCAGCCGTATTTTTATTGAATATCAGAGAGATGCTGTCCGATGGAATATCAATGTCACATAGATAAATATATTTAATTCTGATTATTATTTCTCTTTATTTCCTAGAACTAACATTTCACTTTATCTTATTTGCTTGCATATAAAAAATTAGAGGAACTTCATTAATGTGGAGAAGTTTCTTTCTCAGAATATGATTTATGGACACGTAAGTTGTTTAAATATTTATGATGGAGGACACGTGTGCTTACATTATCGAATTGACGATAGTCCTCCAGTGGGTTCCTGTCCACTGTGGCGTTCCAGGCAATGAGAAAGCCGACTTCCTGACTAAAAGGGGGGCTTTAATCACACAAAAAATATCTCGTCCTATACCCTTCTACTCTATCAAAAATCTCATCAAAAGATCAATTAAAGTCCGCGCTCAAGAAGACCTCTATAACTGTGTTTCCCAAAAGTCCCGGAAGAATGCCATCCCAAAATCTATGTAATGTTCCAAGGCGTAGAGTAGTCGCTCATTTCCGACTAGCCACTGGACATGACTGCCTGCGTAAACATCTTTACAGACTCAAAATTGTTCCTTCCGCGATATGCAGCTCTGGAGAAGCCATGGACTCCACGCATCTACTTCACTGTCCTGCTCTGAGCAAGACTTTTCTCGCCAAACTATATTGGGAGGCTTGAGATATGTTAGATTAATGAACTCTGTTTCAGCATGCTTTGTTGTATTCTCTGTTCTTTTTTTTATTTTTCGTTGTTCTGTAACTGTTCATAATCTGCCATTGGAAATAAAAAAAAAACATTATCGAATTGTGTATGTTTAATTTTGAGACGGAAACCCCGTGAATAATCTACTCAGGGATAGAGGGAAAGAAGCAGCTTCTGTTAGGATGGAGCATCCGTATTTAGAAGTCTGACTTAGCCCCGTTTCGCTCAAAAGGAGGGCATTGCCTACCGGGAGAACATTTTAGGAAGAATGCCGGCATTTGCATATCGTATGGGAGCAAACCCGGGAGGACAAAAAAAGTACAGCAGGGAGTCCAACTCACGAGGTAAGATGCTGAACATTCCAAAGGCCATCGAGACTCCTCGTGTTTTAAAACAGTATCTACATCAAAGCCGACAGCGGATTGAACCTCAGCCCTAATACTCACCAGCGCAACTTGCCACTGATATACGAATCGGGCACGCCATCGCATTAAAATATGCCAAGGAATGTAATGCATTTCGAGACGACTTTTAGGAATTTTTTAAAATATAGTTGTAAAGTAAATTATCAATTAGCATAAAATAATTAAAACATAATTAAAAATAAAAATCTTAAAAAGGGAATTCTCACATTCATATATTATTGTTTGTAAGTTAGAAATGATACAGCCGTAATAAAAATTAGTACTAGACCAAGTGAAAGATGAAAAAAATTCGTTTTTATATAGCAACAATATACACTGTAATAGTATATATAATAATATATAATAAGAATATATAATAAGAAAATGTCCAAATTGATCTTTTTATGATTTATTTATTTATTATTTTCTACTACGTTTTTAAAAAATATAAGGCCGATTGATTATTTACTTTACAATTAATCCAGGATATTTGACAACTATATAATCTTAATGGAGCCTGATGGTCGACCGAGATTCTAACCTGAAATCTGTAGCACCAAGAGATAGAGTGTTATTTACTCGGCCATCAGGCCCCTCACGATTTACTGCTTCAAAAAAAAAGTATTATATAAACACTTTCGTTTCAACATTTCAGTTATTGATTTTTTTAATCCAGTCATATTTAAGAGTCTTATTTACAAGTTAAAAATTAAAAAGTTAATTCATAACATTCCAGAATTCATAATTAGATAATAATCCTTGAGAATTGCTTTCATGTTAACCGTATATTTCGAAAACAATCTGTCGCAGCATACGACAGCAAGAGGCACACGCACTGCAATACTGTGTGACACAGTCACCCGGAAGCTACTGTGGAAAAAAAGAAACTTCCACGATTAAGCAATGTTACTTTGTAAAAATTAATTTTACTAACTCTATTTATAAGTTAAAAATTAAAAACTTAATTCATAACATTCCAGAATTCATAATTAGATAATAATCCTTGCGCATTGCTTTAAATTTAACCGCATATTTCGAAAACAATCTGTCGCAGACACATATACAAGAAGACAAGACCAGTGTCGCGTACAAGAAGACACTTGGCATGCATATGAGAACCTCACGATTTACTGCTCCAAAAAATCTCGATTATGTCAACACTTCCGTTTCATCATTTGTGTTATCATTTTTTTTAATCCAACCATATTTCCTTTGGTTGGATTAAAAAAAGTCCTTTATAAGCAAGTCTTATTTATAAGTTAAAAATTAAAAAGACTAATTCACAGCATTCCATAATTAATAATGTTCCAGAATTCATAGTTAGAAACAATAATTCTTGCATATTGCTTTCAAGGCACATTTCGAACACAATTTGTCGCAGACACATATACAAGAAGACAAGACCAGTGTCGCGTACAAGAAGACACTTGGAATGCATACGGGACGATAAGAGATCATTGACGAGATAACCTCATGATTTACTGCTTCAAGAGAAACCTATTATCTCAACATTTCCGTTTCAGCATTTCAGTTATCAATATTTTTTTAATCCAGCCATATTTACAAGACTTATTTACGAAGTAAAAATTAAAAACTAAATTTATAACACTGCAGAATTAATAATGTTTCAGAATTCATAATTAAAAACAATAATTCTTGAGCATTGCTTTCAAGTTAACAGCACATTTGTAACACAATCTGTCGCAGACACATATACGGCAGCAACAGGCACGCACAATGCAATACTTTGCGACTCAGTCATCCGGAAAGTGCTGTCAAAAAAAAAAAAGAAACTTTCGCCTTTTAAGCGATGCTACCTTGCAAAAAATTATTTTGCCAACCATATTTGCAAATCTTATTTATAAGTTATAAATTAAGAACTAAATCCATAACATTCCAGAATTCATAATAAGAAACAATAATTCTTGCGCATTGCTTTCAAGTTAAAGTTATTTGGAACACAATCTGTCGCAGACATATACGACAGCAACAGGCAAACGCACTGTAATACTTTATGACCCAGTCACCATGAAGCTGTTGTCGAAAAAAAAATAATAATTTCCACCTTTAAGCGATGGTACCTTGCAAAAAATTATTTTGTCAACCATATTTGCAAGTCTTTATAATGTTAAAAATTAAAAAAATTCAGAATATTCCACAATTAATAACATTCCAGAAATCATAATCAGAAATAAGAATTCTTGCTCATTGCTTTCAAGTTAACTGTACATTTGGAACACAATCTGTCGCAGACATATACGACAGCAACAGGCACACACTTTAATACTTTGTGACTCAGTCAGCCGGAAGCTACTGTCGAAAAAAAAAAAAAAAGAAACTTCCACCTTTAAGCGATGCTACCTTGCAAAAATTAATTAGACTGAAGTGCTGGAAGACAATTTCTGCGGAGCCTGCAAATTAACTTAGTCTTTGGGCGTGATTAATTAACTCATTCTCTGTACAAACAATAGAGGAACACACACTCACCAAAAAGAAGAAGAAAAATGGCGAGTTAGTCTAATGGAGAGCAAACAATATTAACGAAATCTTGAGAGCCACGGACATGAAAGAAGAGAGCCCTAACAAGAAACGATAGCTACTTTGTTCCCGGTGAAATACTATGGTGGAAGTAGCACATAACAACTTAAGTTAATTCAAGGTAACAATGTAGGTGTCAAGTGAGCTTCATGTAGTCTTCTTGAAGCCCCAAAAGGGTAAAAGGTTGAATTCCTGGCTGTAAAAGCAATGCTTCAAAGTTGTTGGAAAGTTCACTAATAGTTCTTGTCAATATTTATTAATTAAATTAGAAAGTTGCTATTGTTAATGAATAATTTTACTCATAATTGGTAAAGTGGATTTATTTATTTAAAAAGCCTTATTTATTATTAGGTGTTGCTTTTGAACTGTTGTTTCATATATTTTTTTTCTATTATAATTATATTTTATTTACTATATAATATATTGATAAGTTCTAAATTTTATTCCAATATTTTGACAACCTCCGTTAAGTTTTAGATTTTTTTTTTAAAGTTTATTGCTTTATTTTTTTTAAAATAGAGAAATATTATTAAAAACTTGACGGATAACAAAAAATTGAATATTTTAATAAAATGTAATTGTTTGTTAATGTTGTTTAGTGTTGAATAAAATAAACAAGAAGATATTTATATATTTTATATTTAAATTGAAATTTACTAGAAGAATTTTTATAAGTAAAATATTAATTTTTTAAGTTTCAAAACAATTAATTTGATAAGTATTTGGTTTGAAAGTCCAGCGTATATATATATATTTTATCTTTAAAATGATGTATGCTAATTTTACCCATTAAAAATATCGATTGCATTGCAGATTTAAGAAAAATACATTTTGTAAAATCACTTTTAACATAGACAAATTCACTATATCACTATATACTAGTTTATATCATTAATCTACATAATTAATCATAATTAGCTTACAACTATATTACTAACATCTACAATAGCATTAATCTACATCTACATCATCAGCCTACATCTGCATAATTAATCTACATCTACAGTCGACTACTACATTATACCTATATCAACATAATCTACATAATGTCTTCATCTACAGTCAACTCTTACATCATTAGCCTACATCTACATCATCAGCCTAAATATGCATAATTAGTCTACATCTACAGTCGACTACTACATTATTAGTCTATATCTACCCCATCAACATAATCTGCATAATTAATCTACATCTACAGTCGACTACTACATTATTAGTCTATATCTAGTCCATCAACATAATCTTCATAATTAATCTACACCTACAGTCGACAATTGCATCCTTAACGTACATCTATATCATCAACATAATCTGCATAATGTATTCATCTACAGTCTACTACTACATCATCAGCCTACACCTACAGTCGACAATTGCATCTTTAGCGTACATCTATATCATTAACATAATCTGCATAATGTATTCATCTACAGTCTACTACTACATCATCAGCCTACACCTACAGTCGACAATTGCATCATTAGCGTACATCTATATCATCAACATAATCTGCACAATGTATTCATCTGCAGTCCACTACTACATCATCAGCCTACACCTACAGTCGACAACTGCATCATTAATCGGCATCTCGTTCAGATTGCTGAATGGTTTAATGAATCCACAATACTAACCTTGAAGAATCTTCTCTCTTGAATCATCTACATCGAAAAAGCAAAGCTCTGCATAATTACTGAATAGTAACCTGCTTACCTGGCGGCCGCTGCCCACTTCTTCAGCACAACTGGGGTGTTGATGGAGTAGGGCGCTGCAGTGTCTGAGCTGCACTCGTCGTAGGGCCTCAGCATGCGGTCTTCCTCGTCGGACGACCCCGTGATGAACACGTTGTCCCCTCCCCTCATGTTCAGGGTCTGGGTAGAGCCTGGAGGTTGGAAGCAAAATCCTATTCGCATTCGCAAAGCACCAGCGTTAATTTTGCTATTCTATAACTTTCAAGCAGATTAATATGATAAACAAAAAATAATAATAAATAATAATAAAAAGTTTAAGTGTTATATTGTCCAACCATTACTCAAGTCGATTTGTTTCAATTAACAATGACCGGAAAATTTAGTTATTTTCTTATATTTTGATAAATATTAATTAATCATTTTGTTCCTGAAATTAACAGTATCGAAGCACTTAAATATTGAGAATGCATCATTATGAAGGAGAAATAATAAAGACAGAATTATAATTTTTTACTATGGCATTTATTGAATTTCAAATAAATGGAATAGGTTGAACAGAGTTTGCTGTGAAATCATCATAAATAATGGAACCTCCAGATGCAGAACATTATAGATTGTGGCTTCTCAGGTTGACATATTAGAATACCTGAGATTTCGAATCATTGCCAAGATTTATCCAAAAGATTCAAATTGATATTGGTTTGGCAATTTTTGAGTAGCTTGGAAGATATACATGTTAAATCGACAGATGTTTAAAGAATTCAAAAGTGATTCTGTCCGTCGAAGAAGCGTGATATTTTACTGATTATGATTGTCTATTAGGATTTGATAGATGTCGTTGAATTTTCGTAACGTTAAAATTCTGCACTTTTACAAGATGTGACTCTTTTCGGATACCTAGTATGGCGAACAGAAAAGTTTGCATTACACGATAAGTATGTAAAAGTAATTCGCAAGGACGTCAAAAATGATAAAGATGTCAACTGATAATGATGTCAAAATTGATAATGGTGTCGAAATTGATAAAGATGTAAAAATTGACAAAGATGTCAATATTAATAAAAATGTCAAATTCGATAAAGATGTCAAAATCGATAAATATATCAAAGTTAATAAAGATGTCAACTGATAATGATGTCAAAATCGATAAAGTTAATAAAGACGTCATCTAACAATGGTCAAAATTGATAAATATGTCGAAATTGATAATGATGTCAAAATTGATAAAGATATCAAATTTGATAAAGATATCAAATTTGATAAAGATATCAGAAATACGATGTGTACTACCAAACATTTTTTAGTGTTCTTCTCTTCGAAGCAATGATCATGTTGCTGCATACAAAAATGAAATTCATAATATATGTAACGACCATGCTATTGATTAATCCATACATTTTTAAACACAAAATTGAGGTACGGATTCTTTTTCTTCTTTAAAGGAAAGTATGGATGTCTTAAGAACAATTCGTAACAATGCCATCGATTTTACAAAATAATGCACATAATCATTGATATGCCAAATTTTTTAACCTAAATTGTAATATAAAAATGAATTAATGGATTTTATGCACATGGTATTCGTCTTTTTAAAGTTTCATGTTTCTGAGGATATGACTCTTTCAGTTGATTTATTTCTATTTCACAACCAAGTAATAAGCCGATGTGTTTCATAAGAGCATATACGATTTTTTCCACATTCAAATTCAATAATAAACGTTTGTGTCATTCATGTTTATTTATAAAAAAGCCACAACTATAAAAAACACAAATTCAGAAAGAAAAATTGAATTTTTTTTTCTCATACGGGCAGAATTATTGTATTTATATATGCACTGAGATGCAACCAGTTTGATTGTATCAGCTTTCTGAACGTGCTCTTACATACTTCGCGTTGGCTGAATGTTTTCTTTGTATTTAAACAGCCAGCAGTGTAATTATTAGAATAATTGCATTTATGGTGTATATTTGTTCAGTGAATTAAAAAATATTTTACCATAAAAAATTAATTTTCTGAACATTTAATTAAAAATTGGTAATATAAGAAACATTTCCCACTCGTAAACACTTCATACCTTATGCATCTCCTTTGAATAAAGTGGAGACAATTTATATACAAATAATTAATTAATGCAGTTTAAATTTAAATTTAAAATGTGAAATGAAATTTATGCTGCACAAGAATAAAAAATTATATCATTAAAATAAAAAAAATAAAACTTATTAAATTTATCATCTTAGTTTAAATCGAAATTCTGATTTAAAAACGAATCTTTATTAAAATTGAAGTCATTCTTTTTTAAAAGCAAAACTTTAATCTAACAGGATGTCTTGTTGTTGTTTGTGTAGTGCACTTGGAGTGATAAGGGAAGGGGGGGGGAGCTCACCGTATTCGAGGTGGTCCGAGTCCTTGAGCGACTTCCGCTCGTCCTCTTCCGGCGGCGGCCGCTGCTTCCCCAGCTTCATCATGCTGGCCAGGCTCCGCATCGTGGCGGGAAGGGATCTGCTTCCGTTAAAAAAGAAAACATTATGCAATACTATTCAATAAACACATCATTATTTACTTCACCAATAATAAAGAAGAGTAAAAATAACTATAACTACTAGAGTAAAGCGGTAGAATTTACATCACTCGCCGTTTAGCATTTAAGTTCTTATGTTGTTGTTTCTTATCCCACTTGGCTGGCCAAGCCCACGAGCCCATATGGACTCATGATTGAAGGGGAAGGAAGCAGCTTCTGTTGTGATGGAGCACCCGTAGGTAGAAGCCTGACTTTTGCTCCGTGACGCTCTTACAGTCATAGAAGACCGGGACCTACGGCTTAAAGTGGATTCCGAACCACTACAAACATCCATGGCACCGCCGGGATTCGAACCCGAAACCTGTGGCACCGAGCGCTAGACACTCGGCCATTCAGGTCCCAATTTTGCCAACGGCACGCAGTGTTCCCAGGTGGTCACCCACCCAAGTACTGACCGCGCCCAATGATGCTTGACTTCGGTGATCTAACGAGAACCGGTATATTCAGCATGGTACGGCCGTTGGCTTTAAGTTCTTATAGTTCCTATATGGATCTGACATGCTGATACTAACATTATAGTTTCTATTACATATGTTGTTGTTTCTTATTCCACTTGGCAGACATCTAGGCTGAGCCCACGAGCCCATACGTACTCATGATTGAAGAAGGAAGCAGCTTCTGTTGTGATGGAGCACCCGTAAGTAGAAGTCTGACTTTGGCTCCGTGACGCTCTTACAGTCATAGGAGATCCTCCATGGCACCGCCGGGACTCGAACGCGAAACATGTGGCACCGAGTGACAGAGGGCTAGACAATCGGCCATCCAGGCCCTCTATTACATATACATAATATAATTGCATTTCTTAATCTACCATGCATTTCATTTTAGTATGTGTACATAGGCATACACAATAGCATATTGTTAAATGCATAGTTGACACGCAAAATCATATGTGGGATCTGATTCCGACCCCACATAAAACAAAAAAAAAACATTATGCAATTCTCTTCAATTCCTTATTTACTTCACTAATAATAAAGCAGAATCAAAAGAACTAAAACTTCTACAGTAAAGGGACCGAATTTTTACATCACTTGCCTTTTAGCATTTACGTTCTTATAGTTCCTATATGGATGCTGCATATTGGTACTAAAATTATAATTTATGTACAGATAATAGAATTACATTTCTTAATCTACTATGTGTTTAATTTTATTATGTATACATCATTATCCTCAGTGGTGAAATAGCCCACAAAACGCAATTGCTTATTTGTATCTGTCTGAAAAAAATAATGAATTATATTCCATCATCTTCTTCATTGGCGCAACAGTCCCATGGTGGGCCAACGACTTCTGCCTACTGGTAGATTTCAAGACAGAAGATGTTTTTTATGAGGTGGGATTGTCGTTTCTATGCCCAACTCTCACCAGCCATATTAGACCAGGACCTATGGTTTAAATGGAATTCCGAATCCCTATAAAAATCCATGACAACACCGGGACTTGAACACGAAATCTGTTTCACCGAGCGCCAATCATTCGGCCATCAGGCCTTATATATACACAGGTATATATAATATGTTAAATACATAGTTGGCAATTAAAACATGAGCAAATAGTTTCTTTATTATTATATGTAAACATTATGTTGCCCTCATTAGAGGTCAAAGATTTACAAATTTGGTGTCCCGAAACAGTGAAGACAAAATAAGAAATAAATAAGTTGTTACTTAAACTCTCTTTCCACAACATGGGAAACTCTCATTTCAAAAAAACTTTCATTTTTAACGAACACTGATATTTACGTGATTATATTTTTTGTTCTAATGCAGCTGGCAAACACTTGGACAGCTTGGTCTTGGATGCCTTCAGGCAAGCGCTGCACAGACGTTACTCACTTTGCATTACCCAGGGGGCGCGTGTAACTTGAAGATAAGCCACGGACGCGTAGTAACACTGCCCCCGCAACGCTCTACGATCCTATTAGGCCCGGGACCTACTGTTTAAAGTGGATTCCGAACCACTACAAACACCCATGGAACCGCCGGGATTTGAACCCGATACCTGTGGTACAGAACGCCAGAGCGCTAGCCATTCAGCCGTCAGGCCCCTCAAGTGATTATATTTATATGTGTATTTTAACTGGCTAGAAATATGTGTTGCTAAATATATGTGTATTTTATCTGGCTAGAAATATGTGTTGCTAAATATAACGATAGATCCATATTCAAGTCACGTGCTCTGTAGTTCATTTTGGAGTGTCTGGCATTCAAAATATAAACATATATACAATAGTTTATTCATAAAATTTTAAGGTTAGCAAATTTTGGCATATACCTGTGGCTAATGAAATTGATAGTTTTTGTGTTATTCTAGCCAAATACTTCCTAAATTTCCAATATTCTTTCCGTATATATTCGTCCTATAGGTATACTCCCATATGTATTCGTCCAGAAAAGTATGCTCACACATAATAAATTGAAATTCGTGAAAGGATTTCAGTTTTATTTATTTATTTATTTTATTTTTGCGGTAGTTTTGTCAAGAAATCGAAATATATAAACTGGAATCAAAGTTCGGAGTACAGAGACAATAAGAGTGAAGGACACATACTGTTGTAAAAAAATAAATAAATGCATAACGTACTGCCGTAATATTTCTTAGCCTATTGACACCAATCTTTATGCAGCTTTACTTTTGGTTTGGAAGACTCTAAGCTCATGAAATAACACGTTTATGGATTCAGCAGTCGGGCTGTGCCTCGTGGTTTTAGCACAGCTAGAGTGCAGGAGGGCTGAGGTTCGAATCCGCTGGCGGCATTGTTGTAGACTCTGCTTTCAGAAACGAGAAGACTCGATAGCGATTGTGATAATGTATAAAAAGCATCTCGCTTCGATAGTCAGATTGCCTGATGAGTGTTTTCAGATTTTTTTGCCCATATGACCCGGAAATGTTGGACAGTTCCTCACAGAAGGCAATGTCCTTCCAATTAACACCCGTCAGTGGGATGTTGGTGGTTAGGATGCCCATCGATGTATAACTGTCCCTTTTCTAATATATAAGAAATTTCATATTCTTGGATACGAGTGACGTGTGGGGAAAATGAAAGAAAATTATTGTAATATCTTTGAATATGTTTACTATTCTTCCCCTACAATCTTGCCTATCATTCTACCCCACGTAAATTCGTTCAGATTTTTTTTTTATAGCCATATTGCTAAAACTGGGCCTGATGGCCGAATGGCTAGCTCTCTGGCTCTCGGTACCACAGGTATCGGGTTCAAATCCCGGCTTTGCCCATGGGTGTTGTAGTGGTTCGGAATCCACTTTAAACCGTAGGTCCCGGCCCTAATAAGATCGTAGAGCGTTGCGGGGGCATTGTTACTCCGCGTCCGTATCTTCAAGTGACAACGCGCCTCCTGGGTAATGCAAAGTGAGTAACGTCTGTGCAGCGCTTGCCTTAAGGCATCCAAGACGTCCATGTTTGTTTGCCAGCTGCATTAGAAAAAAAAATATTGCTAAAACTATTTCCCTTGAACTTGCCGAGAAGGTCTTTAATAGAGCCTCCGTCCTTTTTACAGAAACTTTGGCACTTCGCGCGCTGACAGCATGCGTCGCGCATGCACTCACATAATGTGGAACAGCCTTTTCCTGATATTTTCATACGGATCGCCTTTCAACCAAATCGGGCGCGCATTGCACTGGCCGGGATAAGTTCTTCCCTGCGATTTCATGTGCTTTAGAATAATAATAATAATAATCATGATAATTATTTCTATTTCATTTATTAAAAAAAAATTCTAAACAACAACTGATAAAAGAAGCTAAACTGAGGAATAATGCCGACTGATAAAAGAATGAAATTATTTATTTAATAAACTATCATATTCAAGAATATAAATAAACATCAACTTCACTTAAATACAACCTGAAATACATTTTTCAAGTATTTATTAAATAATAGGACTAAATGTATTGTAAAAGAGATGTTATACAATAAAAAAAATAGAAGTGCCTCTTATATATGAGCCTGAAAATAATTTGTCAACCTAACATACGTCTAAAAACAGTTCAAGATTCGGCCATGATATATTAACTATCCATAAATGAGTTTCTACTATCATAATACACGATTTATTATTGCTTACTGCCGCTATTATTAATGATTTATCGGAAGTTTGAACTAACTATTACTCGTGCTCTAAAAACTCTTATTTTAGCAAAAAGAATATGTATTATAAGATGGTAACTCATGATTAATGACAGTACATCTTTATTCCACTACAATATCAATAAAAATATTCCTTCTCTTGAACCTCTCATAATACATAATGTACAAAAGTATCCATTATGTATCCAATGGGTATGCACAATAATGTATGCATCTTTATATGTATTATTCTTCTATACATGTGTTTGTCAATGAACACCTCCTAAACGGCTTGGCCGATTTTAATGAAATTTTTTGTATGCGTTTGAGTGGGTTCCTGGATGGCTTAGATTCACAATTGGACCCTGTAGGTGGTACTACAATTGGGTTCTTCCATGCGTGTGTTTGTCACTGAACTAATAAACGTCTCAATCGATTTTGATGAACTTTTTTGTGTGCGTTTGAGTGGGTTCCTGGATGGCTTAGATTCACAATTGGACCCTGTAGGTGGTACTACAATTGGGTTCTTCCGTGCGTGTGTTTGTCACTGAACTAATAAACGTCTCAATCGATTTTGATGAACTTTTTGTCTGCGTTTGAGTGGGTTCCTGGATGGCTTAGATTCACAATTGGACCTTGTAGGTGATACTACAATTGGGTTCTTCCGTACGTGTGTTTGTCACTGAACTAATAAACGTCTCAATCGATTTTGATGAACTTTTTGTGTGCGTTTGTGTGGGTTCCTGGATGGCTTAGATTCACAATTGGACCCTGTAGGTGGTACTACAATTGGGTTCTTCCATGCGTGTGTTTGTCACTGAACTAATAAACGTCTCAATCGATTTTGATGAACTTTTTGTGTGCGTTTGAGTGGGTTCCTGGATGGCTTAGATTCACAATTGGACCCTGTAGGTGGTACTACAATTGGGTTCTTCCGTGCGTGTGTTTGTCACTGAACTAATAAACGTCTCAATCGATTTTGATGAACTTTTTGTGTGCGTTTGAGTGGGTTCCTGGATGGCTTAGATTCACAATTGGACCTTGTAGGTGATACTACAATTGGGTTCTTCCGTACGTGTGTTTGTCACTGAACTAATAAACGTCTCAATCGATTTTGATGAACTTTTTTGTGTGCGTTTGTGTGGGTTCCTGGATGGCTTAGATTCACAATTGGACCCTGTAGGTGATACTACAATTGGGTTCTTCCGTGCGTGTGTTTGTCACTGAACTAATAAACGTCTCAATCGATTTTGATGAACTTTTTTGTGTGCGTTTGAGTGGGTTCCTGGATGGCTTAGATTCACAATTGGACCCTGTAGGTGGTACTACAATTGGGTTCTTCCGTGCGTGTGTTTGTCACTGAACTAATAAACGTCTCAATCGATTTTGATGAACTTTTTGTGTGCGTTTGAGTGGGTTCCTGGATGGCTTAGATTCACAATTGGACCCTGTAGGTGGTACTACAATTGGGTTCTTCCGTGCGTGTGTTTGTCACTGAACTAATAAACGTCTCAATCGATTTTGATGAACTTTTTGTGTGCGTTTGTGTGGGTTCCTGGATGGCTTAGATTCACAATTGGACCCTGTAGGTGGTACTACAATTGGGTTCTTCCGTGCGTGTGTTTGTCACTGAACTAATAAACGTCTCAATCGATTTTGATGAACTTTTTGTGTGCGTTTGAGTGGGTTCCTGGATGGCTTAGATTCACAATTGGACCCTGTAGGTGGTACTACAATTGGGTTCTTCCGTGCGTGTGTTTGTCACTGAACTAATAAACTTCTCAATCGATTTTGATGAACTTTTTTGTGTGCGTTTGAGTGGGTTCCTGGATGGCTTAGATTCACAATTGGACCCTGTAGGTGGTACTATAATTGGGTTCTTCCGTACGTGTGTTTGTCACTGAACTAATAAACGTCTCAATCGATTTTGATGAAATTTCTTGTGTGCGTTTGAGTGGGTTCCTCGATGGCTTAGATTGACAATTGGACCCTGTAGGTGGTACTACAATTGGGTTCTTCCGTACGTGTGTTTGTCAGTGAACTAATAAACGTCTCAATCGATTTTGATGAAATTTTTTGTATGCGTTTGAGAAAACATGAAAGTTTTTAGGCCATCCCCTTTGTTGTAAGTCGCCACCAGATGGTGCTGTAGTCTATCTACTTATATGCCGTTCAACTAATCGCTATGAAAATTGATAATAATATGTATTCAATCATGGATAATAGGTTCGCGCTATCCACTTTAGTGTTACTTGCCACCAGAGGGTGCTGCAGCATTTCATCTTACATATAGTACTATTCAAACGATATCAGTGAAAATTAGTATGGACATATATTGGAACATGGAGAATATGTTGGCTATATGTAATTTTCTTCAATACAGTTTTTTTACGCAGGACAACGTATGCCGGGTTCTGCAGTATGTTATATATATATTTAAAGCATCCAACGCATAGTATTACTAGAAAAGAAATTAGTTTGTCTAAACTATTGAAAATTCTATCGTTGATTAAGCGTTTTCAGAAATTCAAAATTTCCCACTCACATTACTAAATTTTCTGATTCTAATAATCTAGATGTTATTCAAAAAGGAATACTTTCTATATAAACTGTATCCTAAGACGTTCCTCGGTAATTAAATGGCTTACATTTTAGCTCAGATATACCCTAAGTCTTAAAAATGGAGCGGGCCAATATACATTTCCAGAATTCAATATTTTATAGTCCACTATGGCCATAATGCCTGTTTCGGTCGTAAAAATTTATGGAATGGCTCTAGACGCTATTCTCCAAATGTTTATACATAATCCAAAGATTGTTTGGAAATAGGGTTGTTAAATGGACCTTAAAAGCGATCTTAACTTTGGGAGACTTAATGGTCTGGATAGCGTGGGCCAGGGAAAATTACTCGTTTTAAATCTCTAGGAAAATGTGTCAGGCACTCAGCCCTTGAATGCCACATGAACAAGCTTAAATAAGATTACTAGTGGTACAGTAGCTGTCATAATTTACATTGAGTTGTCTTAATACTCCAGGCAGTTATTCAAGCCTTTTATATATCTCCTAGTTACTGGTGGCCGAGTGACTAGCTCTCAGCCGCTCGTTGCCCTAGGTTTTTCGTTCGAGTTCAAGTTGTGGCATGGATGTTTGTAGTGGTTCGGAGTCCACTTTAAACCATAGGTCTTGATCTAATATGAAGTAGAGTTTTGAGGGTACGGCCGATAACCCTACTCCATAAAAAGATACCATCTCATGTTTCTCATGCCAACAGGCAGATAGTCTTGCCCCATCATGGGGTTATTGCGCCATTGATGAAGAAGTTAATGATGACAAAAATAAAATGAACTTTATATGCAAAGTGGTTCGACAACCATGAAACAAATATAGAGGTGCGATATATCTTTGTAAAACATAATATTTTGTATAGGAATGTAGGGTCGAAAACGATTCGTTGAAGCACGAACACAAAAAAAATTAGACATGAAAAGAAAAATATTGTTTCAACATTGTTGCTTCAACAACCATAGTTTGACAGCATCATTCCAGAGTGCTTCTTTGATTCAATGTTTGTAATAAATACTCACAAAGGCGATCACCCACAGTCATACACGCCTGGTAGCATGAAACAGATTGGCGAACAGTGCAAAAGATGGCGGGCAATTCGCAACCGCAATAGACAGTCGAGAAACGAAGTCCTTGGTTGAGTCAACTAGAGTTTCGTAAATAAAAAACACCATTGCAAGTACAGAATAAAGATTAATAAGAGAGCGCATCATGGCTGTCAACCAAATGATTTGAAATTCGTTACTTGATGAATACTAGTTGGGTGATTGTGCGTGGTTGTTTTGAGAAATATGTTTGGAAGTGTGATCGTTCTTCAAAACGTAACTTCAGATACTACATTCCTACACAAAAAAAAATTGTTTTAGTAAACTGTACCACCTCTTTAGGTTTGTCCTATGGCCATTGGATCACCCTATAGAATTCAATCTAGGAAAAAAGAATTCATTCCACATTTTATCATTTTAAATTTCAATATGCTTTACATAAAGATAAAAGATAAATAAAAATAATAAAATGTCTCGTATCTAAAACAAGACATATATCATGTTGGTTTTTTTCCAAAAGGGACATACAAAATGGTACCATTGTACATTCTTGCATAATCGTCTTAAAAAATCTAAATCTATATTCATAATTACCATACGTTGAAAAACACAACACTCAATTTTTATTGAACTATCAAATAACAACAGTGCGTAAACACTCGTTTTTTTTCGCATGCTGTCATAAATGATATGATGCAGAATTTTCCTCATGAATGCCGATAGCCAGTCATAATTACATGCCATTGTACCAGAGGCAATTGATGGTATACGAAGCATATTTACCGCCACCAGCAATGTATGGCGAGAAAAGTAGCTCATCCATCAGATGTCCATCGATTAAGCAATGCTACTCTCATTCGTTTTGGAATTCCAGGCATCCGCATAATGGACCTCAAGGAGAAGCACTTGTTTGGAGAATGGAATTAATGATGCCTTCGATGCGATAGCTTGATCCGGAGATCATTCAAAAAATACATGCAAATAAAGAATACATAATGCGTTTTCCGTTTTAATGATTTTCTTAGGTAAATTTTTCCACTAAACGATGTGTTCGTTTTTGAAATGAGATGAAATAAAATATTTTAATAGATTGAGTATTTTCTTTCATGGGCGAGGTTTAAATCTTAACATGTGTTCTGAATACTTTTGAAGTTCAATAATATTGAAGGAAAGAAAAAATGTTATGAAAATACTATTACCATATAAAAAATATTCTCCTATAAGTTTTGGAACCAGCGAATATTTGGATGAAAGACCTGATTAAGGAATCATTAAAAAGTATGACTGGAGGTGAATAATATTTCAAAACACCAATAATAATATTTCTTTTTTTGTGAAAGCCATTAAAATGAATGCATTCTATATAAACGTCCTAGAGTCCTTAGGTAGTGTAACATCTCGGCTTATACTAGACCAATAACGGCATCAAGAAGTTCATGTCAAGATCATAGGAACACATTAATTTTTATTTACAAGCTCTCTCTCTCTGTCCTCCCCTCTCCCGATATATATATATATATACAAATATAGAACTCTGGGTTATTATACAAAAAAATAAAAATGAAAAATATAAATTTGACCACAAGCCCACGATTAAATCACAAGTACAGTTCACTTCAAAAAATAGAGATTTTCAGAGTTTTCGAGTCTACATCGAATCTTAAAACAAATGGTCTGCGGCAGACGTTAAATATCAAACGGCGTGATACACGAAAACTCAAGCGGCTCACTTTCGAAACAGGCGGAGACTCCGGCCTGTTCTGTCACTTCAGAGAAAAAGAGGAAAACAATACTATTTGTCGACTCGTCGCAGAACTCTCTCCTTTCTTCTAAAATACTCCCTTTCAGAAAATTCTTCAAGAGGGGGGATCAGCTCCCCTCCCTTCTCATTGGAGTTGACACTTTATCAGCTCATGGTCTATCACCTATCATGATGGAACAACTCATGATGAAGTCCCTATTCTCTCTGTAATTGTTTCGACCTGTGAAGGCCGCATAGGTCGAAACAATTACAGCTTTTACAGTCGATTTTGAACCGCTAATCTCATGAGTCTCATTATCCATGACACCGATTATCTTCTGTCAGATTTGAGTGATTGTCAGAGAATATACATTCCTCTGTCCTGGGAATGAAACGCTACAACTCTTCTCGTGGGGAAAATTCTACAGTAGCAATAAAAGCTGGATTTATCAGATGTTTGTATAGCTATAGGATCGCCTAAATTTTAATTTAAATTTGGTATTTCAACAATCCCTTTGAAAGATATATTTCCAATCGAGAACAAATGCTTTCTAATTAGACAAATATAACTAGCAAGATAGTAATCTAAATCATTTTGAACTATATTTGCAATTCTCAATTATATTTTTAAAAATTAATTTCAAAAATAAAAAAGAGAACAGACAGCCTAATGAATCAGTTCATATAGTTCTAGAATGAATCAGTGCGCTTCTGGTCAGTTAATGAAACAGTTCATATATAGTTTTTGACCAATGTTTGACCATTAAATGATGGGAAAAATGTTAACTAATTGTCAAAACAGGCAATGGCCAATTTATGATGGCTTAGTAATTCTATTTAATATACATTAAACAACTACGTAAACTGTAAAGTAAGTTACAAAGATTTCATAGAACGAGAATGTTAGAGAAATCTTGATACAAACGCTGTACTCTATTAAATCTCTTCCTTGAAGCTAAACTTATATTTCTCTTTTTATCGACCTTTTCCATCAGTTCCCAGTTCTGAAATTGAAACAGTATCACATCCACGAGATCACATAACCATGTTGACGTCTTCGTTAGGAAAGGGGTATTGATTCCATTGCCTCTCAGTTACCCTGGTTGAGCCCTTAAACTCTTTTTCTCCTTTGGTAGTTCGTCTGGTGTTGTGAAAGACTTTATTTCCTCAGGACTATTTCCTTTATAGATTCGGTTTGAAGGGGAAAAAAACTTTTTTCCAAGCAATGTATTTCGGGATATAAATTCTGTTTGAAAGATTGTAGTCCTTTTTGAAATGATGCTATTGTTTCCAGAAAAAAAAAAGAAATTATAGCATGTTTTGATTGCTGTGTATTTTAAAATTGCGATTACTAAACTATTTTACCATGGAATTAATCCAATGAAAATTTGCAAATTTATTTAAAATATTGTGTTTAAAAGTATTAAAATAGTGGGGTTTTTTTAAAAAACATAAGTATGATTTTTAAAGTTTATATTCTTAATATGCTGCATGTTTTCATTATAGGGATATAAAGAAATTATTTTGAATTTTATTTAACTTATGTAACAAAAATTCACGATTACTAATTAATTTAGAATGGTTGCTTTCATTTCCAATCGTTAATTGAATTCGAATAATATATTAAGAAGAATAAATATTACCAATAATAAAAGAATATGACATTTAAAATAAAACCATTCTAATAAAATACTTTTTAAAAAAAAGCTTCAATGTAGGATTGTCACAAGAATTATTTGGCAATAGGTTAAAACGAATAAATTTAAAACTATTTTTATATTGGACTAACAATTTTATCAGGTATGCATTTTCAAAAAATAACGAATATATAAGGGAAACAATATTTAAAAAAAAGGAATTTAAATCCTATAAACTAATTTTCCTTTTGAAAAATGTAATACATAATTTTAAAACAACAAAAAATTACTTTTTGATTCAATTATAATTTTGTTATAATGAAATCATTATCATTTATTAAATTTAAATGATTTAAATTCTAATAAATTTCATAAAAATCGTCAATGTAACGATACTAAAAATTACAGTATTCTTATATTAAAATACAATCTTCCATTTTGTTTGGCAATTAACAATCTTGCTTTGTAATAGTATTGTCGAATTATTTGAATTTTAGATAATTTGAATAATAAGAATAATTTGAATTTTAGATAATTTGAATAATAAGAATAATTTGAATATTAGCATAATTTTTAATAGTTAGGATTTTTTTAATTTGGTTTATACTGGTTTGGTTTGTCGCTCTATGGTCCTTTTGTGCACACTTTATGTTAATTAGACCGAGACCTACAATTTAACGTGGATTCCTAACCACTCATAAACATCCAAGCCACAGCCAGGAATCGAACCCGAAACCTGTGGTACCGGTCCTTATAGCCAATTGTAAATCAGGCCGCCATTAAATGTCGGGAAAAGATTTAACTAATTGTTAAAACAAACGGTCGTCATTTTATGATGTTTGATTATATTATTTAAAATACATTAAACTACTACGTAAACTGTAAACTAAGTTACAAAGATTTCATAGAATGAGAAAGTTAGAGAAATCTTGATACAAACGCCATACTCTATTAAATCTTTCCCCTGAAGCTAAACTTATATTTTTCTCTCTGTCAACCTTTACCATCAGGTTCCAGTTCTGAAATTGAAACAGTATCACATCCACGAGATCCCATAACCCTGTTGACGTCTTCGTTAAGGAAGGGGTATTGATTTCATTGCCTCTCAGTCACTTTGTTGAGCTTTCCAACTCTTTTTCTCCTTTGATGGTTCATCTGGTGTTGTCAACGACTCTATTTCCTCACTACTATTTCCTTTATAGATTCGATTTGAAGGGGGGCAGAAACCGTTTTCCAAGCAATGTATTTTGGGATATAAAATTCTGTGCCCCCTGGTTAGTGCTAATTGAATAACGGCTTACAAGTGGAATTCTTCCCCGAATATGTAACATGTTTTTAAATGTGTTAAATATTGTATGTCTATGCAGTTTGTGCGTGTGTAAATAATGCTGTGTGTTCTCAAATCTGTGTCTGAAGTTTCAATCCAACCGCACCCAGTTACATTCCAGCTGCACAGTCCATAACTCTACAATCTGGGCCCAACGTGGAGCTGCTCGTACTTGGAACTTACATTACTGTTCGTAATTTTTCATTTTTTAAAAATTAATTTTAATAATAAAAAACTAATGAAGAATGAATGAATTAATTAATTTTTTGATCAATGTCTGACACTTAAATATGGGGAAAAGAGTTAACTAATTGTTGCAACATGTAATTGCCAATTTATGACGGTTTATTATTCTATTAAAAATACTTTAAACTACTCCATAAACTATAAAGTAAGTCACAAAGATTTCATAGAATAAGAATGTTAGAGAAATCGTGATGCAAACCCTACATTCTAATAAATCTTTTCCCTGAAGCTAGACATTTATTTCTTTCTGTCGATCTTTTCCATGAGGTCCCAGTTGTGAAATTGAAACAGTATCACGTACACGAGATCACATAACTGTGTTGACGTCTTCGTTAGGAGAGGAGTATTGATTTCATTGCTTCTCAGTCACTCTGTTGAGCCCTTAAATTCTTTTTCTCCTTTGGCGGTTCATCTGGGGTTGTGAACGACTCTATTTCCTCAGTACTATTTCCTTGATAGATTCGGTTTGGAGGGGGACAGAAACCGTTTTGCAAGCAATGTATTTCGGGATATAAAATTCTATTTGAAAGATGATAGTCCTTTTAAAATGATGCTATGGTTCCCAGAAAAAAGAGCATGTTTCGCATGTCATGTTCTAGCATGTTTTGATTATTGTATATTTTAAAATTGAGATTATTAAAATAACTATATTCCTATCGAGTATAAGGTAATAAAATTTTGCAGAAATATTTAAAATAATGAGTTCTAAAATTAGTAAAATAGTTGTAAATTTTTAAAAAATATATAAGTAATGGCTTCGAAAGATTTTTCTTAATATGCTGTATGTTTTCGTTATTGGGATATAAAAACTATTTTGAATTTTATTATGTAATAAATATACGTAATAAAAATTCACAGTTATTAATTATCTTAGTACAGTTTCTTTCCTTTCCATTCGTTAATTGATTTCGAAAAATATAATAAAAAAGCCCAATGTTAACAATAAAAGAAGGATATGAAATTCATAAAAAAACTATTCTAGCATTACATTTTTTTTTCTTTAAATCTCCAATAATAGGATTGTTGCAGAATTATTTAGCAATAAGTTAAAACGAATAAATTAAAAACTAATTGTTTTTATATTAGACATACAATTTCTATAGGTATATATTTCTATAAAGCGAAACGAAATTAAAAAATGAATTTAAATCATATAAACTAATTTTCTTTTAAAATTTAATACGTAATTTTAAAATAACAAAAAAAAAATAATTTAGCTTTAATGAAATCATTATCATTTATTAAATTTAAATAATTTAAAATATAATCAATTTGATAAAAATCGTTAATATAAGGATATTAAAAATTGCAATATCTTTACATCACAATACAAGCTTCCACTTTATGTTTGACAATTGATAATCCTGCTTATTATCACGCTTCCGACTACCCACTGACAAGAGCGCCCCTTGTATCATTCAGAAGAAATGTTCAGTTGGCATACAGACTCTCACCCAAAGAGGAAGCATATTTCGCGCACCCTGCGCGTAATCGAGTTTCGGGTTTTCGGCTTAAAAGTGGAATCCTGCCACGAATCTATAATTTATTGCCTTTAAATGCGTTAAATAGAGTATGTCTCTAATTTGTGTGCGTGGTGTTTTCGTGTATGTGTCAATAAAGATTTGAGTTCTCAAACCTGTGCCTCAAATATCTCAGTTCAACCACAACCCAGTTACAATCTGGTTGCCCAACCTGCACACTACAGCTTATTATTTTATATCTAGAAATGTACATATAAATAAAAATAGTACTCACAATCACAATAGACTAAATTTTTAGATTAAACAAATTATAAAAATGATAGTGCGATTATATCATCAATCAGCTTATTGACAAGAAATAGTCATTCCCTTATTTATGTTTCTGGATGAATTGGTGACTAAATATTAATCAGTGTTATTTAAGTGTATAACATATATCGTATTTTTATTTTTTTTTCTGAAGATTTTACTCTTTTTTAACATTTACATATATTTTGCCAAATTATAACACTAATGGAATAAAAACACTAATATATATAACAATAACGCTAATATATTATTAACGGAATTGGTCGTCTCGGTTATTATGGCATTAGCTCATGGGCTCTTCAATATTTTTGAGCAGTTTCCTTAAAATGTAGTGCACATTTTTATATTACATTTGTTATTCTTTAATAATAATTTTTTCGGAATTGCATCAAACACAAAAAAGAAAACGAAGTTGAAAAGATATAAATGATAAAGAAGACAATCATTTGCGTTCAGAACAAAAATAAATTTTCATGCAGAAATAAAAGAACATTTTGATGTCTTATTTGCCAAATGCAAGGGGAAAAAGATTTTTCATCTAAAAAAGTTAGGGATATTTTTTAAAAACTGTGCAATTAATTTTGAGCAAAATATTTACAGATTGGTAAAAATTATTTTTAAACACACCATTTGGGATGCAAACTCAGGGCAGGTGGATTGATAAGAGCTTCCTTCCAAAATTACATTTTACAGGTCAAACAGCAATTGTATATTCATAATAGTTTTTTCTCACTAAATATCTTCTCGGGACCCTCCGCCGGATACTTCGGCTTTTTTTTATTTTATATGAAGAATTTGATACCGATGATAAGGAAACAGTCTATATAGTAGATGGTTTATGTAAAAAAACCATGATATAAGACTTTTTTTTGAGATTGCATTAATTGAATTGATTTTTCTATATTGTGCCACTAGTAGTAATACAAAACCCCTTACAGGACTAAGATCCAGTGGCAGATATATGCAGCATGCCAAAAATAATTTTCATAAAAATTAAATATGTTTCGAAGAGTTTTATCTGATATACAAAAAAAATTGGTTAAACGATGTTGGTTTGGATCTTTAGATTTGCATGATTTTGATTCATGAAGGGGCAATTATAGCAAGGGGCTGGTCTAAAGGGATGGGACTACTGTCTTCCCACCAAGAGATTTTTTCCCGCCACTCTGTCTGAAGGATGATGGTTGCTATGGATACTGCATGGGAAATCCATTTCGGAAAAGTAGGCTTTGTAGAAGTTTGTCTCATTGGCCTACTACTTTCATATACGATATTTCGGCACTTTGTCTTTATTTTTAGATGAGACATTCACCACGTCATTGCTGATTTGGGGATTATATCCAATGGGAAGGGAGATATGATTTGTTTGTTGCTGGGAAATTCCATAAAAATATCATTAAGATGATATAGCCATTAAGATAGTAACTTTGTGGAATTTTCAGTATAAGGGAATTTATTGCCACATACTGGGCGATGTTAGACTACGTAATTAGCATTGGTAAAATGATATTGTGTTTAAAAACTTTAATGAAATTAAACTAAAGCACTATAATTGATTTGAAGTACGAGTGCTGCAGCACCAAAACGTTTCGTTTCTTGACGTCTCACCCTCGTACCTAGGGATTTGTAGACTCCTGTCAGTTAGAAAAGTTAAGCTGGAACATTACGCCTCGTGTATACGACGAACAGCTCATCAAAGGGTGAAGACAGCCACTTCTCTAAGGACTTTTAGGGGTAAATGCCTCCCATTTACGTGTTGTATCAGAGAAAACCTTGAAATTCCAAATAGGCAGCCTGACAATTCCAATTGACTGTCGCCATCAAGTTTCCACATTTCTGAAAGCAGTGACTACAAAAATGCCCTCAGTAGATTCGAACCTCGACCAATATGCACACTAACTGCACGCGTTGTCACTGGGCCTTACCAACTACTTGGTGCCAAATAGAAATTTTAGCTAAAACTACCTTTGGATTCTGCACACTCAAAATGGATCTTCCCAAACATTCCCTGTTCCTATAGCGACCCCTACTGCACAAACAGAGAGGCGGAAAAAAAATTCTCGCAATGGACAGACAATACTAATCATAGAGTGAAAATGTGCCTGCCTGGTATTGGTGACGCACCTCTTCCTTTCCGGGGACCTGGGGGACACGAGGCTGAGGGCAGAGCCGCTGTTCCTGGGAGGCATGTGGAAGTCCACGTCTTGACCAATCTGCTGCTGTTGCTGCTGCTGCTGGCGATTGTTGATGGAGCGTTCCAAGTTGGCGATGTTGTGCTCGATGACGATGAGAGCTTGGCGGTCGTCGTCGAAGCTCTCCCCCTGCATCGCTGAGGTGCTCCACTCGCCAACAGAACCGTCTGGAGCGTTGTAGTTGACGTCGAACAACAGCACGATCTGAAGAGGAAGAAGATGAGGTTTGACATTGGCAAAGGAGCAGTCTAATAATTTTGATGATCACTATATGCTTTAAGTGTGGTAATTATGTTTTTTAGTATGACTAGCATATCTTTCTCTTATGACCAACCTTTAAAATACACAAGATAAAAATATCGCGATACTATTGATATAATGACAGCCAATAAGCTCTCACGATACACTTTCTGGTGAGTTCACTGAAAATGTCTTATTGGATTACCTCTTTTAGAATAATGAAATATGAATTGTCCATCAAAAAATATCCTACTTAAATGATCTTTTTGTATTGATTCACTGATATTTTTAAATTGTTTCAAAATTGATTTATTGATCATACTTTTACAATGAAGGATTTATTGATAATATTTATACAATGGTTCATTGGTGATACTTATACAATGAATGATTTATTGATAATATTTATACAATGATTCATTGGTGATACTTATACAATGATTCATTGATGATACTTATACATATTTATTGATGATATTTATACAACGAATCATTGATGTTACTTATTAGAAGATTTATTCATGATGGCTACATTAATTCAATGGTGATAATTCTACATCGATAAATTGATGACATTTTTGCATTAAGCTAATTGATGATACTTTTACGTCCGCTAATTGATGATACTTTTACGTCTACTAATTGATGATACTTCTACATCCACTAGCTGAGGACATTTCTACATCCATTAGCTGATGATATTTCTACATCCACTAATTGATGATACTTCTACATCGACTAATTGATGATACTTCTACATCCACTAGCTGATGATATTTCTACATCCACTAATTGATGACATTTCTACATCGAATAATTAATGATTCTTCTACAATGATGATACATTGATATTAATGATACTTCTACAATGATGATGCTTCTAAATTGATTCATTGATGGTGCCTCACAACTATCTCTGACGTTAAACTCAGCATAGAATTATGCAATAGGCTATAGGTAAATGGCAGAAGAGGGTATATGTTGGTAAAACATTTTTAAAAAAGCAATATTCAATAAACAAAATTCAACTGTAATAACGAATTTAGGCAACTTATTTGTTTTCATAAGTGTATTCAAGAAATTATTTTTCAAACTGTCTTACATTAGTTGAATATCTGAAAAATAAACTAGAAAAAGGTATGTTCTCAAATTTTGAAGAAACATTTCTTTGAAACTGTCTCATGACTATAATCGTAATTGAAACTGGTCAACATGCAAAAGCAACACATAAAAGACGTGATTTCAATTAATTTGGGCTAAATTCGTCACTGTATGATAGCTTTTTTAAACCAAATTCAGTGTTATTGTCATCATTATATATAACAAACTTTACTGTACTTTACATTCCTTTTTTTAAGCATCATCATTATATATAACAAACTATATAATAATGCTCATTTGCATTGTATAATTGATACATACTTATTAAATACTTTTATTAAGTAATATATGTTAAGTAAATAAAAAAAAAGTAATCGAAAAATGTTTTAAATCTGTATCAAACTGAAATAATTTATATACAGTTCTGAAATCTGTGGAGATTATAACATATAATTAAAATTATTTCCATAACAATGGTATTTATAATATATTTAATAATATAAGCTAACTATCTCCAAATAAAATGTATTGCTCGGGACTTCGCATGTTTGTAAAGAGATTTCCTACTTCTATTGAGTATTAATAAATTCAAACTCGATAGATTTCTACACCAAAAGGATCCTACTTGAATGAACACTTATTTTATATTCCACTTATTTCGATTTAACTGTATAGAAGGATAGTTAGGGGTATTTCAAAGGATAACTAGTTTAGTTATACATTTTATGAGCGTTAACAATGTCCAATACTTTTGAACCAGATGTCCAACTATTCAGTTAATTGTTAATTGAATTAATAATTTTCAATTTAATGTTACCATTGTTAATGAAAATAGTGACGTTAAATTATTTACGTGGCATTGTTGTAGGTACATAATGTAATTAATTAAACATTTTATAACCAAGATAAAGTGAAGAGTTATTTTAATAATTATAAATATTTTAAATCAGTTATCAAATAATTGATCATTGTTTAGTTTTACAATAATAATTAATAAAATTTCTACACATTCCTTCTTTTATCTCATGACACTTACAGCTGATAATTACGAGTG
Source organism: Caerostris darwini (assembly GCA_021605075.1). Lineage (NCBI taxonomy): Eukaryota > Metazoa > Arthropoda > Arachnida > Araneae > Araneidae > Caerostris > Caerostris darwini. Next base: position 918,645 of record BPLQ01013114.1, on the reverse strand, counting down.
AAAAATTAAATTATTGCTGTTGAATTTTTCGTATCAAAATATGCGGTTGGTAAATTTTTAAAATAACAGTACACATAATCATTAAATGAGCCGATTTATTTGAAAGTGGTGCGAGTCCATTTTATGTTATATAAATATATTTAAGGGTTTGTATTTGAATGGTCTGAAAAATATTGATATACGTTAATACCCTCATTTTATGTTTTTTTGCATATTAAATCGATTTAAGTTTATAATGTCATCATTTTTAAAGTATCCAATGAAGTTTTGTACGGCTTTGCATAAGGTGAACACACAGAACACACTAACTTATAACGTTTTCAACTCTAGCTACGGAGTCCTCTTCTGACGATGATTCAGAAACAAACAATACAATTCCATTGAAATAAATTTTTTTAATTTTTTATGTATTAGTAGTGTTGCCACACATGTAAAAATGACGTAGAGAAATTACGGAGTATAAGTTTTGAACTAAATATTTTGTCTTTTGCAAAAAGTGGACCTATACCATTTTCAAAGTGATTATATTTGTAATTTCAGTAACTAAGTAAATGTATACTGCCAAATTTTGAAGGTTTTTTTTCAGGGGGGAGATGTTTATAAACCAGAAACTCATAGAAAATTGCATTCATTGTTATCGTTAACTCCCTTTTTGTCAGGAATGGACTCTTACACCATTTCCAAAGAAAACTGCTCATATACAGATTTCTAGAATATTTATCTTACAAATGCCGAATATGCCCAGCCACTCGTTCACTAGGCTCATTTTGACAATGTATGCATACCGTGAAAGTGCTTTACAATTATTTAAATGTCCAAAAGTCATAGGCCGACTAGTCACATAGGACACAGTTTGGGGAATCCACCAATATCCACCACTCTATAGAGGTGGACACGTAAACTAGTCAGACGTCTCAATAGAGCCACCGCTGTCTTTCTTGGAAAATTAAGAGTAGTTCTATAACCTTTCAAAACAAAAACTAATAAATTAGAATCTATTTTCTAAGAAGTGACAGTGATTCAGCCTTCATGTCCGACCATGTTGGCATTTATTGTGAATGAAACATTGAATTTTAATGATACAATTTATAAACTGTTTGTTGTTGTTTCTTATTCCACTTGGTCGACAGCAACATCTAGATCAAAGTCCATGAGCCCATGAGCCATGAGTGTGTGTTAAACAATGAAAAACAGCTCCAGGACTTGAACGCAACTAGCTCTTCTGGCCACCAAGTGAAGTCTGCAATCTCGTTGGCATAAACATCCACATGTGACGAAATGTACTGAAAAAATATTTTTGATGGGAAGCCAAGCAACCCAAAAGCTGAACAATATTCGTTGTTGCTCTATCGCCATGTTTCAACCATTCAGCATCTGCTGAATAGAGCTTTGGGTATCGCTCAAAATCCAAATGTCTGTATTGGAATCTTCATTCACACGATAATTCAGAGCCTCCTCAATAGCTATGTCTTATAAACTAATTGAATTGATAAATTTTGTCCTACAATTGAAACAATATTATAAATTTTGATTTTTGTAATACATAAAATAAGGTACTAGATTTCATTTTATATATAGAAAAAATACTGAAAACTGAATTATGAAAATAGGACATTTTGGGAACATCTCCACAATAAAATCTGAAAAATATATGTAATTAAAGACCAATAAAATTCGAAATATATACACTCAAGAGCCAAAACATTATGACCACCCCTACATTTTGCAATGAACTCGCCTGGATGACGTGGAAGGCACGTGATCAGGTGGAAGTGGTATTTAACTGGTATTAAGTGGTGGTATTAATCCATGCCAAGGCGGGTTGAAGCTGTGTTGCGTGCCAAAGGTGGGCCAACTCGTTACTGACAGGTGGTCATAATGTTTTGGCTCTTGAGTGTATATTAATGAGAATAATAACGTACCTCTGTCGGCATGTTGTTGACATCCACCAAGGAGTCTGACACCCGCAAGTGACCATCTTCGATGAGCTTCTGAAGGACTAAGCCGTAGGTACCAACAATCCTAATTGAGGAAAAAAGACATATAAACACATGCTTATAAAAATAATGAATTGCTAGTTACTAACAAAATATATTTATAGCTCTTAACTAACAAAATATACCAGAGTGCGTAATTCCTCGACTTTATCTACATATTTCTTTTGAAATTCTTAAATTCTTACAGATTTATTTTCATAATTTATGTATAAAGTTAGGAATTCAAATAAAAAAACAGAAATTGAAATGAATTATTCCCCGTTAATTTTATTGTACTTGCCGGGCTCGTGGCTCAGTGGCAACGTGCGCTGCTGATGAGCATAAGGGCAGAGGTTCAATTCGCTATCAGCCTTGTTGCAGACATTGTTTCAAAAATGTGTAGACTCGATTGTGTTCGGATTTTCAGCCTTTTGTATAGATATTCGAATTACTTGATCAGAGTTTTCCGGGTTTTCTCCCATACGATACGGAAATGCGGGGTAGTTCCCCCCTAAAGTCCTTCCGGAAGCCACTCATTTCCTTCTTCAGCTACACGGAGTCGAAGTCAAACTACTAGGGTATTCCATCACAACAGAAGCTGCAACCCTCTTCCCTCCTTCAATTAGGGATACGACAACAACAATATTTCAGTATTTATTTAAAATTTTTCTCAATTGGTGCAACAGCCCCATTATGGTCCAAGGACGTCTGCTACTGGCAGATTTCGAGAGAGAATATGTTTTTCTTTTTACGGGATAGTGTTGTCAGCGTTACGCCTAACGCTCTGCAGTCATATTAGATCGGGTTCTGACGCCCGAGCAGCTAGCGCTCTGGCGCTCGGTATCACACGCTTCGGGTTCGAATCCCGGCGGTTCCATGTATGTTTGTAGTGGCTTGGAATCCACTTTAGGCCATAGGTCCCGATCTCCTATGACTGTAAGAGGGTCACAAACCCCAATCATGTTTTTCACACATATCATTCTTAAACTCTAAAGTGGTAACTCAGCTTTAGGTAAAGTGATGTGTTGTAGTGTGGTGTGGTGTAGTGTGGTGTGGTGTGGTGTGGTGTAGTAGTAGTCATATTAGACAGCGACCTATGGTTTAAGGTGGATTCCTGTACTAAAAACATCCGTGGCACCAGACGGAATTCAAGCCAGAAACCTGTGGCAACGAGAGCACAGCTTAAATAATTCTAACTTCATAAAATAATTTCACCACAAGTACGTTAGAGACTACAATTAGTTGTTAATTTACTATAGTTTCTATATTTTTCAAATAGGTTTAGTAAAAGTTCCAAAACATTTCAACTGTATAAGCAAAAGAAATTAATGAATAGCGATAGTTAATGAAGCAAAATAAAAAAAAAACCCATTTTAATCGTTAATTTTTTATTGTCAATTAATTTGTGCTATCATTAATTAAGGATAGGTATTTACTATTTTGGCTTGTCTCCATAAAAAAAAGTCAAACAGTTTTTGTTAAAAATGTTACTTAATGCTATTTCAACCATTAAATTAATGTTTAATTAATCACCTAACTGCAGTATATCCTGTAAAAGATTGCCAGTGTTCATTTTCAATGCAACTATGTTTACACAAGAATGTAGAAAAACATCGAACAAAGTTAGAGCGAGAAAAATTCCAGACATCGCCTAAATTCCTATTATTTTCGCAGCTAACTCTTGAAAAGGTGTAATTTCTAAAGAACATTTTTTTTTCTTTTTTAGTTTCGATCCCTTGTTTTGTTAAAGAGAAAATACGAAGAATACTATTTTCGCATTGGAGCAGCAAAATCAGAGGACATTGAAAATACTCATCAAAAGAATTCAGTTCGGTGCAACTGTTGGTTTCGAATTGATTCCAAGAACTATTTTTATTCGTCAAAAATAAAAACAATAATAACAATTTTTACTCATTTTAAACACCCAGATTTACAGATTTTCCTTGTTTCAGGATAATAAACCGATTAACTAAAAATTTCATCACAGCATCTTGCCTCGTGATCCGGACTACCTGGTGGGAGTATTCCGTGTTTTCTCCCATGCGATACGAAAATGCATGGTAGTACCCCCTAAAGGAACTCCAGGGAGGCACTGCCCTCCTTCTTTATTTACACGGAGCCGAAGTCAGATTTCTATCTACTGGTGCTCCATTATAACAGAAGCTGCAATCATCTTCCCTCCTACCATGAGGAATACGACCACAAAAACATTACTGTGTTTATTTAAATAATTTTCTTCTATTTTTTTCATTGGTGCAAGAGCTCCATGGTGAGCTAAGGCAGTCTGCCTACTGGCAGATTTCAAGACAGACGTAATCTTTTTACGGGATAGGTTTGTCAGTTCTACAGTCATATTTGTCCGGCTTCTACGGTTTGAAGTGGATTCCGAACAACTACAAATGTCCATGGCAACGCCGGGACTCGAATCCCGCACAGATCAAAGAGCTTAAATAATTTTAACTTCATAAAATAATTTCACCACAAGTATAACAAACTACAATACCCTGTAATTAATCATTATTTGTTAAGTTACTATAGTTTCTATCCTTTTCAAATAGGTTTGGTAAATCTCTTTTTAGTTGAGTATTCTTTAAAGAAAGGATTAAAAGTTCCAAAACATTTCAACTGTATGAGGAAAAGAAATTAATGAATAACGATAGATAATAAGGGTAAGACAAAAAAAATTTAATCATTAATTTTTTATTATCAATTAATTTGTGCTATCATTAATTAAAGATAGAGTGTTTACTATTTTGGCTTAACTCTCAATAAAAAAATTTAACATCACCTTCTACTAAACCCTTTTTGTTAAAAATGTTACTTAATGCTACTTTAACCATTAAATTAATGCTTAATTAATCACACAACTGCAGTAACACCTGTAAAGGATTGCCAGTGTTGGTTTTCAATGCAACTATGTTTACAGAAGAATGTAGAAAAATACTGAACAGAGACAGGAAAACAGAGAAAAATTCCAGACATTCCCCTAAATTCCTATTATTTTCGCAGCTAACCTCATGAAAAGCTGGAATTTCTAAAGAACATTTTCTTTTTCTTTCTTGTTCCAGTTCCTTTTTTCGTTTAATAAAATATAAAGGGGATAAAGAAAACTATCATCAGAAAAATTCAGTTCGGTACAATTAATAGTTGGCTTTGAATTGACTCCAAGAACTATGTTATCCCACAAATAATAATATAACAACTTTTACTGATTTTAAGCAGCTAAAAGTAAAATTTTCTATGCTTCAGGATAGTGGACTGCACATTTCATCAAAGCATCTTGCCCCGTGAGTCGAACTACCTGAAGGGGTTATTCCGGGTTTTCTCCCATGCGATACGCAAATGCATGGTAGATCCCTCTAAAAGAACTCCAGGAAGGCACTGCTCTCCTTCTTCAGCGACATGGAGCCGAGATCAGATTTCTGCCCAAGGGTACTCCTTCACAACAGAAGCCGCCCACCTCTTTTCCCTCCTACCATGAGCGATACGTCAACAACACTACTGTATTTATTTAAATAATTTTCTTCTTTTCTTCAATGGCGCCACAGTCCCATGGTGGGCCAAGACCTTCTGCGGGATAAAGTTGTCAGCCCTACGCACAACCCTATTCAGTCGGTATAAAATGGATACCGAACCTCTACAAACATCCATGGCATCAGCCGTGACTCAAAATCGAAAGCTGTGGCACCGAAAGCCACAGCTTAAATAATGTTACCTTAATAAAATAATTTCACCACAAATACGTAAGAAACTACAATACCCTGTAATTAAGTATTAGTTGATTGTTACTATAGTTTCGATGTTTTCCAAATAGGTTTCGTAAATTTCTTTGCAGTGAAGTATTATTTAATGAAATAATTAAAAGTTCAACAATATTTCAACTGTAAGAGCAAAATAATAATAATAATAATAATGAATAACGATAGATAATGAACGTCAAATGAAAAAAATTATATTCGTTAATTTTTTATTATCAATAAATTTGTGCTATCAGTAATTAAGGATAGGGTATTTACAATTTTGGCTTAAGTCCCAGTAAAAAAAATAAATGAACCTCACCTTCAACTAAAACCCTTTTTACTAACACTGTAACTTAATGCTATTTTAACCATTAAATTAATGGTTAATTAATCACACAACTTCAGTAAATCTTGTAAAAGATTGCCAGTGTTAATTTTCAATGCAACTATGTTTACACAAGAATGTAGAAAAACATCGAACAGAGTTATTAAGAGAGAGAGAAAAATTCCAGACATTCCCTAAATCCCCATTATTTTCGCAGCTAACTCATGAAAAGGGGGAATTTCTAATAAATTTTCTTTTTTGGTTTCGGTTCCTTCTTTAGTTAAAGAGTAAATACGGAGAATACTGTTTTCGTATTGAAGCAGAAAAACCAGAGGATAAAGAAAATAATCATCAAAAGAATTTAGTTTGGTACAATGAATAGTTGGTCTTGAATTGATACCAAGAACTATGTTATATGTCAAAAATAATAATAATAACAATTTTTATTGCTTTTAAACCCCTAAAAGCAAAGTTTTCCAGGATTCAGTATATTGAACCGCTTAACTAAAAATTTAGTGTAATAAATAAATATTTTTCTCATTCAATGTACGGCATTACATGTACGACAACACCGTTAAAAAACCCATATGCTCTTTGGATAGTAGTATCCTTCAAACGATACATGTTAAACTTTCATGACATTCTGATCATTAGTTTGCAGGTTATAGTTGTTTTAGTGATCCCAGTTTTGTAATTTTCAAAACAGTGCATAAAAAATAATTTCATGTGTTGATTAAACATTGAATTTTTAAGGGGAAAAATTCTTGTGTAGTCAAACAATGGCTTGATAAGCGTTATGGAGATTCTGCACCAGAGAAAGCAACTATTACATTGAATTTAAACGTAGTCATACAAACACGAATGATGTTGAATGCTCCGGTCGCCCAAAATCGCCATTTGTTCTTGAAAACTTAAAATAAGTCGACAGAATAATTTTGAAAGGACCTTAAAGGGAAGTTGCATGAGGTAGCTGACACCTTAAAAATATCAGAAGTCCTTGTGTTTACAGTTTTACACGAAAATTTGAGCATGCTTAAGTTGCTTTAAAAGTGGGTGCTACATTTACTCACAACCTGACTGAAGACAACAACGCGTTGACGATTCAGAGCACTGTTTGGAGCTGCTCAAGCGAGATAAAAAGGTTTTCTTGCCTTTTTATGTGACAATGGATAAAACAAGGATCCTCTACAACACATCTGAATCAAAATTATCGTCAGTTGAGTAGACAGCAACCGGAGAAAGCAGTCAAAAGGACCAAATATTCAAAAATCAGCAGGCAAGGTTGTAGTATCCTTATTTTGGGACACACATGCTATTTTGTTCATCGACTATCTAGAGAAAGATCCACCGACTATATATAGCGAATATTACATGCTATTATGGAATCGATTGAGTGTAGAAATTAAGAAAAAGGAAATGACTATTTCACCAAGAAAATGCCCCGCGTAACTAGTTGACGAAAACGCTGGTTAAATTGAATGAATTTCAATTCGAATTCCTTCTCTACCCACCATAATCTCCAGATCTGGTCCCCAGCGACTATTGGCTTTTTGCAGACATCAAATATGTGCTCCAGTGAAAGAAATTTGGCTCAAATGAAGCAGTGATTGTAAAATTAAGACCTGTTTTGGGAAAAAAGGAAAATCGTTCTACAAAAAAGTCATCTATAAATTAGAAGATCGTTAGAAGGAATGTGCCACTCTTGAAGGAAAATATGCTGACCAATAAAGTCGAATTTCTAAAAAAAATAATTGTTTTCCTTAGTTAGAGAGGAGATTTATTGAGTGATGTGTTATTCTGATACTCTTAATCTTTGTAGCGCCAGCAAATAAAATTAATGAGAGAAGGAAATTAAATTTCATTAAAGATTAATTTAGTTTTTAAACTAGTTCAGATTAATTTAGCTCAAATTAATTTTCATGAAAGACATAGGAAGATAATTTCGGAGAAAGTACCCAAAGTCCTAGATGTAAGAGAATTTGGCGCCACTGCCACAAATGTACCATGGAATTAGCCCAATCTGTTAGATGAGAGAGTTGTCAGTCAATATTATCTGGCGGAATGGGGTTTGCTTAATTCGTCGGACCTAAGTGATTTTTTTCTATGGGAGGAAAGGGTACCCTAAACCTGCCCAGAGTACCATAATATTGATTCATAAAAAAAAACTATTTTCTGTGAGTTTTGTATCGTACAGCATTCATTTTTGTATGTGCATTTTTTTTATTTTTCAGATATTAATGAAAAACCGTTTTCTATGCGTTTCATCGTAAATATTGAATAGCTTTCAGTTCCAACAGCACCAAAATCTCACCTTGGCGATATTGAACAGAAAGATATATAACGGATATATATTGCGATATATATAGATAGACAGATATAGCGATATATATAATGGAATTTCTCTCTTCATGCCTTCCATAGTTATATAGTAGTTTGTATGTGAAATTTGTTTCTTTTCATTCATTGATATTAATTGCAGATGCCTGCAAACAGCAAGAGCTATTTTTGAACAACCTTGAAAAATATCTTTAGTGGAAGAAAAATTTATTATTACGCATTTATTATTTTTAAATATTACGCATAGCATTTTTCTACAATGCAAGAGTTAGAATTCTAATAATGGTAATACTGTTGTAAAAAAAAGGATGGCATGGGTGCAGCGTCACATACACTCAAGAGCCAAAACATTATGACCACCTGCCAATAACGAGTTGGCCCACCTTTGGCGCGCAACACAGCTTAAACCCGCCTTGGCATGGATGCCACAAGTCCTTGGTAGATTGGCAGAGATAGATTGTACCAGATGTTTAAGCAACGGTCACGCAAATCCGAGATATAGCGAATTGGTGGTCTTTGAACTCTGAGCTGCCGTCCCAGGACATCCCAAATGTGTTCTATCGGATTGAGATCCGGTGAGTTAGGTGGCCAGGACATTAACTGGAATTCAGCATCATGTTCCTGGAATCACTCCAACACAATTTTAGCCTTGTGACAAGGGGCGTTGTCCTGTTGGAACATTCCATTTCCAGCTGGAAAAACAGAGTCAATGTAAGGGTGCAACTGGTCCGCAATGATGTTCAGATACCCTGTAGCATTCATGGTCTGCTCTATCACAACCACGGGTCCCAGAGACGCCCAAGAGACGTCCCCCAAAGCATAATACCGCCTCCACCGGCCTGTACATTGAGGGAGCAACTGTTCTCCTGGCAGACGACGTATCCTAACCCGGCCATCGGCGTGATGAATGACAAACCGTGATTCATCTGACCAGGCAACTCTCTCCCACTGATCCATGGACCAGTCACGATGTTCCCGGGCCCAGCGCAGGCGCAGTTGGCGATGACGCTGGGTCAACAAAGGCACACGACTGGGACGTTTGCTGTGTAGCCCCATATCCAACAATGTCCGTTTAACAGTGGGCTCCGATACTATTCTACTTGGTCCTGCATTGTATTGGGCTGTCAGCTGAGCCACTGTCTGGCTCCGATTTTGCTTCACCATGCGAGACAGTCTCCGACGACCTTTTTCTTTGAAAGCGTATGGACGTCCAACACCATGTCGTCTACAGCTGGTTTCACCGTCATTCATCCACTTTGCATAAGTACTAACAACTGTAGATCGCGAACAACCCACGAGTGGTGCAGTTTCGGAAATACTTGTTCCGAGCCTTCGAGCCATTACAATCTGCCCTCTATCAAAGTCGCTTAGATCCGCATCCTTTCCCATCACACACAGAAGTAAATGAAAGAATGATTCTTCAGACTCTCCAGCAGCAGTTAAATACCACTTCCATCTGACCACATGCCTTCCACGTCATCCAGGCGAGTTCATTGCAAAATGTAGGGGTGGTCATAATGTTTTGGCTCTTGAGTATATATTAAAACCGTACCTTCAATATTTTGGGAAATTTTAGCAATAAATCTTTATAATGTTAATTTAAACTAAATTCCGAACAACCTATTTTATTTTATTTTTTTTTTTTGCATTTATTTATTTAATATCTATCACACGCCCATGTGTTTATGTGTTAAAACTCGGAATGAATTTTAAAAGAAATAATAGATTATGTAGCCATACTTCCTCCTACACACTGGAGGAGCATCCCCTGTGGCGTGCAGGAGAAATGGTCAGTCGACCCCTAGACTCTCATCGGAAAAGAAATTGCGCAACCCCGTGTACTCGCTAGTTAATCTACAGCAGGGTTGGGCAAACTTTTTCGGTCTCGGGCCAGAAATCGAAAAGAAAAAAGTTTAGCGGGCCAAGATAAATTTTTCGAAAATTTTAAGAACAATATACAAGTATTACAATTTAAATGTGTTAATGAGATGAATGAAATTGCGATTTCCTATTTAAAAGTTCCTTATATTGAGGTTCGAAGCGAGATGCACTGATTCTAAGAAACGAGTCTAAAGGCTCATCTGTCAGTCTGCTTCTGAAATAAGTCTTTCTAAGGTTCATGATTGAAAACGCTTGTTCACTAATATAAGATTAAGCAAACGTAGCACTGATTTTCTGGGCGTGAGATATTAAATTTGGGAAACTGACTTTAGATGATGATTTGTAAAACTCTAACTCTGGCATATTTAACTTGGCTTAAGCATATTTAGCTTATTTTGGCTTGCTATTTCCGTCGATTTATGTTTTGTAGAACAAAAATGGAGAAAGTAAAAAGATCATCAGTCCTTTGAAAAAAAGGAAAAAAAAATATTTAATCAAAGTAGAAAAGGAGATAGATATATAACATATATTTCTTTTAATTTGCCTCGGACCGGCAAATTAAAATTCTATAAACGGGCCGGATAGAACCTTCGGACGGGCCGTAGTTTGCCCATCCCTAGTCTACAGTCTCTCACCCCGAGAAAATACATCTAGTGCAACCGTGCGCATTAATTGGCTTACAGTCTTTCATTCTTCTGTGTAAAAGTTCTAACGCATTCCGGTTCTGTTCATCAGTCTGTGTTCTGTCTTATTGATTTCGAATGGCTTTGATCCGTGTTCTAAAAATATTACAACAAAGTTTCATAAAAAAAAATAGCAGTGTTACTTCGGAACAAGAAATGAAGAAAATATCAAAAATTCATTCATTATCATTATTGCATAAAGGATGAAGGAATAAATATATTTTTGCTCGAAAATATAAGAATTTTTTCGAAAAAAAAATTGCCTTATAATAAAATAAGGTATTCTAATAAGTATTCTGTAATTTTATAATATTTATGGCAGATATATATAAATTATTCCGATAAAAATAATAATTTATTAAGTTAAAAAATTATATGAATCTTTGAAACAACCTATCCCTCTCATTGATTACTTGAGGGGTTGTCGTTTTTGTAATTTTTACAGTACTTAAACTGTCGTTCTATTGAAGACGGCAATACGGAGACAGTTCATCTTTATATCATAAGCAAGGGCTGCACCGCTGTTACTCATTCAGCACTACACAGCGGGAACGTTTAGCTTGAAATTAGGCTGTGAACGCGAGTAACACTACCCCACAACGCTCTACGATCCTATGAGACCGGGACCTACGTTTAAAATGGATTCCGAACCACTACAAACAATGACATTGTCGGGACTCGAACCCGAAACCTGTGGTACAGAGCGCCAGAACCCTAGAAAATGGCTACCCGGTCACAGTTCTTAAATTTAAATGAAATTATTAGTTCGATGTAATAGACCGAAAGATTTATGAAAGCAATAAAAAAAATAAGTAATTCGTAAATAATCCTAATAAGTAACTGAATTATTATAAGTAATCGGCTATCCCTAGTAAATAATCTTTCTTCCTTGCTTGCTTGTTTGTTTTAGACCTGTTTTCTTGCTTGTTTTAAGTTTTCTTCTTTCCCTTTCAGTTTTACAACAAAAACACATTGACATTTTCTTTTACTATGTTTTACAATAAATTTAATATTATAATCAGTAAAAATTATTAATATTCTACTCCAATAAATCAACTATTTATATTGGTGAGCATTCATACTTTAATTAATATATTTAAAAATTAATTCACCATTTAAGAAATAATTATTTGTTATTAAATAATTGATAAGCAATGTACTAGAAGAATGGTGTGACATGATAAAATATTTTTTTTTTAAATTATCAATACACTATAAATAAATACCTCTACCCCAAAAAGATCGAAACATTGTTCTATTAAACTTGATTTCACAGTTATTATGAACCCCTTTTTATCCCTTGTAAATAGTAAATCAAAGAATCAATTAACTATTCATAACTACAAGAAAATGGTAGTTAACAATCAAGAATAACTTTTAAGATGAGCGGGAATTATACTGATTTGCAATGGACCACTTAGAAGATACCACTCAGATGTCATTTAATATTCATGGACGATGCGGAATATTCATTCCATGCCAGTGTGGTTTGCGTTTGCATAACTAATGCAGAATTGCCAGAGAATATTAGCAATCATGACTCCATAAATTGTCAATAATAGGATTTCAGCAACCAGTCTCCGCTTCATTAAAAGATGGCCGATCCCATGTCATTGTTAAATCGTTAGTAACACAAATACTTCATTGAATTAACGTTATCCCTCAATAAAAGTACAAGAATAAATGATATTATAGATATAGATTTGAAAATTTTTGTTTAATGTTTCAGAGTTTTCAAGCCTGTGTTTTAAATTTGATACATAAATAGACTACTTCAAAACTTGGAGATTCTTCCCCTATTTGTGGTTTCTTAACTTCCTCCATTCAATGGTTTGATTTGTCGCTCTACTGTCATTTTGTGCTCACTTTGGGCTGATTAGACCGAGACCTACAGTTTAACGTGGATTCCGAACCACTCATAAACATCCATGCCACCGGCAGGATTCGAACCTGACGTCTGTGGTACCAAAGGCCAGAGCGCAAGCCCATTGGCAACCACCTGCATTGAATGAGAGAATTAAAATGCGTTTTTAAGATTGATTGCTATAAATCATAATACCTTCAATACAATGGTATTTCCATAAAAAATTTTAAAAAATTAAAAGAAAGGAACTAAAATTTGTCAGAGAGAAACTTCCAATATACCATTGAACCGCTCCTTTCATATATCTGCAATATTTACTTCAGAGCATCAACAGCGCCCTCTTTATACTGACTGAACTTCTACAGTAGTGACCAAGGATTGCAATTGTAAACCGTAAAGCCGAACCCTTCTTTTTATTTTATTAATTTTTGATGTTTGCTCATTTGTGACTTAAAATTCAATAAATAATTGTTACATAACACTGGCCTATCATAATTAAACTATTTTCCCATATGTTTTACATTAACTATACGAATATCAGTACGCATACTCTTTCAGTGTAAAATCTTTATAACATATATTAACCGTTTTAAAAAACCTACTTTGAAATGCGCTTTTACAGTATTATGGACATTGATAAGAATATTCTGGTTAAATAAAGCGAGGAGTTAATTTCACAGTATTTCGTTCAAATCAATAAATGTGACAATTTTATTGGCTGATTCTACCTACTTTATTGCAATAATAAATGCCTCCAAAGTTAACTTAAGGCAAGTTGCCAAGTCCACTTTACACTACATTCATCCTTCAGTCACATGAAATTCTGCTATCTGACAAATTACAAGGAAATTAAATTGCTGGCCAACACCAAATAAACAGTTAATTCAAGATAAAAATAATCAATTTATGTTTTAAATCTTATATTTTATTGTAACAACAATGCATCTATTCATAAAGGATGATTTTTAAACTATCTATTTCCTTTCAAGAGAGATGGATAATTTTTATGTGTCAGGGAAGCGAAATATTTCACAATTTTTGTTACCCAACTGTTTCAAAGTTATAGGAAATAATTCAATATTAAGGGGTTTCATATCTATTAAACTTAAAAATGTTCGAATTTTTTATAGAGAAATACACTCAAGAGCCAAAACAGAATATTACCACCCCCACATTTTGCAATGAACTCGCCTGGATGACGTGGGAGGCGCGTGATCAGGTGGAAGTGGTATTTAACTGGTAATAGTGGTGGTATTAATCCATGCCAAGGCGGGTTGAAGCTGTGTTGCGTGTCAAAGGTGGGCCAACTCGTTATTGACAGGTGGTCATAATGTTTTGGCTCTTGAGTGTTTATGTTATGCTTTAGAGTTTATGCTTAACATTGCAGTTAAAATTATATATCAATTTAATGCTAAACAATTAGTTTGGACATTTTTTTTAAAGTAAATATTTTGTAAATTAAAAAAAAAATTAGTTTAATTTATTTTAAAAAATACTATTAGAATTTTATTTGTATTAAATTGTTGTATAATACAAAGTAAATATATCTGGCAATCTATTATAATAGTTTTTTGGTTTCTAATATAATTTTTGTGAATGAAATCCTGCGCCCAATGATTCTAACATTAATTTTTTTTTTAAAAAAGAACGTTGTAATTGCAAAAGGTATAATATTCCTTAATAAAAAAAAAAAAAAAAATTTTTTTAAGATATTATTAATATCAATCCATATTAATCGTTCTACCAGGGTGCATTTTTTGGTCTTCAAAATCTTAATTAATCCTAATGAATAATTTAGCAATTATAGGGTGCAGGTAGGATAACCAGATTGTAAATGGGTGTGGTTGGGTTGAGATGCTTGAGGCACAAGTTGGAGAACTCACGGTTTTATTTGCACACGTACAAACAATACACACATAAAACTGGAGACCTACAATATTTTATCCATTTAAAGACATATAACAGGCAAATGCATAATTATAGATTCGTGGAAGGACTGCGCTTCTAAGCCGAAGACCCAATACTCGGATTTGGTATGTCGCTCTACGGTCATTTTGTACACACTATAGGCTAATTTTAACGTGGATTCTGAACCACTAACAAACATCCATGCCACTGACAGGATTCAAATATGAAATCTGTGTGAAGCCTGTGTTATTGAACTTGAAAGGCCAGAGCGATAGAAAATCAGACACCTGGCCCTCGAAACTCGGCACGAAATATACTTACTTTGGAAGGGGGAGAACCGGTAGGCCAACTAGTGCGCCGGGATGCACTAAATATATTTCCTCTCTGGATGTAAAACTCTATACAAAACGTGACTCAGCGGGAGCGCATGTTGCGCTGTACTTCCTCTGTGGTGAGAGTCTCGAGGCCGACTGAACATTTCTCCTGAACGCCACAGGGGAGCTTACTTATCATTGTGTACTAGGAATTATAATTACAATTCTTATTAATTTTTAATTATTATTACTATGTTTAACTTAACTATCTTTACTATCAACTATTATTATTATTATTATGTTAAATACTCACTATTATTATTCTTATTGCACTAATAAATGAACTACAGGAATTGAACTGCAAATGTTTGCCAACATTGAATCATGCTCCATTGTTAAAAATGCACAGAAATTGTTTAAAATTATTCATTACAGTTAAACTTATAAATAGTGCTTTAAAACAAACTGAAGATAACTTTATTTCATATAAAATATTTACACACGATATATCAGCTTGGAAAACACTGAATCAACGTACAAATACACTTATTTTAAGATACAACTTTAAAATTTTTAAAACACGCAACTGTTCCAAGATCCGTAACATTGATTAACAATTTATGATATCAACAAAAGTAGCTTCTAATCATAAATAGCTTTACGATGAGCGCTACTTGAATTATTCTATTCAGAAATGTACCGCTGCAAAGATTGTGCGTGGGCGTCTTTAAGATGCATTGAAGAGACGTAAGATTCAACGCACGCCGGTGGATTACGGCGAATCATTTTGCATATGTAGCACACATTAATGTTGAATTGCTGCAGAATATTAGCAACCGATGCTGAAGTGTCCCGTCTACGGTTTCATTCAATTAGTTTCCGATTCATTTAGCTGTAGTGGCTGTTAAATTGTCAGCAGCGTAATGTATTCAGCAAATTATCATTATCACTCAATGGAAATACGTTATGTGGAATGATAAATGGATATGGAATGGAATGAATTTGCAATTGAAATATTTTGTAACAATAATATTTTAATCTAAGGCTTATTGATTTTTAATAATAAATGTAAAGTGTAACGATTACGTTAGTGATTTTTATATTATTCTATAACTAAATTGAAAAAAAAAAAAAACATATTTAAATAATTTCTAAACTTTATTTCTTTCAATGAGATATTTTTGTAGTTGAAATAAATCAAATACAAAGATAACTGTCAATAGAATTCTAATTTAACTGATTTTTAAAGAATAATCCGATAACTGTCATTTTTGTCATAGTGCCATGTGTCTGTGTCTAATTATTAGTGTCTCGCAGCATGAGTAGTCCCCTAGTCTACTCATGAATGGAAGAAAAGGGGGCAGCTTCTGTTGAGATGGGGCACCAGTAGAAAAGACAGACTCGACTCCGTGGCGCTGAAGAAAAAGGGCAATGAGAAAGAGAACTACACCTTTTAAAACTTAGAATACTAGAACTTTTAAAGAGAACTACACCCACATTTGTGTATCGTATGGGAGATAACTCGGAAAACTCCCAGATAGTCCGACTATCGAAGCCAGACCAAGAACATCACAAGCGCCAACAAATTTCCTCGATTTTTTAAAACAATGTCTGCAATAATTCCATTATAGCATTGAATCTCAAGCATCATGCTCACCAAGCGGCATACACTACCACTGAGCCGCGAGTTGGGCTTCTAAATATTGTTTTTAATTATTAATATTTTAAACTGTTCTTATTCTTATTACAGTAATAGATGAACTAAACTTTGAATGTTTGAATGAATTAATTGAAGGAAGACTGTTTGAATGAATAAATTGAACGACAAAGGATTGCCAACATTTAATAATGCTCAATTGTTAAAAATGCTCAGAAATTATTAAAATTATTAATTGCAATTAAACTCAGAAATAGTGTTTTAAAGCAAACTGAAGATAACTTTGTTTGATATCAATTATTTACACACAATATATCAGTTTGGAAAACACTGAATCAACGTATAATTACACTTATTTTAAGATATAACTTGAAACTTTTTAAAACATGTAAATGTTCCAAGATCCGTAAATTTGATTAAGAATTTATAATATCAACAAAAGTAGCTTTTAATTCATAAATAGCTTTAAGACGATAGCTACTTGAATTATTCTATTCAGAAATGCATCGCTGCAAAGATTGTGCATAGGCGTCTTTAATATTCATTGAAAAGACGCAAGATTCAACGCACGCCGGTGGATTGGGGCGAATCCTTTTGCATATGTAGCACACATTAATGTTGAATTGCTGCAGAATATTAGCAACCGTCGTTGAAGTGTCCCGTCAGCGGTTTCATTCAAATAGTTTCCGATTCATTTAGCTGTAGTGGCTGTTAAATTGTCAGTGACGTAATTTATTCAGCAAATTATCATTATCACTCAATGGAAATACATTACTTGGAATGATAAATTGATATGGAATGGAATGAATATGCAATTCAAATAGTTTGTAACAATAATAATATTAATTTCAGGTTTATTGATTTTTAATAACGAATGTGCTGTTTAACGATTATGTGAATGATTTTTAGGTTATCTTTTTAATCATTAAATAAATTTAAATAAAAAAAATATATATTTAAGCAATTTTTAAGTTTTTTTTCTTTCAATGATGTATTTTTGAAGTTGAAATAAATCCAATACAACGATAATTGTCAATTGAATTCAAATTTAACTGATTTTTAAATAATAATTCAATAACCGTCTATCATTCTCATAGTGTCGTGATTGTGTGTCTAATCCTCAGTGTCCTACAGTGCGGCACGGACATCCCATGAGTAATCTACTCATGGATGGAGGGAAAGGGGGCAGTTGCTGTTGTGATGGAACACCCGTAGGTAGAAGTAGGCTCCGTGTCGCTGAAAAAGGAGGAAAGATTTAGGAAAAACAACTCTGCATTTGAGTATCGCATGGGTGAAAACCCGGTAAACTCCCATCAGGTAGTCCGATCAAGAAGCAAGATGCTGGACATCACAAATACCAACGAGTGTCCTCCTGTTTTTGAAAGAGTAAATACAACAAAAACGCTAGCGGATGGAACCTCATTCCTAATGTTCAACAGCGGAGCACGTTACCGCTGAACTACGAGTTTGGCACTCGTGGCCTTCTGGTAACGTATGCAGCTAGCGTGCTGAAGGATTCAGGTTCGAATTCACTAGCGGCATCCGTTACAGTCATTGTATTTAAAAATTAAAAGATTAGATGGCGATTGTGATGTTCAGCATCTTGCCCCGTAAGTTGGACTACCTGAAGGGAGTTTTCTTGGTTTTCTTCTGTACATTACGTAAATGCGGGGTAGTACCCCTTAAAAGTCATCCCGAAAGGCACTGTCCTCCTTCTTCAGCGACAAGGAGCAGAAGTCAGACTTGTACCTAGGGGTGCTCCATCACAACAGAAGCTGCCACTTTCCCTCCATCCATGAGTAGATTACTCATGGGATGTCCGTCTCTCGCTGCAGGACACTGAGGATTATACCCAAGCTAATTGCCATTTTCTTCATCGATATTAAAAGATTATAAAGATTCATAAAGAATGACTTCTTTTAAAGTTACTTTTTATCTACAAATAACTATGTTAAATAATTTAATATTTTTAATTAGATTTTATAATTTTTACTTTTAATTTTTTTAAATTAAAAAAAAAATTCTATGCTGCAAATTGAAAAAAAAAAATTATAAATATTTAAAACTATTAATGTTCAGTTAATGTTAATGTTAATTCATGTTAATGTTTAAACTATTAATATTTTACAACGCTATTAATGTTCGTTTTTCATTACAAGTATTAAAAAATCTTTTATTAAAATAAAAAAAAAACAGTATTCACCATCGCAACAATGCCCTTTATTGTTTTTATAAACATTTTTTTTTTCTTTCTAATGCAGCTGGCAAACACTTAGACATGGACGTCTTGGATGCCTTAAGGCAAGCGCTGCAAAGACGTTACTCACTTTGCATTACCCAGGGGGCGCGTGTAACTTGATGGTAAGCCACGGACGTGGAGTAACAATGCCCCGCAACTCTCTACGGTCCTATTGGGACCGGGACCTACGGCTTAAAGTGGTTTCCGAACCATTACAAACACCCATGGGCAAAGCCGGGATTTGAACCCGATACCTGTGGTACCGAACGCCAGGGCGCTAGCCATTCGGCCATCAGGCCCATAAATATAAATGTGTGAATATGTAAAAATAATTTATGTATTTAAATCTATCAAAAGTACATTAAAAACATTAAGTAGTCAAAGAGTTCTGTGCTTGTCATGCCTAATTCTCAGTGTCCGACAGGGCAGGATGTGACGGAGCACTCATAGATGGATGTCTGACTTGGCCCAGGGTGTTGCAGAAGGAGGGAAGTGCCCTCCGGGAGGACTTTTAGGGGAAATTTCCCCGCATCTGCTTCTCATATGGGAGAAAACCCGTAAAACTGTCACCAGGTAGTTTGACTCATGAGGCAAGAGACTAACATCACAAACGCCATTGAGTCTACATTTTTTTTTTTAGCAGTGTCTACAACAAAACCGCCAGCAGATTGAACCTCAGCACTAATGCTGACCAGCGGCGCGCGTTGTCACTGGGCATTAAAAAAGGCATCGGGCATTAAAAGGCATCGGGCATTAAAAAGGCATCGGGCATTAAAAAAGTAAAATTTAAACGAGGAACTACGCATAGTGGACAAAAAAAAAATTTTCTTGCATTCATAAAAACCAGATTATTGTTGTAAAATCTTATCAAAAAATTATTCTTGAAAAACCTTATCAAAAAAATATTCTTGAAAAATCTGATCAAAAATTATTCTTTAAATACCAGAATTATAAAATTTGATACACATTATTAATATTTTTCAAGAAGAAAGGCTTTATCCAATATATCACAGTTAAATTATTCAAGTACGAGGGAAACATACTTAGTTAATAAACGGATTATTTCACATGCCCTTCTTATACGCCAAGAAATCTGATAAGTCCGTACACTTTCAATGATAGTGGTTTTTTTTTTTTTTTCAATTTTTTCCCAAAAGAAATACACGCTTATTAAACTAGGATAATATTTCATTTTGGCTGCTAAAATAAATGATAAGCAACAGCACTTACTTGTTTGAAAAGTATTTATTGTAGTTGAGCAGAACAATTTCCAGTACTTCGTGGCTCTGCACTGGACTGCCCACTGGCCATTCGAACCACTGAAAATAAAAATTTCAAAAAAATCATAAATAAACATTTGCTGTGTTAAACATTGGTTTTAATAATAAAGATTAATCAAAACACAAAATAAAATATTTTTCAGCAGGAAAGATAAAAAAATTTTTTTTCTTTTCTTATCAGAGAAAAATTTACGATCCTTCAAAATGATTTACGTGTCTATGCACGACATTTTTTCTTGAAAGTAATATATTTTTCTTTTACCTAAAGCACAACAAAGTAATTATGAAGAACGGCAAATCGGGTAATAAGCAATTTCCACTCTTAATTTCGAAAACGGGTGATTTTTTTTTTTCACCATCGTTATCAAAATTTGTTTCACCTTTATTTTTTATTTATTTATTTTTCAAATTATTCTTTTTTTTTGGAGCAGTTGACTGGTGTTGAGAAAACGCGGAAATTATTGCATGGTATTTTTTTTTTAATTTGTTTCAAGTGTAAAAAAAAAAAAAACAATGAAATTTCGTGTCGTTCATTTCTGTAAAATGACATTCATTATCCTTTTTATTTTGAAGATTCCGCGCAAAGGAGTTTTTATACATTTTATGCATCAGTAATTCAGAAAATAGAAATTTAATTCAGAAAAAATTCATTTTAATTCAGAAAAAAACAGAAAATAGAAAATTAATTACCGGAATGCGTTAGAAATTTTTCACGAAAGTTTTGAAAAACCCATTATAATAAACAATGTTTCTATTTGAACTTAAATTTGAAAGAAATGAATCAATTAGAAGTCCAAACATTCATACGTATCAGCTATATTTAAATTTTTCATGAATTTTTATTTAAATGGTAAACATCTCAAAGGATATATATGACAATTCTGATTATTATATAGTTCTAAAATGGACAATTAATATTGAACCAACCCTTGTATAAGAGCAAAAACTTTTAGCTTTTTTATACAGGGTGATTATAACTTAAGTTCCCACTTTCAAAATACTGTAAAAAACGAACTACTCGTCACAATGAGTTCAAATTTGAAATGAATACACTTGAAGGAAGAAACGGTACGGCATCAAAAAAATAATTGCAAAAAGAGTTCCACAATTTTTTCTATCCAAATTGATGTGATCTTGCCGTGGTGGATGGACTTTCCACTAACAGTTTCCAACTGCTGACTGTCATCAATAGTTGTGATGTCATTTGGAAGTCATTTTCTTCCGTCAAAAAACAGAAACACTCAAGCACATTGAACGCTACATTTGATTTAATGTACAATTCATGCCAAAAACGTTGTCATTTCGATTCAAAATATCGCTGGCAGCCGAATTCACTTTCTTTATACCGCTTACAGAGCCATCTATTAAAATACTTTGGAACCATTTTGGAGGCCGTACCGTCTCATTATTTTTCAAGTATCTTCAGTTCAAATTTGAACTCATTGTGACGAGTGGTTTTTTTTACAGCATTTTGAAAGTGGAATTTTAATTATAATCGCTCTGTACATAAAAAATATTGGCTTATTAACATAGAATCAATTGTATTTCTTTTTTCTTTTTTTTTGGACGAATTAATATTCTTATAATACAGTTTCTCGTTTATTACATTAAGGATTTCATGTTAATCAGATTTTCTAATTTTTATTTTGTGCAATACATAAAATATAATGGCTCTAGCGATGAAAAACAGCCAGTAGACTCAAAAAAACATACAGACTGGTCATTTTTTATTTCTTACAATGAGAATTTTTAAATCATAACATATAAATATTTATTGTATTAAACATTGTTTTTAAAAATAAAGATTAATCAAGATATTAAAAAATTATTTTTTCTCCAGTAAAGGATAATTTGTTTTGCTTATTCTTGACAAATTTACGATCCTTCAAAATGATTTACGTGCTAGATGCACGACATTTTTCTTGAAAAGAAATATATTTTTCTCTTACTTGAGCACAACAAAGTATTTACGAAAACGGCAAATCGGGTAATAAGCAATTTCCACTCTTAATTTAGAAAACGGTTTTTTTTTCACCATCGTTATCAAAATTAGTTCGCCTGCATTTTTTATTTATTTTTTTTTTTAATTTATTCCTTTTGGGGCAATTGACATAACACGGAAATTCATGCATGGTATTTTTTAAAAATTTATTTCAAGTGTAAAAAAAAATGAAATTCGTGTCATTCTTTTGTGTAAAATGACATTCATTATCTTTTTAGTTTGAAAATTCTGCGAAAATTTTTATGCATTTTACGCATCAGTAATTCAGGGGGAAAAAACAGAAAAAAAGAAAATTAATTACCGAAATGCGTTAGAAATTTTTCACAATATTTTTGAAAATCCCATTAGACAAAACATTGTTTCTATTTGAGCATAAACTTGTAGGAAATATATCAATTCCAAGTTCAAAATATCCTATGTATTGGCTCTAGTTAAATATTGCAAGAAACAAAAACTTTGAGCTTTTTATAGATAAACAATGATGGCTTATTAATATAGAATCATTTGTATGTGTATTGTATTTTCGTATTATTATGAAATTCTGTTTAAGAAAATAAATTGCACCATATTTCAATATCAATTTTTAAATGATTTTTTTTTTCGTTTGAATTTGAAAGAATTATTGGTAAAAATCTAGAATCCTGTACCTTTTGTGCCAGATGCATCGCCAGGAGGCCAACTCGGCAAGTAAACATAATAATTCTTTATTTTGGACGAATTAATAATGCTGTATTACAATTTCACATTGATTACGTTAAGGATTTTATGTTAAACAGGTTTTCTAATTTTCAGTTTGTGTAATGCATAAAACATCATGGCACTAACGATAAAATACAAACAATCAGTAGGCTTAGTAGTTTTTATTTTTTGCAATGAGATTTTTTAAATCCTTACAAATAAACATTTACTGTATTAAACATTGTTTCTAAAACTAAACATTAATCAAAATTAAAATAAAATATATTTCCGTACTAAAGTTAAAAAAAAAAATTTTTTTTTTCTTATCTGTGAAAAATTTACGATGCTTCAAATTGATTTACGTGTCTGAATTCACGACATTTTTCTTGAAATTAATATATTTTTTTCTTACCTAAAGCCCAACAAAGTAATTACGAAAACGGCAAATCGGGTAATAAGCAATTTTCACTCTTAATTTAGAAAACGGGTGCTTTTTTTTTTCACCATCGTTATCAAAATTTGTTTCACCTTTGTTTTTTATTTATTTATTTATTTATTTTTAAATTTATTCTTTTTGAAGCAGTTGACTGGTATTGAGATAACGCGGAAATTACGGCATGGTAGTTTTTTTTTTTTAAATTTGTTTCAAGTGTAAAAAAAAACCAATGAAATTTCGTGTCGTTGTGTTCCGTAAAATGACATTCAATATCTTTTTATTTTTAATGTTCAGCGCAAAGAAGTTTTTATGCATTTTTTGCATCAGTAATTTAATGGAAAAGAAAGCAGAAAAGAGAAAATTAATTACCAGAATGCGTTAGAAATTTTTCAAAATATTTTTGAAAAACCCATTAGAAGAGACATTGTTTCTATTTGAGTATAAATTTAAAAGAAATGAATCAATTCCAAGTCAAAATACTCTACGTGTTGGAAATATTTAAAAAAATTTTATAAATTTTTATTTAAATGGAAAGCAGCTCAACAATTCGAATTATTATATAGCTCTATAAAGATAAATTAGGATTATGATGTTAGCTGTAAAGTGTAAAACAGTAAAAAAAAAAATTGCAATGATGTTTTTTTTGTAAGTAAACAATGGCGTATTGATATAGAATCAATTTAATTTCTTTGTTTTTAAGAATTAATATTGCTATAGTACAATTTCTCGTTTATAACATTAAGGATTCTATGATAATCAGGTTTTCTAATCTTTATTTTCTGCAATACATAAAACATTATTGTTATATCGATAAAAAAAAAAAAAAAAAAAATCAGTTGATTCCCAAAAATTTACAGACTTTTATTTTTTTATTACTTGCATTAAGTTTTTTTAAATCATAATAAACAAACATTTACTGTATTAAACATAGGTTTTAAAAATAAAGAGTAATCAAAATAAATAACAACATTTTTTCTTCTGCAGTGAAGGTAAAAAAAATTTTTTTATTATCCCTGAAAAATTTACGATCCTTCAAAATGATTTACGTGTCTGGATACACGACATTTTTCTTGCAAAAAAATATGTTTTTCTCTTACCTAAAGCCCAGCAAAATAATTACGAAAACGGCAAATCGGGTAATAAGCAATTTCCACTCTTAATTCAGAAAACGGGTGCTTTTTTTTTTTTTTTTTTGCACCATCGTTATCAAAATTTTTCACCTGTATTTTTTATTTATTTTCGTTTTTAATTTAGTATTTTTTTGGAGCAGTTGACTATCGTTGAGAAAACGCGGAAATTATTGCATGGTATTTTTTAAAAATTTGTTTCAAGTATAAAAAAATTGTGTCGTTCTTTTCTGTAAAATGACATTCATTATCTTTTTATTTTGAAAATTCAGCGCAAAGGAGTTTTTATGCATATTATGCATCAGTAGTTCAGGGGAAAAAACAGAAAAGAGAAAATTAATTACCGGAATGCGTTAGAAATTTTTCAAAATATTTCTGAAAAACTTATTAGAATCAACATCGTCTCTCTTTGAGCTTAGACTTGGAATAAATGAATCAATTCCAAGTCCAAAATTTCCTATGTATTAGCTCTAGTTAAAAATCATTTATAAATGTTTATTTAAATTGCAAACATCTCAACGGATACATATGACAATTCTAATTATTATATAACTCTAAAAAGATAAATTAATATTGAACCAATCCTTGTAGAACAAAAATTTGGAGCTTTTTGTAGAAGGTGATTATAATTAAAGTCCCACTTTCAAAATGCTTTAAAAAAAGAACAACTCGTCACAATGAGATCAAATTTTAACTGAAGATACTTTAAGGGCGAAACAGTATAGCATTAAAAAGAGTTCCACCGATTTTTCCCATCCAATTTGATATGACCTTGCAGTGGTGGATGGACTATCCACTAAGAGTGTCACAATTGTTGAATGACTTGGAAGTCATATTTTCCGTCGAAAAACCAAAAACAATCAAGCACATTGAACACTACAGTTGGTTTAATGTGCAACTCATGCCAAATTCGTTGTCATGTTTCAAAATATCACTGGTAGCCGAATTCACTTTATTTAGGTCTCATACAGGGACATATATTAATACATTTTGGACCATTTTTTGATGCCGTACTATGGCCCCCTTCTTCAAATCAATCTTTAATTATAATCGTCTTGTACAAAAACAATATTGGCTTATTAACATAGAATGAACTGTATTTCTTTGTTTTGGACGAATTAATATTGTTATATTACAATTTCTCGATTATCACATTAAGGACTTATCTTTCTAATTTTTAATTTGTACAACACATAAAAAGTGATGGCTCCAAAAACTCCCAAAAATTTACAGACTAATAATTTTTTTATTTCTTGCAAAAAGAGTTTTTAAATAATAACAAATAAACATTTACTGTATTAAACATTGTTTTTAAAAATACAGATTACTGCAAAAAAAATATTTATTTTATATTTTGATCTAAGTTAAAAAAAATGATCAACGAAAAATTTACGATCCTTCAAAATGATTTACGTGTCTGGATTCAAGGCATTTTTCTTGAAAGAAATATATTTTCTCTTACCTAAGCACAACAAAGTAATTACGAAAACGGCAAATCGGGTAATAAGCAATTTCCACTCTTAATTTCGAAAACGGGTGTTTTTTTTTCACCATCGTTATCAAAATTTGTTTCACCTGCATATTTTATTTATTTTCTTTTTTAATTTATTCTTTTTGGAGCAGTTGACTGGTGTTGAGATAACGCGGAAATTATTGCACGTTTTTTTTTTTTTATTTGTTTCAAGTGTAAAAAAACAAACAAAAAAACCCAATGAAATTGCGTGTCGTTCTTTTCTGTAAAATGACATTAATTATCTTCCTATTTTTAATATTCTGCGAAAAGGAGATTTTATGCATTTTATGCATCAGTAATTTAAGAGAAAAAAACAGAAAAGAAAGAAAATTAATTACAGGAATGCGTTAGAAATTTTTCAAAATATTTTTGAATAACCCATTAGAATAAAAATCGCTTCTATTTGAGCTTAAACTTGAAAGAAATGAATCAATTCCAAGTCCAAAATGTTCTACGTATTGGCTCGATTTTTAAAAAAAAATTATAAGTTTTTATTTAAATTGAAAGTCCAAGTGTTTTATAGCTCTAAAATAGAAATTAAAATTTAACTAAGCCCTGTATAAGTAAAGGAAAAAGAAAAATATTTCAAGAAACAATCAATTCTATGTGTATTGTAGTTTCGTATTATTATGAAATTCTGTTTTAGAAAATAGATTACACCATATATCAATATCAACTTTTAAGTTTTGCTTTCTTTATAATTCGAAAGAATTATTGGTCAAAATCTAGAAACCTTTAGATTTGTGCCAAATGCATCGCCAGGATGCCAAGTCGCCAAGTAAATATATTAATTCTTTGTTTCGGTCGAATTAATATTGCTATATTACAATTTCTTATTTATCACGTTAAGTATTTCTTGTTAATCAAGTCTCGAATTTTTATTTTGTGCAATAAGTAAAACATAATGGCACTAGAAATAAAAAAAACATTCAGTAGATTTCAAAACCTTACAGACTGGTTTAATTTTTTATTTCTTGCAATAAGATTTATTTTGAATTAACATAAAAAACTATTTCAACAATTAATGTTAGCAATTAAAATAAAATATTCATTATAATAGCTGAGCTAAGAATTATAACTTGCTAAAAAATTTCTTAAAGTCAACACAATTATGTTATCACTTATATAACACATCACTCAATAAGTATTCGGTTAGCTAAGAAAAACAACTTTTTTTTTTAAATTTCGACTTCATTAGTGAACACATTCTCCTTCAACAGTGATAAATTCATTCCAATTTAACTTTTCGATACCTTTTTTGTAGAATGATTTGACTTTGCTCTCAAAACCAGCCTTAGTTTCGGCAATCACTTCTTTATTTGAGCCAAATTTCTTTCCCTGGAGCATCTTTTTGATTTTTGAAAAAAGCCAATAGTCGCTGGGGGCAGATCTTGAGATTACGGAGGGTGGGGAAGCAATTCGGAGCGTAATTACTTCAATTTAGCCATAGTTTTTATCGACTTGTGACACGAGGCATTGTCTAGATGAAACAGCACTTTTTACTTCTTAATTTCTACATTCAACGATTCAATAATGACATGTAATATTCGGTATTGATAATTTTATCTTTCTCAAGATAGTCGATGAACAAAATACCATGCGTGCCCCAAACTACGGATGCCAAAACCTTGCCAGCTGATTTTAGTGTTTTTGGTCGCTTTAGACGACTTTCACTGGTTGCTGTCCACTCAGTTGACGATTATTTTGATCCAGGTGTGTAGTAGTTGAATCACGTTTCATCCATTGTCACATACCGACACAAGAAATCCTTTTTATCCCGCTTGAACAGCTCCAAAAAGCGCTATGAATTGTCAACGGTTTGTTGTTTTCGGTGAGTTGTGAGCAATCACGGCACCCACTTCGAATGCAACTTAGGCATGCTCCAATTTCCATGTGAAATTGTAAACACACTACCTTCTGATATCTTAAGGTGTCAACTATTTAAGGTAACTTCACGTTAAGGTGCTTCAAAACTATATATTTTTTTTTTCATTATTTTTACAATTGACGATTTTGGGTGACCAAAGCATTCATTTTGTACGTTAAATTCAACTTACCAGTCCATAATATTTGATTTACCTTGTTCAGAGTCTCCGTTATATTTATCCAGACAATGTTTGGCTTCTACATCATTTTTCTCCATCAAAAAAGCAATGTTCAATCTGCACACGAATTTTTTTTTTTTTTTTTCATTGTTTTGGAAATTACAAAACTGGAGAAGTTACAGTCCACTGTAACCTGTAAACTAATAATAAGAATATCCTGAAATTTTCACACGTTCGTTTGAAGGAGGCTACTATTCAGAAATCATATGGGTCTGTCAACAGGGTAGCCATATATGTGTCAGACCGGAGACTTATTGAGTGATGTTTTAACTTGTTCCAATATTTGAAAATATTGGTTAAAATAATAAATTACAAATTTATTAACGGAATTTAGCAATTCTTATTTTTAATCTTGTTTTCATACCATTTCTCCAAACTTTATCGCTTTAACACGAAATATTGTCACTATACAGCCAAGATTTTATTCCTAAAATGTCAAATTTTTTTCCTGAAATACTTATAAGCCAAAATTTATCGCTTTATCGCTAAATTTTTTCACTAAGCAACATTTTATTTTTAAATTGCTTTTATGTCAAAATATATTGATTTATCTAAACTTTTTATCGCTAATTAATTTTATTCTTAAAAGGCTTTTATGCCAAATGTTATCGTTTATAACCAAATGTTATCGCAAAAATTTTACTAATATTATGCCAAAACATTAGTATGCCTAATTTGCCTTCACGCCAAATTTGTTCACTTTAAAGCCAAATTATTATGTGAATTTGTTTCGCTAAATAATAAAAATATATCATTCTAACAACGATAATAATTGCTATTACGACAAAACTATTCACTAATACGTTGATTTTTTTAATACTATTATGTCAAAAAATATTTCATATTGTGTACGATGTCGAATTCGAATGATAGAACAATATTAATAAAAACGAATAAACTATGAAATATTTATTTACATTTTATTGTGATATATCCTTTGTTGGAGGCGAAAATGTTCTTTTTATTGCCTCACTAAAAGCTGTCCTTGCTTAGTCATATAAAATGAATAAAGAGAACAAGAAGAACATCACAAAACAACAAAAAAATTTAATAAATTTCTGTGGCCATTTTCATCCATGAACTAGCGTTCTAAAATTAAAAAGTTGTATTTTTCTGCGTTTCTAATAACTGTTGCCCCAATACATTAATTATGTCAACAGAATTAGAAAGAAATATAAAAAAACCGCAGAAATATTTTATGCATTCGAGAGGTGTATTATCCATGAACTAGCATTCTAAAAATAAAAAGCACCATTGTCTCTCTCGAATGCGACTAACAGTTATCACAAAACCTTAACTATGTCAACAACATTAAAAACAATATAATTTTTTGATAATAAAATAGTTATTAATAAAGTAAAAAATCGTTTTGTTGTCTGTTTCGTATTTTCGTGAATGTCAACTTCATAAGAATTTATACTCTCTATAAGCGGCCGACATACGTTATAAGAACATCTGAATAATCAACAATTTATTGGAATAATTATTTAAAAGAATATATATTTCTGTTTTTATTTACTATAAATAAGATTATACGAATAACATTCAAAATAACAATAAAAGTCATTTTATTGTTCGAAAAAAGAAGTTACGAATTCCTCGTAACTTCTTAATTACAATATTGCAACCCTAAAGAAATTGGAAGAACATTGGCGTAATATTCTGGGTTGCAAGATTGGCGACTTCCTCAAGGGTGGATTATTTTAGACTGCAACCGATTTATTAAACAATAAACATAAATTTTGTACTTTATCTTCGATTATGTGCGATAACTATACAGTTTACAATACAATTCGAGTTAAATCCAAACCGTTTTGTTCCATTTATAGTTGGATAAATACGAAGGACAATTCTTAAAAATTCCATTATTTTGAAATAAATTTAAAAAAAAAATATATTAAAATATGCTAAAAATTTGCTCTGCAAATTTCAACTTACCATGTGTGAACATTCGAGAACGTATAAATAAACTAAGGAATATGCCAATGTTTAATAATGCACGAGATATATGAAGCAATTGATTGGAATACTACAAGAATGACCAAATTCAATAGCCACATGAATATAGCAATGTTGAATAGATTAAGAACATCATGAAGAATAAATTGTTCAAGAATCTCTAAAAGAATATGCAAAAGTAAGATAAATGTCATCGGAAATGAAGAATGAAGTATTCCAAATTCTACAAGAAACGTTATCCCATTCAATAGCAAAAGAATATATCAAAGTTTGAAAATATTAATCGTAAATGAAGAATGAAGTATTCCAAATTCTACAAGAAATGTTATCACATACAATACCCAAAGTTGGAAAATTCTTGGCATAAGTGAAGTATTCCCAATTCTACAAGAAACACTATAACATTCAATATCCAAGTAAATACATCAAAGTTTGAAAATACAAGGCGTACATGAAGAATGAAGTATTTTACTTCTACAAGAAACACTATAGCATTCAATAGCCAAAAAAATTCATCAGTGTTTGAAAATTCTAGGCATAAATGAGGAATTCCAAATACAATAAGAATCACACTACAGCTCCATAAGCACGGGAAAATACCAAAAGTGATAAATGTGAAACTTCAAGAAGAAGGAATTGATCAACGCACTACGAGTACTTATAGACATTGGATATACAAATGTTTAAAATACCAAGCTAAGACTTGAAAAATGCTTCAAAACCATACTACAAAATACTTCAAACAAAAGTCAAATTCTCCAGAAAAGCCATTAAGACTAACATTATTCATTAAGAATTTCAAGAGTTAAGGGGCCCAAAGTACCATTTTTCGCCAAAATTTGAAATGGAGTTTTATTTGCTTGGCCCTCATTTTCGGATAACGTCACGGACCCTTAACCAGGACAACATCATGTTCACACATGATAAAAACATTTCATTCCATGGAGTGGAAGTATTATAAATAAACACTGAATGACTTACTTACTGATTAGTTAAGTTTTTAAAAATGCAAAAAAAAAAGAAGATTTTTATTTGTTGTTAAACAGACTCATCTAACAAAAGGTCCCATTTGTAAATATCTTTAAATTTGACATACTTGTTTACATATGTATGGTTAAAATGTTTATTTGTGAATATGTAATTATTGCATTATATTAATGAATAAACAGCTTTATTAATATATTTATATACAAAATTGTTCATTAGTTTTTATTTTACTGTTTGTTTTGATCTCAGAAAAGTAATAACAAACATTCAAGAAACATTCCATGAAATCTAAAAAAAAAATAATCCACTAATGAAATGCTACCGATTATTCAAATTGTTCTCTTTTCAATTACAAGGATACAATTTAAACCTTCTTTAATATTCTTTTAAAGAATCCTGTTACACATGCTTGTAGATTTAAAAGGTTATTTTGCGGGAATGAAAGTAGAATTGTAATTGCTTGGAAACAAATGTTTGTAGAGCAATCCAATTAAAAATTTTCTCTAATTACCTCCGTTGTGCCTTATCTACAGGAGCGAGAGAATTACTGGCAACCAGTAGGATTAGAAAGCTTGTTTCTTCTCCACAAACAACCAATTAATACTCTACACTAGCGATAAGTCGAAATTAGTTTGTTGTGTACAGAATTAATGTACCAAAACTTTAATCTGTTCAGCAAATTGGAAATCTGGTGATTCGAAATCTGTGCTTTTTCCTCATTCTAAATTACATACAATTTAAAATTTAAAACTAAAGCATATAATTTTATAAGTATCATTGTAGCATTATTTTCTAACGGGAATTGGCATTTCATTGCTAAGAGAACGGAATGCATATTATTTAATAAATATATATATATAATAGCAACCCATAATTTAAGTTTGACAGTAGGCAAGCAGTATTGTGGGTAATTATATTACATACAATTAGTGTTTTGTACTAATGAGAATTACCTGTCACTTAAATCTGATAGCAGATATTCGGTATCATGTATAATGAGACTCAGGAAATTAGGAATGTCTGTTTGACCTTCACAGGTCGAAACAACTGCAGATGAAATATGAACTATACCATGAGTTGTTACATCGTGATTGGTGAACGACCACGAACTGAGAAATGTCTACTTCAATGAGAAGTGATTGAAGCCGACATCCCCCCCCCCAAGAATTTTGTCATATAATACCCAGTATAATTCTCTGTGTAATAATCCAGAGTTCATTTATATTATATTGCTTGGAAATAAAAATTAAAGTGTTCCCATGAACCTGAAAGAGACTCGAAGCCGTTATAGTTTAATATAGGCCGAGGCGTTACAATCATGCTTTATAAATTTTATAATAAAATTTTATATTGATTATATAACTAAAAAAATTGAAGATTAGTATTTTCAAACAAATAATAAGCTAATTTTCCACTTACAATACTCAAAGGTGTATAACTCAGTTTTAACTTTCATCAGTGGAAAAAAAACTCATATGATAAGAAGTTCTTATAATCTATAAGTTTATACGAACTTAAATTTTAAGTGGTTTGTTTCGAATTATTGATATTTAAATTTTAATTTACAGTAAATTGGAAATCGGGTGTTTTGAAATCTGTCCTTTTTCCCCATTCTAAATTATGTATTTAAAAATTAAAATCAAAGAATATAATTTTACAAGTATCAGGCTTTTATTAAAAATTAGTATTGATTAAATAATTAAAAAAATAAAATTAGATAAATTTTTTTCATAATTTTAATGATTACTATTTTTGAATAAATAATAAGCTAATTTTCCGCTTATAATCCTCAAAGGTGTGTAACTCAGTTTTAAATTTCGCTAGTTGAAAAAAACCATATGCTACGGAGTTCTTATAATATACAACTTTAAACGAACTCGTATTTTAAGTAGTTTGTTTCGATTTACTGATATTTAAATTTTAAATAACATCAATTCAAAACACAAAAATTATAGAAGCTGTACTTACAAACGTTTACTTATGATTGATATTACTTATGATGCCTACTTTACAGTTTTAAGAGTTTTTTATGTCATAATGAAGGGTAAAATTAGATATACACGCTAAAGCAAGTGATAATTGGATAGAAAATTTAAAAGTGATAAAAACACAAGAAAGCTACATAGAGAACATATTCCTTGACAAAATAAAAAGTAAAGTTAAAATGAATAAAAAATTTCATCCAAAAATCCAAAATTTAATTTTAAGGATATAAAAAAAGCAATAATTAAACACTTAAAATATTAATTAACAGCAATTAGAAACAATTTTTAAAAAAAAAAAAATCTCAATAATTTGTAGTTATTTATTTTTTTTACGAAAGAGAGGAAAACCTTAGTAAGTATCAGTCAATTATTAATTTAAACTTAGATAATTATTTATAACTTTATTCGCAGCTATTTTATATCCATAGATATACTTTTGAATATGAAGCGTTATTTTATTTAATAAAAGTTGCGGTATTTTATATGGCGTCTTAGTCCAACGTATTTTTAGAACATCAAATATAGTAGCATAATATCTTTTCTTCAGTACAAGAAATATGGACCTTGGAAAAAATATTTGAAAAACCAGGTTTTAGTACAACGTTTCCAAAATATATTACATCGTAGAAACTTTGCAAATCGTAAAATTGTAAGGGAAGATATAGTTCTATAATGGAAAGGTGAATTTTGAATTTTAATAAATAGTGCTAAACCAGTGTAAGAATTAAAAAAAAATATTTATTTCAAATTTACCTTTTAATTTTACAAGAAAGAATTCTTGAAAGTAACTGAAAAATTAATTTCAAATAAAAAGTAATACATGATGCTACAGATGGGCAGACAGATATAACAGATGGGCTAAAAAGTTCGTAGGCGGACACATAGATGGCACTACTAGGATTAAATCCATATGATTTTTAATTAGCCCTAACCTTCAAAAGACACGTGTATAAATTTGACAGTTGTTGCACTATTAGTCGACCAACCGACCCAAAACAACAACGAATTGATAATTCAAAGCAGTGTTTGGAGCTGCTCAATCGTAATAAACCCGATTTTTTGCGTCAACAATGACAATGGATGAAACAAGGCTCCATCATTTCACACCGGAGTCCAATCGACAGTCAGCCTAGTGGATTGCACGTGATGAACACTAAAAATGCTGTAACTCACATACTAATAGTGCAACAGCTGTCAAATTTATACACCTGTCTTTTGAAGGTTAGGGCTAACTAAAATTTATATGGATTTAATACTAGTAGCGCCATCTATGTGTCAGCCAACGAACATTTCAGCTCACCTGTTATGCTTGGACTCAGAATTACAAATTTCTTTAACGTCAAAAACATTATATATGACTATACATTCTGTTTTTGAAGTTGCCAACTAAATTAAGAACTCTTAACTCTTAATTTCAGTAATGCTGTTTTGCTAATTTAACAGATTTTCATTTATTTCATTGAAAACTATTGTTTTGTAGAATACAATTTGAAGAAACATTATTATTTTTTTGGTAATGAATTCAGTTTAAAAATTGTTTATGTTTAGAAATTATCTTTTTCTAAGCAATATTTAAAATTGGTGATCAAATTTGAATGAACTGAATTAGTTTAATGTATAATAAAAAAGTCATTACCTAAAAAACTTAATGAAATATCGCTACATATAATTATTTAAGCAATTTGGCTAAATAGCAAAATAGGGGCCGTTGTGATTTGGCGACTTTTTTATGACGCCAATTGAACGATAAGTACCCAAATGTGGTAGCCTGGGTTTCTTGTATTATTTGCAATTCACTTCACTTACAATTGCAACCGATTAACTGGAGGAGTTTGCCGAAAGAGTTTTAGATGCCAAACCCCAACGGCGGTTATGCGATTTTACCAGCAATTTCTAAATATCGGTGAATTTTTATTAAAAAATTACAGTAAATAAGGTAATAAAGAAAAAAATACTCACTTGATCAAAAATAACATCGCCATTTGTGTTTTCAATGACTTTTGTGTAATGGGACACACCTGAAATGAAAAAAAAAACATGTGTAAAGAACATATACTTAATGTGTTTTTATTTTTCATAATAAGTTTCAGCCGCAGCGATATTAATGAATAATATTAAGAGGATCCATTGAAAATTATATAATTCAATTTTTTTTTAAACTAGCAAATTTTACATAAATAATTCCATCACTTCATTCTTTATTTCTTCTGGAATAAAGAATTGTACTGTTTTTGAACAAGAACTCAATTTTCACTAAATGAAAAAATAACTTTACAAAATTGAAAAAAAATAATGATTTTAATTATGAAAATAAATTACAATGAAAAAATTGAAATTAGAATTTTGATAAAAAAATAAAACTGAAAAAGAATACATTTTAATGATCAAGTTTTAAATCAAAACAATTTCATCCAATAATTGATGTTTTATTTCATACACAATTCGATTTAAATTAACAAATCTATTACAATTATTTTTACAAGGAAGATATTTGAATTTATTTATTTAAAATTTATAATTAATTTACTTTTATATTTAGATATTTAGATATATTTAAATATATCAACAAAAAATCGATGATAAACGAAGAAAACATAACATTCAAAAATTTTTTTATTTACTTTTTAAATGTATGTCTGCTTCTATTAATATCATTTGTTTGATTTAACTAATTTAATTTGACAGACATCTCCAATTAAGGAGTTTATGCACGAATTTTCAAACTAAACCTCAAACTATTTTAATTAGATAATATTAAAATTGTCACATGTCAAAATCAGTTGCCGCATCTATTAAACAAAATTTATGGAAAAAATTGTTCACGTGCCAAAATTAGTTGCCACATTAATTAAACACAATGTACAATTTTTTTTCGCATGTTAAAAAAAATCAGTGTTCAAAATCAGTTGCCAAAAAAAAATGTAAAATTTGTTTTATAGATATAAAACAAAATTTACAATTTTTTTTTTCACTTGTCGAAATCAGCTGCTCCATCTATAAAGCAAAATTTACAAAAACTTTTTTCACGTGTCAAAATATAAGCTGCCACATCTATAAAACAAAATTTACAAAAAAAAAAGCGTTTTCACGTGTCAAAATTAGTTGCCACATCTGTAAAACAAAATTTACAATAATTTTTCTAAAAATATTAAATGTGATAACGAATTTTAAATTTGTTTATAGAATATATACTTTTGATAAAGTTAATTATTTTGAATTAATTATTGTTTTATATGAATTTGTTAAGAATATAATAATTAAAAAAACCTAACAATAAATAATACACTTGAAGGCAGTTTAAATACTATTATTTATCTTGTAATTATTATAATCTTACATTATTCGTAATAATAAAGTAAAAAATTGAAATGCATTGTATAAAAATAAATATACGAAACGTATTACTTGTATCAGTAGAAAATATATTTATCAAAATATAAACTACTAATTCTACAAACTTTCTGCATTTAGAAAATAATGATCAGAATCATATTTTATTTCTTACATATATGTGTTTATTATTATTATTTTCATACACCAGAATACATACATGTATATGTTTATATATATACCAATTAATTTACTAAAATAAATAGCTTGTTTTCGAAAAGTTGGCATGATATTCCACGTAAAGTTTGAAAGTTATTTCCCCAAACTTTCTGTATTTAGAAAATAATGATCAGAATCATATTTTATTTCTTACATATATATATTTATTATAATTTTTTTCATACACCAGCATACATACATGTATATGTTTATAGATATGCCAATTAATTTACTAAAATAAATAGCTTGTTTTCGAAAAGTTGTCATGATATTCCACGTAAAGTTTGAAAGTTATTTGAGGCACAAAACAGAAGAGAAATGCAAAAGTCTGAGACTTAGAACGAATATATTTTAAACGAAATATGTCCACTACGTTGCTAACTCTGAGGCTATTTGCATACAGAAAACAAATATAAAAGTTTCTGTATCGAAAACCGTGCATTATTTCGAAAAATTCTCATTAAATATGTTCGGAGAAAATATTTGAAAACGCATGTATTTCGAACTTTTATAGCCAAAACTATATTTGTATTAAACGAAAGTTTCACGTAAATAATTTTGTTTTATCCAACTTTATAATTAGAGAAACTATAATGTTTAAAAGTTTTTTTTTTGCTATAAAATAACAAGGGTTGAATGTCGACATATATGTTCAGCAAACTATACCACGATCAGAACGATCAATTAAAATGCGATTATTTTAACTGTTTATATTCATTATAATAACAAACCTATTTTTTAGACGGTTTTTATTTAGGAATGCATAAGTAACAAAAATAGTGATACTAAATCTGTAATATTTCTTAAAATGGTAGAATATTTAACAGACTTCTACCGGGAAATCTAGCTAGCATTTCATACAGCTGGAATAACATTGGAGAAGATTTTTAAATGAAATATTACTTCTACTCAAACTTTTAATTGATTATTCCTAATGAGATGGTAAAAACTGTTCAGTTTCGTTAAAGATCCTACCGTTAATGCTAATACAAATCAACGATTAATTTTAATACTTCTTAATTCTGCAATGTATGGTCAATTGAATAGTTTTAAAATTATAACACAAAAAGTAACAAATTTGTTACAGTTTTGTGTTATATTTTCTGTAACCATCAATTGTACTGACATTTTTTTCATGTGCAGAAAAATTAAAATTCTGAATTTAATCTATGGGAGTAACATAATTAGAGAAGCGCATTTTGATTTTATTGTTTTTTTTTAAAACTTTATGTCATAAAAGATTTTACTTTTTGAAAAATTGCGTTATTAGAAATTAACAATAGCGATGGATAAGTAGATTAAGTGTAGATTTGCAATATAAAGATTATTTAAATAAATAAAGATTTATTTTCTAACCTTTATTCGATTAAATAAAGATTTATTATCTAAAGATAAAATAAAAGATATTTATAATAAGATTTATTGTCTAAATTTTATTCGATTAAATAACTATTTATTGCCTAAATTTTATTCACATAAATAAAGATTTATTGTACAAAGTTTATTTAATTAAATAAAGATTTATTGCCTAAAGATAAAAAAAAATATATTAATAATTATAAGACATTCAAAAATATCTTTAAAAGATTGATAAAACGAATATGGTTTTAAAAATATTAATTTTTGTTGTATTCGAATGTCAATAAATTTTCGTTAAATGCAATTCTGAAAAGAACCAATCATAAATTTATGCATAAAAGTTAGTAATTTACTATTTTATAGTGAGGTGAACTAATGAATTCTGATTATAATGCTTTCAGGAAAATTGCATCTATTGTATGGCAGATTCTAACGTGAAATTGTCATATAATGATTTAGCTCAATTATAATATTCTTGATAAAAATGAAGTTATTTATTTCATTTAATAATGCACCCCGTTACATCATGCATGTTGGGGTATAAAGGAAATGCGCAATATAACCAGCGGTTTTATAAATCGTACATCAAATATTATTTTACAAATAATACATTAGATAATTATTATAGATTATCTAGCGCAGGGGTCTCCAAACTACGGCCCGCAGGCCACATCCGGCCCGTCAGTGTCCTCCATCCGGCCCGCGACAGCGAATAACTTATTGTTGCTGTAATAAGTTGGATAAAAAAAACACAGAATGATAATAACTCGGTTTTATTGACTTGCTAGGTAAAGCTTAATGACAAGCATAATATGCAGAAAATGTAACTTAAGCATAACAACTAACAAATAATTGAAATGAATCCCCCCAACATTATAAATTAGTGAACATCCCGCGGTTACCTTCGGTAGTTATACCTACTTATTTCCGCTTTTAACCACTAGATGTCGTCAAGTGTCACGGTCGTATCGATACACACAATAGTAATTGAACCAACGAATTTAGCAAGCGTATGCTCGCTCAGAGCGCGTACTCGGCGACTGGTCTAGAAATTATAGATAATGGCAGAAAAATTAAAACGGCTTTGGTCCTTGGTACTTACTGGAGTGAACAGTATGGCCCTAGGGCTGGAAAGTTTGGAAACCCCTGATCTAGTGTATTATACAAAAACATTTAGTTTGTTAGATGGCGTTCAATTAGAATTTTTTATTCATTATATATACTAATATCGAAAAAAAATATAAATAGGCGCGAATAACTAAGTATAAGTAGTTAAAAGCAAATGGCTTAAATTAAAATATTATTTATTTTAAAAATATTTCCTAAGCGTAATATTTCGATAAAGACTGATTAATTTGTGTACTCTTCTTTACTGCAGGGCCAAGGAAAACACGTCCTGATTACACGGCCTTTTATTATAGTGCTTCTGGCTTTTTAAATTTTTATCTTTAGAACATTTAACTTGTTTTTAAGTCCTTTCGGTCATTTTTCTTAAGACTGTCTGGTCTTTTCCCTTTGTAATTTCGATTTATTTATATGTTCTTTTTGTGTATACTATATGTAGCCAAATTCGTATTTATTGAATTCCAATATAGGCATAGGTAACAGCAACAGCTACAACAAGACTGATTAATTTGCTTTCTATTTTGAATAACTGATCTGATATTATTAAAATAGAATTAATTATAATAGAATTTCAATACGAAAAAACCCCATAAAATAGCTATATAAATTAATTATTGAACTAATTTAAAAAATGGAATTGTAATAATAAAGTTAATATTTATTCCTCTAAATAATTTAATAAGATAATTTACCATGATCTAAGTAATAGTTTTTTATTACATGAAAAATACTTCCTTACCCTACATAAATTCGCCTACTAATATTTCTACTATTATATTAGATTTAAACTGAAACACAATTTAAAAAGGTGCTTATTAAATAAACTGTTATTGTAATACTGTTATTAAATAAAGCGGTTGTAAACAGAGTCATTCATTTTTTTTATCATTCTAAAATAAATGAATAAAATTTAAAAATATGAATAATAAGTAAATAAATAATAACTATCAAAGGTCAAAATGTTACATTTTACTGGAGTTGAAAAATAACGCTTAAGTTCAGAGTTGTGTTAAATTTAGCACGAGTTAAAATTAAAGCAATTCTGACTGCTACACTAAAATTTCCTCTACAAAGTGTTGAATTTCATAAGCGTTGAAATGAACCCCTAATATTAATGCTTTCCTATCCAAAGCGTTGAATCTTACTGCTATCAAAATTAATGTTGCCTAGCCCGCTGTGAAACACTGTTAAAATTAAAGTCTAATATCAACGCCTTCCTTAGCGAAGAATTAACTAATGTTAAAATTAACGTTATTCCAACCGCCATCTAGTGTTTGAGGTCAAGTACCATCGTTAAAATGAATCGCTAATTCTTCCTTTTGTCAATTACGACTGACTGTTAATTTTCGTCAACGCAGCGAAATTAAAACCTAAGTTAATAATAACACAAACCTAATTCCCTTTATACTTGTATCTTTTCAGTCCACCACGAGTTAAAATGTGAGAAAATTAACTGTTAATTTTGGAATAAAACAGGTATTATGCGGTACCGTGTGCTATAATTAAGTAAACACGAGATGCTATTCATTCATTCATTGTTACAACTTACATTTAATTTCCCTTAAACTCTACTCGTGGCTCAGGGGCAACGTGCGATGCTGGTAGGTATTAAGAATGAGGTTCAATCACTTGGGGATCTTGTTATAGAATCTGCTCCAAAAATGAAAAGACTCAATGTTCAGCATCTTGCCTCAGGAGTCAGAAAAGCTGGTGGGAGTTTGCTTTCTCTCATGATTTGTACATGCGGGGTAGTTTTCTCCAAAAGTCCCTTCCGATGGCTAATTGGAAAGCTCTCTGGCCTGTAATATCACAGGTTACAGGTTCCAACCCTGGCAATGGCGTGGATGTTTGTAAGTGGTTCGGAATCCACGTTAAACTGTAGATCCCAGTCTAATTAGCCTAAAGTGTGCAAAAAATGACCGTAGAGCGACAAACTAAACTAAAAGTACTTCCGGATGACACTTCCCTCTTTCTTCAGCGACTCGAAGCCAAATTAGACTGCCTACGGGTGCTCCATCCCAACAGAAGTTGCCCTTTTTCTCTCCATCCATGAGTAGACTACTCATGGGGTTCCCATCTCGCGCTGCTGGACAAGGAAGATTAGTCCAAATAACAATTTTAACTTATTTTTATCCCTCTAAAATTAATAAAATGGAAGACATTTTAGTGGTAGAAATAGTGATGCATTCTCGTCAAAGTTCTGGCAATGAATCAGAAAATTAAAGTTCTGATTTTAATGTTGTTTTTACTAATCCCCCTGGTGCAGGAGAACTTACACCAGGTCGACAAGACCACATCTCAGGCGACGGGTCCATGGCTAAGGATAATAAGCAGCTTCTCTTTAGCCAGGAACCACGAGGGCTGAAGACTCACTAAACCTCAAGACAACGCTCTACGATCCTATTAGACAGGTACCTATATTTTAAAGTGGATTCCAAACCATTGAAAACATCCATGGTATCACCGGGACTCGAACCCGAAACCTGTGGCACCAAGCGTCACAGCAGTTGACACTCGGTCATTCAGGCCCTGATTTTAATGTTCAATACGGATTTTTAAATTTGAAACAAACAATAAAAACCTA
Organism: Caerostris darwini; assembly: GCA_021605075.1. Classification (NCBI taxonomy): domain Eukaryota; kingdom Metazoa; phylum Arthropoda; class Arachnida; order Araneae; family Araneidae; genus Caerostris; species Caerostris darwini. Next base: position 877,032 of record BPLQ01013114.1, on the reverse strand, counting down.
CTGACCGCATGACTAACTGTTTTAAATTTCAATGATAAAAATTCTGAAACACAACCGTTAAAAAATAGAAATGTGATCCATTAAGTGGTTAAGTAATTATACATTAAATCAAAGATAACAAAACCGAATCATCAAATCACTCCCATCCCTTTTTGATGCATTAGAAAAATCAATAAGCAACAACTGCATACAAACCGAACATTATTTTTCCCTCCCCAAACCACAGATCTTATGAAAGAGAGCACACTCCCACGTAATCACCGACTCATCTCAATAACCTGTCACGTTCGAGTCTCAATCCCTCGAAAGCGCCATCCCCAATTGAAATTAATAACCACTTGGCGCGCACCAGCTCAGGAATTAGAATCCCCTCCGATGCCAAGCACTTCCTGGGAAGAAGCATCGCCCGATGTTGTTCGATACTTCTTGATGGCCAATAAAGGAAGGGCCCGAATCCTGTTAGGGGGCAGTCGAATGTTAGTCCAGACGACACCCTGCAAATCCCACCGTTACGAATGAACGTGACCCCCGGATTCAGTAAAGGCCGTTTATGGGGCTGTTTGGGGGTTAAGATGAACACCAGTTGTCTTCCACTTAGATGGAGCAGGATGGTAGGGATAAAGAGATTGGATAAAAAGCATCTTGAGTGCTTCAGGAAGTTTCTGCATACTGTCTGCTGGAAGTTCTCTTAAAATTGAATTGGTAAAGTCGACACCTCTTCAGATAGCAACAGTGTTATTATTTTTATTTTACCGTGTCGATAAAGTTAAGAAAGGACAGTATCTTGATAGTCTTTTTTAAAAGTATGGAAAAAAATGCGTGTGCCCTATTTAAATGTACAAAAAATATTTGTCTGAGAAAAAAATATTACACAATTTTTAATATGATGTTTATTTTATATCCTTTGAAATTTGGTGTGGTTTTTATAATTTTTTTCTAAGATATAATTTTTTTTCTGCAGACAATACAGAGACAGTTAATCTTTATGCCATAAGCAAGGTATGCATTGCTGTTACGCAATTAGCACTACCCAGGGTGCACGTGTAGCTTGAATATATGCTACGGACGCGAATAACATTACCCCTAATACGATCTATGATCCGGTTAGGTTGGGACCTACGGTGTAAAGTAGTTTCCGTACAACTACAAAATTCCATATCACCGCCGGGACTACAAACATCCATGGTACCCAGCACCAGAGCACTAGCCACTCAGCCATCAGTTACGGCCCCCAAAAAAAAAAAAGAAAGATTGCAACTTACTGAGCACATTTCTGATAACAAATATTTTATATATGAATTGAAAAACAATTCTGAAACAACCATTAAAAAATATAAATCTGATCTTTTAAGTGGTAAGTAATTACGCATTAAATCATAGATAACAAAACTCAACCCTCAAATCTCTGTCATCCCTTTTCGATGCATTAGAAAATCAATAAACAGCAAGTGCATACAAACCGAACATTATTTTTCCCTCCCCAAACCACAGATCTTCGGAAAGAGAACAAACTCCACCCTAATGACCGACTCATCTCAATAACCTGTCACGTTCGAATCCCGATCCCCAGAAAGCGCCATCCCCAATTGAAATTAATAACCATTCGGCGCGCACCAAATCGAGCAGCTCAGGAATTAGAATCCCCCCGATGGCAAGCTCTTCCTGGGAAGAAGCATCACCCAAGAAGTTGTTCGATCTTTCTTGATGGCCAATAAAGGAGGAGCGCGAATCCTGTTAGGGGGGCAGTCGAGTGTTAGTCCAGACGACTCCCTGAAAATCCCTCCCTTCTGAATCAACGTGACTCCCGGATGCAGTAATGGCGGTTTATGGGGCTGTTTGGGGGGTTTAAGATGAACACCAGCTGTCTTCCAGTTAGATGGAGCAGCATAACAGGGATAAAGAGATTGGATAGAAGCATCTTGAGTGCTTCAGGAAGTTTCTGCATCCTGTCTTCTGGAATTGAATTGGTAAAGTTTGAACCTCTTTAGATGGCAACATTGTTTATTATTTTTGTTTTACCAAACATTTTGAGTTGGTAATGTTTCAATATTAATGTTATTGGTAATGTTTCAAAAAATTTTAAAAAGCACAGTACCTTGATTAGTGTTTTTTTTTAAATATGTAAAAAAAATGGTTTTACATGTGCCCTATTGCAATGTACATAAAGTATTTGTTTCAGAAAAAAATATATTTCCGGAAAAAAAGAACAAACAATTTTGTTCAAATATTTTTAATCTGGTTTTTTTCTGATACATCTTGAAATTTGATATGCTTTATTATTATTATTTTCTAATGCAGCTGGTAATACTAGGACAGTTAACTTTATGCCATAAGAAAGGGGGGTTGCACCTTTTTTATTCCTTAAACTCCACCCAGAGGGCGCATGTAGCTTGAAGAAATGCTACGGACGCGAGTAACACCTCTACAAAGCCCTGTGATCATATAAGACTGGAACTTACTGTTTAAAGTGGATTCCGAGCCACTACAAACATCCATTGCCTCACTGTAGCCTGATGGCCTACTGGCTAGTGCTCTGGTCGTTGGTACCGAAGGCTTCAGGTTTGTAATCCTGGAAGTGGCATGAATGTTTGTTGGTAGTTCGGAATCCACGTAAAACTGTAGGTACCGGTCTGTTTAGAATAAAGTGTGTATAAGATGACCATAGAGCGACAAACCAAACCCTCCAAGGTACCACCGGTACTCGAATTCGAAACATGTGGTACCGCGCGCCCGACAATAGGCCCTTCAGCCCCTGATTTTAATGTGCAATCCGGATGGTAAAATTTAAAATAAATAAAAGATAAAAACTTATTTATCACATTTCTAATAATACACATTTTGGATTTTAATAAAAAAATTTCTGAAACACAACCGTTAAAAAAATAGAAATCTGGCCCATTAAGTGTAAACAATTATACATTAAATCAAAGATAGTAAAAATCAACCCTTAAATATCTCTCATCCTTTTTGATGCATTAGAAACATCAATAAGCAGCAACTGCATACCTCAAAGCCGAAACCTGTGATACCGAGCGTTTAGCACTAGGCACTCGGCCATCAGTCCACGACCCCAAAATAATGAGAGATCTTCCTCTTATCTTATTGATCACATTTAATATTATATATATTTTGGATTTTAATTAAAAAATTTTGAAACACAACCGATTAAAAATAGAAATCTAAAACATTAAGTGGTAAGCAATTATACATTATATCAAAGATAATAAAACTAAACTCCAAATCACAATCATCCCTTTTCGATGCATTAGAAAATCAAAAGACAGCAACTGCATACAAACCGAACATTATTTTTCCCACCCCAAAACCACAGATCATTTGAAGGAGAACGAGATCCCCCCTAATCACCGACGCCTCTCAATAACCTGTCACGTTCGAATCCCAATCCCTCAAAAGCTCTATCCCCGATTGAAATTAACACCACTCGGCGGCACCGGCTCAGGAATCAGAATCCCCCTGATGCCCAAGCGCCCACGCTTCCTGGGAAGAAGCATCGCCAGAAGTTGTTCGATCTTTCTTGATGGTCAATGAAGGAATCCTGTTAGGGAGGGGGGGCAGTCGAATGTTATTTCAGACGACTCTCGAAAATCTCACCCTTCCGAATAAACATGACCCCCGGATGCAGTGAAGGCTGTTTGGGGGTTTAAATTGAACACCAGTTGTCTTCCACTTAGATGGGGCAGCATGGCAGGGATAAAGAGATTGGATAAAAGGCATCTTGAGTGCTTCAGGAAGTTTCTGCATACTGTCGTTTGTAAGATCTTCTGAAATTCAATTGGTAAAGCTGGCACCTCTTCAGATGGCAACATTGTTTATTATTTTTTATTTTACCAACAATGATGAGTGGCAATGTTTTAATATGAATGTTATTGGTAATGTTTCAAAAAATTTTAAGAAGCACAGTATCCTGATAGTCTTTTTTTAAATTTGTAAAAAGAAATGCGATTACATGTGCCCTATTTCAATGTACATAAATTAATCGCTTCAGAAAAATATATATTTCCGGAAAAAAAGAATTACAAATTTTTTTCAAATATTTTTAATCTGATTTTTTTTTCTGATAACCTTTGAAGTTTGATGTGTTTTTATTATTTTTTTCTAATCCCGCTCGTAATACAGAGACAGTTATATTTATACCATAAGCAAGGGCTGCACCGCTTTTATTCCTTAAGCACTACCCAGGGGGCACCTTTAGCTTGAAGAAATGCTACGGACGCAAATAACACTACCCCTTACAATATCAAAAGATCTGTGGCTCTGATATTGTAATCAGCTCTATGATCATATCAGACTGGGACTTACTGTATAAAGTGGATTCTGAACCACTACACATATTGGTGGCACCACCGTAACTCAAACCCGTAACCTGTGACCCAAAGTGCAACAGCGCGAGCCCCTCTGGTATTCGGGCCATGATTTTATTGTGACATCCGGATGGTTAATTTTGAAATAAACAACAATAACAATAAAAACAAAAAAAAAAACTTATTTATCACATTTCTAATAATACATATTTTAGATAGTAATAAAAAAGTTCTGGAAACAAAACCATTAAAAAATAGAAATCCGTTTCATTAAGTGGTAAGTAATTGTGCATTGAATCATAGATAACAAAACTCAACTCTCAAATCTCTGTCATCCGTTTTCGATGCATTAGAAAATCAATGAATAGCAACTGCATACAAACCGCACATTATTTTTCCCTCCCCAAACCACAGATCTTCGGGAAGAGAACAAACTCCGCCCTGATGACCGACTCATCTCAATAACCAGTCACGTTCGAATCCCAATTCCCCTGAAAGCAGCATCCCCTATTGAAATTAACAACCACTCTGCGACACCAGCTCAGTAATTAGAATCCCCCCCCGATGCCAAATCACCCGCACTTCCTGGGAAGAAGCATCGCCCCAAGTTGTTCGATCTTTCTTGATGGCCAGAGGAAGAACCCGAATCCTCTTAGGGGGGCAGTCGAGTGTTAGTCCCCTGCAAATCCCACCCTTCTGAATGAACGTGACCCCCCGGATGCAGTAAAGGCGGTTTATGGGGCTGTTTGGGGGTTAAGATGATCACCAGCTGTCTTCCAGTTAGATGGATCAGGGATAAAGAGAATGGATAAAAGGCATCTTGAGTGTTTCAGGAAGTTTCTGTTCCTGTCTGCTGGAAGTTCTTCTGCAATTTCATTGGTAAATTCGGCACCTCTTTAGATGGCAACATTGTTTATTATTTTTGTTTTACCAACAATTTTGAGTTGATAATGTTTCAATGAAGTTGAAAAACACAGTATCTTGGTATTTTTTTTTAAAAAAAAGTGTTTACATGTGTCCTGTTTAGATGTACATAAAATATTTGCTTCAGAAAAAAATATATTTTTGGAAAAAAAAATTGCAAAATTTTTCAAATATTTTTAATCTGTTTTTTTCTGCTGACTCTTGATATATATTTTTTACTAATACAGCTGGTAATACTACGCCAGTTATCTTTATACCATAAGCAAGGGCTGCACCGCTTTTTTCCTGAAGCACTACCCAGGGGGCACGTGTATCTTGAAGAAATGCTGCCGATATGATTGACACTACCCTTACAAAGCTCTGTTGTCATATCAGACTGGGACTTATGGTTTAACGTGGATTCCGAACCACTAAAACATTCATAGTACTGCCGGGATACCCGAACACGAATGTTGTGGTACCGAGCGCCAGAGCGCAGTCACTCAGTCGTCAGGCCCCGTGTTCATTTATTTTTATTTGTTTCAAATTATTTTGGTCTCACGCACTGTAAAAAAGAAAGAAAAAACACGAGAAAAAAATTTGTGATGTTGCAAACGTTTTTAAAAACAACTCGGTTCCCGAAACCTGTGGCACTGAGCGCCAGACACTCGGCTATTCAGGGCCTGATTTTAATGGCCCTGATCTGGATGGTTAAATTTCAAATAAGTAAAAGATGACAACTTATTCATAGTATTTCATATAATACATATTTTGAATTTTAATCAAAAAGTTTCTGAAACACAAACATTAAAATTATAAATAAATCTGGTCTATTAAGAGGTTAAGTAAATTATACCTGAAATGAAAGATAAAAAACTCAACTCAAAACTCACTCTCACCCCTTTTCGATGCATTAGAAAATCAATAAACAGCAAGTGCATACAGACCGAACATTATTTTTCCCTCCCCAAACCACAGATCTTCGGAAAGAGAACAAATTCCACCCTAATGACCGACTCATCTCAATAACCTGCCATGTTCGAATCCCGATCCCCAGAAAGCTCCATCCCCAATTGAAATTAATAACCATTCGGCGCACACCAAATCGAGCAGCTCAGGAATTAGAATCCCCCCGATGCCAAGCACTTCCTGGGAAGAAGCAACGCCGAAGAAGTTGTTCGATCCTTCTTGATGGCCAATGAAGGAAGAACCCGAATCCTGTTAGGGGGGCAGTCGAGTGTTACTCCAGGAATCTCCCTCAAATCCCTTCGTTCTGAATGAACGTGAGCCCCGGATGCAGTGAAGGGCGGTTTATGGGGCTGTTTGGGGGTTTAAGATGAACACCAGCTGTCTTCCAATGAGATGGGGCAGGGATAAGGAAATTGGATAGCAGCATCTTGAGTGCTTCAGGAAATTCTTGCATCCTGTCTGCTGGAAGTTCTTCTGCAATTCAATTGGTAATGTTGGCACCTCTTTAGAGGGCAACATTGCTTATTTTTGTTATTATACCAACAATTGGTTGAATTGGTAATGTTTCAATAAAGTTAAGAAAGCGCAGTATCTTGATAAACTTTTTTAAAAAATATGTAAGGAAATGCTTTTTACATGTGCCAATTTAAATATACATAAAGTATTTAGTAAATATACTTTCAAATATATCAGATTACCTTTGATGTTTGATGTGTTATTAGTATTATTATTATTATTCTTTGTTTTAAATTATGTTTGCCTAACGCGCTGTAAAAAAAGAAAGAAAAAACATAGGAAAACAGCTGTGATTTTGCAAAGGTTTTATAAAGACAACATTTATTTAAATTCCTATTCTATGCACAGAGTTATTCAGATGCAATAAATAAATATCGAAACATCTATTGTCTTTAGGTACTTTTTTTTACCGAAATATGTGTTAAACATTTAAATGATAATAAAATTAAGCGAAAAATATTTATATTATCAAGTGTTACAGTGTGCAGATTGGGCGAAAAGATTGTAACTGGGTGTGGTTGGGTTGAGATACTTTAGGTACAGAATGAAGAACTCATATATTTATTGACTCATTGGAACATCACACTCTTTCAATTAAGGAGATAAAATATTTAACACATTTAAAAACATATAATTATAGATTTATGGCAAGACTCCCCTTCTAAGCCGAAACCTGATAATCAGCTACGCGCAGGATGCGTGAAATATACTTCTGCAGTCTGTAAGCAAACTGGGCATTACACCTGAACGCCACAAGGGGCGCTATCGCGAGTGCGTAGTTTGGTTTGCCGCTCTACGGTTATTTTGTGCACCCTTTCGGCTAATTAAACCGGGACCTACAGTATAACGTGGATTCTGAACCACTCATAAACATCCATGCCGCCGCCAGTATTTGAACCTGTGTGGTACCAAAGGACAAAGCGCTAGCCAATTGGCCATCAGGCCGCTATGGTACAGGGAACCAGACACTTGGCCATCAGGCCTCTACGGTAGATAAATACTTACATATTATAGTAAATGATATCAACTCATCAAATAAATAAGCATTCAATCCCCCCCAAAAAAACATCCTATAATTAATGCTAACATTAAATTATGTTGTTTAGATCTGCCTCATTAAATTTGGATGTTAATTAACAAACTAAACAATTTTAATTTATAAATCTTGTTTCACATTTGACAAATATTGCCAAACTGAACAGATTTCCAAAAGAAAGAAAGGAAAAAAATAATAATAATCTTTACCAATTAATAATAAATGAATGGAAAATAGTTAAAAAATCGTGAATGTCTTTAGAAAATTTAATTAAAACGGTTAATATATGCAAGTTCATTAAATATTCCATTTCAGACGGTAAATATATTAACCAGGTTTAATTATTTCTTTTATTTAACCCAATATATAATGAATTGATAACTCATTAAATGTAACAGAAATTATTTCATCGGATTTGCACGTAAATTCAGTTAATTCTTAATCAATGCAGCATAATTAAATAGGCAAAAGTGGGAATTTGTTGAAATCCCATTTTAATTATTACCATAGAAATAGATTATTTAAGGAGTGATAACTGCCATTTTTCCTCAATTATGGATAAGATTGCTTATTAAATTTGCTTTGGAAATTACCTTATAAGAATTTCTAAATTTAATAACATACATCTGAAATCTGAGATTAATTTAGTGGTTTATTTTTAATAATTAGTCTGTAGGAAAATAAATTGAATCGTGCTCATCAAAGACCAAAACGTCACGATGAGCAATTGTCGCATATTTAAATCTCGTTTTTAATTTCATTAATTGCAATAGTTTTTAAAAATGTTTGTTTCATACATGCGTAAGGTTTAATTATTATTAATATGTAACCGCGAGAGGTCGCTATTATAACTGCTAACTGTGACCTTAACTATGTGGTCCAGTGTGGTAAGTAGCAGTTGCGGTGAGATCTTCAGACCACGAGGTGAGCGCTAGGAGCGTCAGATCAAAACAGACTGTCAGGGACCGGCTCATGGCTTTTAAATACTAATACTATTGTAGAAGAAGCATAGGTGCCATGTGTATGTATATACTAAAGTGTAAATAAAATTAATGTAAATAAAAAAAGAGTATTTCATCCTGACACAACTAGCTGCTAGTATAGCAGCTTACACATGCTTAAAGTTCATCATTTAAAAATTTTACAGAAGGCCCTTTTATGCCAAATTTACAACTTTTTTTTTTTTTTTAAGAATTCCCAAGCTAAAAATATAATGAATGTTATTCATTACTATTTAAATGCAAATAAAAAATAAAAAAAATTTGCAATTATTTCAAATGCTTATATATTTTTTCAAATCTTTTAACTTGGGATCAGTTAATTTTGAAATACAAATGAAAACATTATGAATCCGTAATTACATCTAACCAAAGCAACTATGGTAAAGTTTAAGTTTACTGTTCTTAAGAGTTTTATTTAATAGTTATCTACTTTGAAAACCTATGTTAATTTCACAAATTATTATGCTAAAATATTTTGTGAACTCTTCTCTATCAATCAACAAATATCTTAAACCTCTAAAAAATATAAAATATGAAAAATAAAAAAGCTGTAGTGTGCAGGTTGGGCAACCAGATTGTAAGTGGATGCGGTTGGGTTGGATACTTGAGGCACACTTTGGAGAACTCACAGCTTTATTGACACAGGCACAAAAACCCCACACATACAATTAGTGAGATACAATATTTAACACATTTAAAGAAAGATAATTAAAAATTCGAGGAAAGATTCCACTTCTAAGCCGAAAACCTGATAATCAGTTACGCGCAAGATGCATGAAGTATTTTCTGTCCGGGTGAGAATCTGTAGGTCCACTGGGCTCCTGAACACAACAAGGGGGGTTATTTCTAGTGGGTCGGTTTGGTTTGTCTCTCTACGATCCTTTTGGGCTAATTAGATTGGGACCTACAGTTTTACGTAGATTCCGAACCCCTCACAAACATCCATGCCACCATCAGGATTTGTACCCTTAATCTGGGGTATCAAATGACAGACCGCTAGCCAATTGGCCATCAGGCCGCTGTGGTAGCGAGAACCAGATACTTGGCCATCAAGTCCCTACGCTAGATACACACTTATATTTTATATCAAATGACAACAACACATCAAATAAATAAACCCATCGTATATTTAAAGATTAAATTATGTTCTTTAGATCTGACTCATTAAACTTGGATACTAATTAACAAGCTAAACAAGTCTAATTTGTAAATCTTGTTTCTTATTTTATAAATATTGCCAATCTAATCTGTTTGCTAAGAGAAAGAAAAAAAAACCTAATATTTTCCAATTAATAATAAATGAATAGAAAATATTTTAAAAAATCGCGAATGTCTTTAGAAAATTTAATTAAAATGGTTAATATATGCAAGTTCATTAAAGATTCCATTTCAGACGATAAATATATTAACCAGGTTTAATTATTTCTTAGTTTTAACCGAATAGATAATGAATGGATAATACATTAAATGCAACGGAAATTATTTCATCGGATTTGTAAGTAAATTAAGTCAATTCTTAATCAATGCAGCATAATTAAATAGGTAAAAGTGAGAATTTGTTGAAATCCCATTGGAATTATTACCATAGAAATAGATTATTTAAACAGGGATAATTGCCAATTTTCCCTCAAACATTGATAAGATTGCTTATTAAATTTATTTTGAAAATCCTATCATATCATTGAATTTAAATTTTTATACATCTGAAATCTGAAGTTAATTGAGTGGCTTATTTCGGATAATTACTCTGAAGGAAAATAAATTGAATCTTGCTTATCAAAGACCAAAACGTCATGAGATTTGGGACGCATATTGAAATCTCGATTTTCATTTTATTAATTGCAATAGTTTTTAAAAATGTTGCGTGTTTTTAAACTCTCTATCTTTTTTAAAAATCGTTGTGAAGAATTGTTGCGATGAGTCGATCAGAAGTGTTTATTTATTTTTTCTGAAGTGATTGAATAGGCCGGAGTTTTAACTTGTTTTTGCAAATTGGACCCCTTGTAATTTCGTGTACCACGCAGTGTGATAATTAAGGTCTTCCGTATACCAGACAATTAGATTCGACGAAAATTCACGAACTCATAAATCTCCAACCTTGGAGTGAACTATACTTGTGATTTAATCGTGCACTCGTGACAAAATTTTATCCATAATAATCCATAGTTCAATATTTGTGTAATGTAAGGGGCCAGAATGGCCGAGTTGCTAGCGCTCTGGCGCTCGGTACCACAAAAAAATTAACCACAAAATACCACAAAGTACCACAAAATACTCGGTTTCAAAAAAATTGAAAGAATTCGAGTCCCGGCGGTGCCATGGATGTTAGTAATGATTCGGAATCCACTTTAAACCGTAGGTCCCGGTCTAATAGGATCGTAGAGCGTTGCGGGGGCATTGTTACTTTGCGTCCGTGGCTTATCTGCAATGCAATGCAAATGTCCGTGGCTTATCTGCGTCCCTGGGTAATGCAAATTGAGTAACGTCTGCGCAGCGCTTGCCTTAAGTCATCCAAGACCAATCTGTCTAAGTGTTTGCCAGCTGCATTAGAAAGAAAAAAAATATTTGTGTAATATACAGTGGGTACAAAAAGTATTTGCACACATACAGTTTTGTTTACAATTCATAAAAAAATGCATTAAAAAGTCAAAAATGGGCATTTTAAAAACACAATAACCTTATTCATCTAAACTAATTTTAAAAAATATAATAATACAAGTAAAAAAATTTTTTTTTCAATAAAATTAAAATATCTTACGTCAAAAAAGTATTTGCACACTCAACTCAACTTTAGGAAGTTTGAATTTTTTTGCTAATTATTTGATAGTCATCCCGCAGTAAATAACATACGTAAGACGACTATAAAGGGCGGTAGTGTCGATACTTTATCAGTTGATTGTTGATTTCAATTTGTGATAGCACCTAAGAAATCTGAATTGCCGATCTCGTTGCGAGAAAAAATTGTTTCTCTTCGTGAAAATGGCCTAAGTTATCTAGAAATAGGTAAAAAAGTAAATGTTTGCTTTTCTACTGTTCGGTAGAAACTAGGTACTACGTACTAGGTACTACGTCACAAAGAAAGAGGATCTACATCAAATAACTTGCGTTCTGGACGCCCAAAGAAAACTTTCACAGCGAATTAAGCGAAAAATTATAAGAGAGGCATCAAAAAATCCATCTGTTAGTGCGATAACATTAGCCAATGATGTCGCTTCAACATCTGGAGTTCAAATTAGTGCCCAAAGTATTCGAAATGTCCTGCACAATACACAAATTTATGGGAGATCTCCAAGAAAAAAACCCTTTAAAAATGTACGAAATAAACTGAAGAGACTCGAATTCGCTAAGAAATATATTAATAAGCCAATTGATTTCCGGAAAAATGTCATATTCTCCGACAAGAGTAAGTTCAATATCTTTAAATCAGATGGCAGCAAATTAGTTTGGAGAAAGCCTTGCACTGCTTTCCATACTAAAAATGTATTACCTAAAGTTAAACATGGAAGAGGCTCTGTTATAGTTTGGGGGTGCATGGCTAGCAAAGGAGTTGGTAATTTGTGTTTCATTGATGGGAATATGACAGCTCGAACCTATATTGATGTGTTGCGAGATAACTTGCCACAAAGTGCAATAAAATTGGGTATCAGTAATTCGTACTATTTTCAGCAAGACAATGATCCCAAGCACACTGCTGGTATAACACGAATGTGGTTGCTTTATAATGTACCCAAAAGACTTGCTACTCCACCACAATCACCAGACTTAAATCCTTTGGAAAATTTGTGGAATTCTTTGGATTTAAAAGTAAGAAAAAAGAAGATTTCAAGCAAATCTGCACTTAAACAAGCTCTTATTGAAGAGTGGTCAAACATTGACCCTACTGTTACAGAAAATTTAATTAAATCAATGCCAGCAGGATTACAAGCAGTAATAGATGCTAAGGGAATGCATACTAAATATTAGTTATTTGAAATTTTCTTATATATTTCTTTTGCATTCATGCGGGTGTGCAAATACTTTTTTGACACGAGATATTTTAATTTTGTTGCAAAAAACAATTGTTATTTATATTATTGTATTTTTTCTGTTTAATTTAGGTGATTAAACTTATTCTACTTTGGCAATACCAATTTTTGTATTTCTTAATGCTTAATTTTATGATTTGCAAGTAAAAATGTAAGTGTGCAAATACTTTTTGTACCCACTGTATGTGTGTGTGTGTAATGTTCGTAAATTAAAATTTAAGTGTTCCTATGAACCTGAAAGTGACCCTCTTCTTGAAGCCTTAATAGGTCTAAAATATGCCGAGGAGTTACAGTATATAGTACATATACATGCCATGCATGCGTAAAATATTTATAATATTGCTGATACAAACTATTCATAAGCACATTTTAGAATAATTTATATATATATACAATTATAAAAAATAATCCCATTATGATATGTAAATATTATAAATTCAAAAAAAATATTATATATTTTCTATACTATATTTTAGATTTACAATTCGATTGTAGTTTTTTTTTTATTGGTATTTTAAATAAATAAAATCCATTTCATCTAATCAGATGTACTTATTTAAACTCAAATAATTTTCATAAATTAAGAAAAAGAATTAAATAAAAGAAAATGCAAAATTAGTTTAGTAAATGAAATAACTTATTTCCCTTACAAGAAAACATACATAAAATTTCCTTTAATAAACAACTGAAATGAATTAATTATGTCGTGATTTATCGTATTTGAAATAATCAAATGAATTGAGAAATTAAGTGGCAACATTTAAAACGAACGATGAATATTTATGGAATATTTATCATATATTAATACTCATTTTTTACGACATTTTTAAGTATTCCAAGAAGTCTCAGCACAAAAATATTTAAAACAAGAACATCATTTTAAATACCTTTACTTGAAATAAGTACCATTTTAAGTATGTAAAGCCCGCATAAATGCTTATCTTATTTTCCATACCATAAAGGTGCATCAAAGTGTTCTTAAAAATATTTATTTTGCCTTTGTGGCATACATATGCATCTGAAGCCGCAATTTTAACTCATCGGGGAATGGTTAGAAATCGCTTTATGAATATTTCATGAGGTAAAACGGAACTGCACACAAATGTTTTCACAACTCTTCGCCGAGTAATCTGCAAAATGCGGGTTCGAGTACAATTCATGTTCTTTCAGGGCTGAAATACTGTTGATTTATTTATCATTCTGTACTTGAAAATAGGGATTGGAAAAAATTGCTACTATTTTCAAATATTGCGATATTCGTAGTGTGTAGAAAATGTTATTTTCCTCGCAAATGAAAGGTTTTCAAAAAGAAGAATGATTGATATGGAATTGAATGAATATAAATAAATTCTCGATACTGAAATTCATTTTTAGAAACTTTTTTTATGTTTTGATGTATAGTATAAAGATTTAAAACATTTTTTTTTTTTTAAAGTTTAACATAACTTCTACTTTTAACGTATAAATTCACGATACTAATTTTTTTTTTTTTTATATTTTGATGTATGGTATAAGGATTTTAAATATTTTTTTTTTTTGAAAAGTTTAATATAACTTCTGCTTTTAACATATAAATTCACGATACTGATTTTTTTTTTTATATTTTGATGTATAGTATTAGTATTCTAAATGTTTTTAAATATGTTTAAAAATAAATTCTGCGTTTAAAATATTTTTAATTCTTTATATATAACTGTACTTTAAGCTCTGAAAATAAAGAGTAGAACGAAATAAATAAAATCAGCAGGAAATAAAAATATATCGACAAATCACAAGATTTGAAAAAAGTTAGATAAATATTTATGATAAATTCTCTCAGTATTTAAAGCACAAAAATCATTATATGACGCCACTGATAGCACGTTATTCTGTGTAATGACAATGATAATTTGGGGACTGATGGCCAAGTGTTGGAGCTCGGTATCACAGGTTTCGGGTTCTAATCCCGGCGCTGCCATGGATATTTGTAGTGGTTTGATATCCACTGTAAACCGTACGTCCCGGTCTAATAGGATCGCAGAGCTTTGTGGGGGTAGTGTTACTCACGTCCGTAGCCTATCTTCAAGCTACACGTGCCTCCTGTGTAATGCTAAATGAGTAACAGCGGTGCAGCCCTTGCTTGTGGCATAAATATTAACTGTCTCTGTATTTCCAGCTGTATTAGAACAACATATTATATTTTCTATTTTCTATTTGATTGTAATTGTATTTTGATTGGTATTTCAAATTTAAAAAAACCAATTTATCTAATCAGATTTACTTATTTAACTGAATATATTTTATAAAGTTAGAAAAAAAAAATACAACTTTATTTGTTTTAGTAAATGAAATAAATTATTTTCCTTAACGTAAAACCTACATTAAATTTTTTTAATGAAGAAATGAAATGAATTAATGATGTCTTCATTTATCATATTTGAAACAAATGAATCGAGAAATTAAATAGCAACATTTAAAACGAACGATGAATATTTATGCACTATTTATCATATTTTAATATTAAATTAATTGCCTCATCACTTCGAAAACTATATAAAAATTTCTTATTATTCTACAATGGCAATTCCTTTGAGACACCATTTTAACGACATTTTTAAGTACTCCAAGTTATCTCAGCACAAAAATATTTAAACGAAGAACTTCATTTTAAATACCTTTACATGAAATAAGTACCGTTTTAAGCATGTAAATCACGCATAAATACTTATCTTATTTCCCATACCATAAAGGTTCATCAAAGTGTCCCTAAAAATATTTATTTTGCCTTTGTGGCATAAATATGCATCTGAAGCCGCCATTTTAACTCGTCGAGGAATGGTTAGAAATCGTTTCATGAATATTTCATGAGGTAAAACGGAACTCCAGAGAAATATGCAGACAAATGTTTTCACAACTCTTCGCAGAGTGATCTGCAAAATACGGGTTAGAGTACAATCCTGTTCTCTGAGGGTTGAAATATCGATTATTTATTTACCATTCTGTGCTTGAGAAAGTATTTGTAAGATTAAAAAAATTGCTACTATTTTGAATTCTTGCGATATTTGTAGTGTGTAGAAGATGTTATTTTCGTTCAAAATGAAAGGGTTTCGAAAAGAATGATTGATATGAGATTGAATGAATATAAATAAATTCCCCATATTGAGTTTCATTTTTAGAAACTTTTTTTTTATGATTTGATGTATAGTATAAAGAGTTTAAATATTGTTTTAAAAAATGCTTAACATAAATTCTGCTATCAACGTATGAATTATCGATGCTAAATTTATTTTTTAAAGTAGATTTTTTTTGTTATCTTTTATGTATGGTATAAATATATACATATGATGATATGTTAATTTGATGAATTCAAAAATAATATTTTATATTTTAAGTAATAGATTCTGTAATATTTTTTATATATTCTATATTATATTTTAGATTAAATACTTAATAAATTCGTTTGTAGCTCTGTTTTAATTGATATTTTAAATAAAAAAAAACATTTAATATAATCAGGTTTACTTATTTAAACTAAATGTTTTTCATAAATTCAGAAAAAAAAGAAAATAGAAGTTAATTAGACTTACGGAAAAAAATTATTTTATTCACTAACAGAAAACGCATTAAATTTCCCTTAACGAAGAATTGAAATGAATTAATGACGTCGTGATTTAATCGAATTTGAAATAATTAAATGAATCGAGAAATTAAATAGCAACATTTAAAACGAAGGATGAATATTTATGAGATATTTATCATATTTTAACATTCAATTCATTGCATCATAACTTCGACAACTGTATAAAAAAAATTCGCATTATTCTACAAGGGCAATTCCTTTGCGAGATCATTTTAACGATATTTTCAAGTACTCCAAATCGTCTCAGCACAAACATATTTAACGAAAAAACTTGACTTTAAACACCTTTACATGAAATAACTGCCGTTTTAAGCATGTAAAGCACGCATAAATACTTATCTTATTTTCCACACCATAAAGGCACATCAAAGTAATGTTAAAAATATTTATTTTGCCTTCGTGGCATAAATGTGCACCAGAAGCCGCGATTTTAACTCGTCGAGGAATGGTTAGAAATCACTTCATGAATATTTCATGAGGTAAAACAGAACTTGAGAGAATGTGCAGACAAAAATGTTTTCACAACTCTTCGCCGAGTGATCTGCAAAATACGGGTTCGAGTACAATCCTGTTCTCTGAGGGTTGAAACACGGATGATTTATTTATCATTCTGTGCTTGGAAATAAGGATTGGAAAAATTTGGCGAAGATTGCTACTATTTTCAAATTTTGCGATATTCGTAGTGTGTAGAAAATGTTATTTTCGTTCTAAATGAAAGGTTTTGAGAAAAAGTGATTGATATGAAATTGAATGAATATAAATAAATTCCCCATACTGAATTTCATTTTTAAAACTGTTTTTTTTTATTTTGATGTATGATATGAAGTGTTTTTCTTTTAAAGTTTAACATAAATTTTGTTTTTAAGATATAAATTATCGATGCTGAATATATTTTTTAAAACTAATTTTTTTTTACTTTTTGGTGTATTGTATATAAGGATTCCAAATATATTTTATAGCAGTTTAAAAATAAATTCTGCTTTTAAAATAATTTAGTTCTTATATAACTGTTGATTAAACACCCAAAATATAGAATAGAATGAAATAAATAAAATCAGCTGGATATAAAATATTATGAAATATAAAATTGTGAATATTATCTTATGAAATAATTGTAATTCTGATTGTGATGTACACCAAATAATGCAATACATTCCTGAATGCCTATATTTATTTATTTTTTGAAACTTTAATCCGTTTGAAACAACTAATTCAATTTTCTTATGTATATATGTCAGTTCAGGGCCTGAATGGACGAGTAGCTAGCGCTCTGGCGCTCGGTACCACAGGTTTCGGGTTCGAGTCCCGGCGGTGCCATGGATGTTTGTAGCGGTTCGGAATCCACTTTAAACCGTAGATCCCGGTCTAATAGGATCGTAGAGCGTTGCGGGGCATTGTTACTCCGCGTCAGTGGCTTGTCTTCAAGTTACACGCGCCTCCTGGATAATGCTAAGTAAGTAACGTCTGTGCAGCGCTTGCCTTAAGGCATCCAAGACCGAATGTCTAAGTATTTGCCAGCATCATTAGAAAATACACATATATATGTCAGTTCTCAAATGAAGCATCTAAAGCCTCAAATTACTTGTTTAAAAAAGCCAATTACTTGCTTAGGGTTGTCGAATTTTCCATATGCCAATCATTCTTAATTGAGCGCATCAAGTTTTGCAATAGATGGATTAGTATAATACACATCACACTCGATGATTTCCGGAACATTATAATGATGCCATCAATTGGCTTTTGCAGTCCAATTTGCCGTACCTGATCCCTGCTGGTTCAATTTGGAACGCGTTCTCGTTAGAGCTTCCCGCTTCTATGACACTGAAAATGAATTGATTGAGCTTACGATAATCAACATGGCAAAGCACTCACTCGCTTGCGGCCAATTTAACTGCAGAAAGGAATAATGTTCCAAAAAAGATGGAAATAATGGATTAAAAATGAAAATCGAAGCATTTCAACCTGTCATAAGTATTTTATGGTGTTTTTTATGGGTTACAATGAATAATCTTGAATGAGGCACAAGTAATAATAGACGGGCAAGATATTAAAAAGGGATTCTGAAAAGTTCATTGCAATTTTGAAACATAATTTGCTTCAATGCGCATAGACAATCTACACTTAATATCGCCTATTAGGATTTAATAAAAAATGCATATTCAAATTTTAAAAAGGTGTTTAAAAGCCCAAAATGAATTAAAACAAATATAGGCTCGAAAATACCACGTTTTGTTCATATAGTGTCAGTCAAAAATATTATTTTTGTAGCATAAATTACTTCAGCTCAGAGTTTAAATTAAATTAATTACTTTATGAGTTGAATGCTTATTCGTCCTTTGTAGAGGGAAAGAGGATACACACAAATATGTACACTTACAAATATGTATGTCTTACTAACATACACGTATGCATGTGATATTTACAAACACACCATATACGTCATACACACGTACGGTTTCCTTTGGCTTAGTTTGTCGCTCTAGGGTCTTCTTGTGCGCACTTTAGGCTAAACAGTTACCTACAGTTTAAAGTGGATTTTAAACCACTCGCAAACATCCATGCCACCGCCAGAATTTTAACATGGAATTTGTCCTACCAAAGGTCGAAGAGCACGCCAATTGGCCATCTGGCCGCATGCATACACACTTATAATCATTCTTATACATATAAGTAAATATGCATGTACATATATACGACCGTACCTACAGCTATAAGAGTGTATATGCATGCACAAGAACATATATACATAAACACATACATACTTGAATACATACATATAAGCATACATATATGCATTCATGCATACGTGAAAGTCAGATATCATGACACATTGATTTTAATTGAAGGTTTCCTAATTTTGATCTACAACATAACTTACAGCTTTATTCACCAATAATTCATTTTTAAATAATCAATGGCAACTATTTTTATGGGATAGAGAGAGTATATGAAAACACAACAGTCCTTTTTTAAGGAAAATGATAGAAAAAGAAGGATTCAGCTCCATTAAGATAATTTATAATCCTGAAAATAATTAAAAAAATTCCTCAATGCCCATTAAAAAATTTGTTAATCTATTTACATTGTTGTTGTTAGTGTAGATTTCTTTAACTGCCAAATGTTCAATCTGTACAGAACTTGCAGAAAATCGAAAAGAATTCCTAAAAAATATTTATAAGATAAACTTCCTCGTGTCCAACACTAACATTTGTTGAGAAAACAAATTCATGGCCGGAAGGATTCTTGACCTAAAAAAGAAAAAGGTGTGACAACCATGTTCCATCTCTGCTTCAGAACAAGGAAATACTCTTTGGGAAAAATCTACAGCAAAACAAAAAACTTCTTTTTTGCTGTCAACACTATTTGACATTTTGAACGGGAGAGTTGAGTTCATATGAAAGTCAAATCGCGGATGATGTTTATACTGCTTTTGATGACACAAAATATTTTCCCTGTTGGCTGTACTTCAAACATCAAAATAACATTTGAGCTTGTCAAGCCATTTTGTTTCAGTCATTATATTTAAATGTGCATGTAGTTTTTCAAATTTTATTTCAATAAATAGAGGAATACCATTTTACAATTTTAAAATCTACAATATAAAACTGATCATACAAGATTTAACAATTTTTACACGATCAATAAATGCAGCTGAAGGATGTAAAATGATCAAATGTAGAAAATTATCAATTATTTAGTTGCTTTATCAATTATTTAATTGCAAAAAAACACAATTACAAATTACTTTACCAATTATTTAGTTGCAAAATCAAATTATTAAAACCAATTACAAATTATTTTATCAATCCTTTAGATGTGAAAAAACCAATTAAAAATTCGTACCAATCATTTAGTTGAAAAACAAACCAAATTACTAAAACCAATTACAACTTATTTAACCAATTAATAAGTTGAAAAAACCAATTATTAAAGCCAATTACAAATTACTTTACCAATTATTTAGTTGCAAAAAACCAATTATTAAAACCAACTACAAATTATTTTGCCAATTATTTAGTTTAAAAAAACTTATTAATAAAACCAACTACAAAATATGTTACCAATTATTTAATTGCAAAAAACAATTATTTTCCAAATATTTAGTCTCAAAACAAAAGTTACTTTTTGACGTATAAAAAAACTGATTTCATATTCAGAAAATACAAAAATGTAATATTTATTGCAGGAAACATATCATTTTAATCTAAAAATAATAATTGATGATATTCAAAGATATCATTTTCTAAATAATAATAAGATAATTAGAAATAAAAACTAAATACTGAAATTATGTAAGTCAATAAAATATTCATTCAAATGAATTGGGAATTATATCCAGCACGATCTTTCATTTTTTGAAGAGAAAAAAATTTAATTAAAATGTTATTATTAAAAATCAACATTATATTTTTAAGTGAAGGTCAATGAACTACAGAAATTCAATTTAAATTTCATAAATATTTTATGAAATAGGAGTAAATGAATTTAATTAAATGTTGAATAAATTATAAAGACTGAAAATTTAATTATTTTTCTTTCTTACGCAAATTATTATAGATACTATTTTTATTTGCCTGGTACAGTTATTAATTGAATTTATAAAACATTGTAGAAAATTAACGAAAAAATCTATGATTTACAATAAGATTATAAAAATATTATTTTTAAAATATTTTATATATATTATTTTTAAAATATAATTATATATTATTTTTAAAATATTTTATTTTAAGACTAATATTTGTAAAATTTTAGTATAGTATTCATACTATAAATTCAATTATTTTTATCAAAAATTATTTCTTTTGTTTAATATTTTTATAGAGTGTTTTCGAGATTAAAATCAACATGTAATTTATCTTACAGCCCATATACATTTATACAATTATAACATTTACATTTTAAAATATCTATATAATAATTTACATAACTATTGTTATACGTGTATATATCTTAAATATAATTGTCAAATTATTTAACTTTAAACTGTATTTCTTATGCGTCTTCTCGATAAAAAAAAAAGAAATCTAAAATGTAAATGGCGCAACATTTAATTTACTTATTTAATAAATATATTCAACATCCTAAATCATTCATTTACATCTTTTAAAACAACTCCAAAATTTGAATAATTAAATGTAATCTTTAAATAAATCATTTTACATATACACATAAATGTCATTGTTAAGTAGTTTAACTTTGAGCTCCCGCAAATAACGTATCCATCCGCCAAAAATACAGTCCAAAATGTAAATGGCGCGAAATTTCTATTACAAAATAAATGTAAAAGGAATTTAATAAATGTATATATAAATGTGAATATATATGTAAATGTAAATACAAATGTATATGTAAATGTATTTAATAAATGTATATATAAATGTGAATATATATGTAAATGTAAATACAAATGTATTTAATAAATGTATATATAAATGTGAATATATATGTAAATGTAAATACAAATGTATTTAATAAATGTATATATAAATGTGAATATATATGTAAATGTAAATACAAATGTATATGTAAATGTATTTAATAAATGTATTTGTCATTCTAAAACGTCTATTCACATCTTTTAGAACAATTATATAATGCAAGTAAATTACAACAAATAAAGTATCCTTTCGCAAAAAAAAAAGAGTCCCAAATGTAAATGGCATAACTTCCTTTTACAAAATAAATGTAAAGTAATTCAATAAATGTAGTTAAATGTATATGTGAATGTAAATGTCTTTAATGAATGTATTTGTCATTCTCAAACATCAATTCACATTTTTAGAACAATTTCAAAATACATATATTTCAATGTAATCATTAATATAAATCATTGTACATATAAATGTTATTGATCAATTGTTTAACTTTGAACTTCAGCAAATAGCGTATCCTTCCGCAAAAAAAAAAAAAAATGTAAATGGCGCGAAATTCATTTTACTTGTGGAATGAATGTATTCATCATCTTAAAAGTCCCAGCAAAAAAATTCCAAGCAACCAATTAAAAAAAAATTCCACCAATCGCTGAATTTAAACGTGAAAAATTCCACTCACGAACATCGACTGAAGAATTTCCTCGGAAAAAATTACAAATCCAGAGGGCGTCTCCAGTTGAAGAGTTTGTTGTACACCATAAACTGAGAACCACTACCAAGTATTTATTTCGACATTTAAGTAATTCAGGAACAGTATCAGAATTCTTTTTTCTTTCTTTTGTTCTCAAAGTGCAAAGTTAAGTTTTGTAATTCGAGGTTGGTTAAAAAGAATGTTTCAATGTTCCAAAATTAGAATTCTAAAAGAAAATATCAAATAGAACATTTTCCTGCAATTTGTTAAGCAGACATACGTGACTATTACATAAATCTTACGCGATAAAAGCAATTTTTCCTAAGCAAAGACAGTTTATAAAAAATACTAAAAAAAAATAAATATTTTTATAAAAAGAATGTTTAAATATTCGATATCCCATGTAAATAGATAATTATAACACTAAGGGTTCTAATTGTTTATTCTCATATTATATTTTAATTATGTTACCAAAAATTCTAATTAGTTCTTTTTTAAATAAAATTTTTTGCCTTGTGGGGGCTTAGATTGGGAAGTTTAAAGTTTTTTTTTTTTTGTTATAATGCAGCTGGCAAACACTTAGACAGCCGTTTTGGATGCCTTAATGTAAATGCTGCACAGACGTTCCTCACTTTGAGACACCCAGTGCGTGTAACTTGAAGATAAGCCACGGACGCGGAGTAACAATGCCCCCGCAACGCTCTACGATCGATTTAGGACCGGGACCTACGGTTTAAAGTGGATTCCGAACCACTACAAACATCCATTGCACCGCCAGGAATCGAACCCGAAACCTGTGGAACCGAGCGCCAGAACGCTAGTCGCTCGGCCATTCAGGTCCCAGTTATTTAAAAGTTTAAATTTAATTAATTTTTTAACAATTAAGTTAAAATATTCAAAATATGTTTCAAATATTCGTTTTTGAGATTGAGGTGTTTTACAATATGTTTTTTTTTTCTGTCAAATATTCTATTGCATAGATTTATCTATGTTTTACTTTCTAATTTTTTTTTACTTTTAAATATTTTTTTTACAATTCGGCAAACTACAATTATCGTTATCAGTTTTTGCATCATAAGATTTTCTTTAGAATCCTTTGCAATTTTCATTTTTTTTCTCAGTTTTTTCAAAGCCAACATCGATAAAGTCTAAATCTAGCAAAAATATTTTATGAATTATTATTTTTTATTATCAGAGACTTTATCAAAAAAAAAAAAAAAAAAGGAAAGAAATTAATAACGAAAAAAATTAATATGTTTATAAAATAATGAATAACTTAATTCCATGAATCTCCAATCTTCTTAGTTGCAAATATGCGGGGTCAGTAAGGTAAGTGGCCTTACTTAAATAGCAGGATTGTAGCCTATTTCGAATCAGTGAATGCGATGGTTTCATGACACTTTTTGATGCGACACAAAAATAATCCTAAGGAGATGGTTGATCAGTGCACTTAAAGCTGTTTATTATCACGAGGGCTCCGGAGCGGAGCCATTTAAAGTTTGTCTTCAAGCTAGAGGGCTCCGCTATGGAGACAATGCAAATAACAATATAAATAATGCGTTTCTTTTAATGTGTATATCAAACTTACATGTGAATAGGATCTTTTCACTGAAATCGCTTTGAGTTTCTGGTAATACGAATGAAAAAACACTTCGAGTGCAAAGGATTAAAAGAAAATACTGTAATGAACTAAAACGAACTTTTGTGTCCTGCAGAATAATTATTGTGGCAAATAGAGTATATTATTGTGGCAAGTAGATGGAAAAGTTATAACGGTGGACTGAGAGTTAATATTAAGCTCGCAGCAATAGTCGTGCGAAATTCATAAAATTAAGCTCCCTGCAATTTATCTTAAAAATCAACTGATCCACTGGAAATCTGATACCAAATACCTGGGAGTTTACCTGCAAAAACACCTCAATTGGAAAACTCATATCCTGAAGAAAGATAAATTTAGAAAAGCAACTGTTTCATCAAGACAATGCACCATGTCCAGAAATAACAAACTACTTATATTTACTTCAAACGATATTCTAAAATTGCATGCCCAGTCTGGGCATACACATCCAACAGAGAATTCCTGGTAGCTCAGCAAAACATCACCATCAGACTTTTTCACCAACTCAAACTGGTTTTATGCGGAACATTGACATTCATCGCTCCATAGATCTCCTTCACTTCACCAATTTTGGAAAAAAACCTCGCAATAATTTTCTTTGAAAACATTGATCACCATAATCACATTGCCATTCAAGAAAAGAGAATTACGACCCACACTGCAGTACTAACAGACCAAGAAATATCTGATATGATAAAATGGTTATCCTGAATGAATTTCCTGCAATTTTCATCTTTTCAAGGAAAAACTATATTTTGAATAATAAAATCAAATTCTAGCACCCGAAATAAACAAGCCCAATTTTTCACAGTTCTGAGCTCCGCCCACCGACCCATCTTTCAAGCCCAATGGTATATTCGAGGAGGTCAAGAGCTATATAAGCCAAGTTTTTCAGATGGAAAGAGTTATAATGGTGGACTGGGGTTAATATTCAGCTTGCAGTAATAGTCGTGCGAAATTCTGTATTTTATTTAATCCATGCAAATGGGCGTAAGAAGGGGAATAAATGTTTTAGGACCATTTTTATAGAATGAAATAACGTTTCATGATTGATATGGATTATATACAGCTACCAGCTCATCTAGCAAAAATATTGTGCATGTTATCGAAATGTAAACGCTAATAAAATTACATTGATGTGAATGAAAGAAGTGTTTCGGTATAGCTAAACGTTATAATCGATGGTGGTCGAAAATTAGGGGTGCATTTCCATTGACAAAGCGTCGTTAGCTTTGACGAATCAAAGCGATCGAGAATGATTGATTGATTCACCATTATCAGTCATTCTAGTTCGTTAATCGAATTCGTCAAAGTTGACGTCGCGTTGCTAATGGAAATGCACCCTAAATGGTGACGCTCGAGTGCCTGTATTCAAAATACGTTTGTGTGTTTGTAGGCAAATGTGAATTGGGAATTATAGAAATGTAATTGAGATACAAAATTAATATTAAGGAGATGATTGATTAGTAAACTTAAAGTAGTTCAATAAAAAAATTTATTTTATTAAAAATTACTGTATTAATGAATTGAAAAGAACTTTTCCATGTGCAGCAGAATAATTATTGTGGCAAATTATATATATATAATTATTATGACATGTAGAATATATTATTGTGGCAAGTAGATAGAAAAGTTACAATGGGGTTTGAGGGGTAATGTTCATTTTGCAGTAATAAACGATTAATAAACGACTATTATTGCAAATAGTAGTAGTAAAAGTCGTTAAAATAGTCGTTAATAGTAGTCGTTGATAATCGTAGTCATAGCCATTAATAAATAGTAATGTTCATTTTTCAGTAATAGTCATAATAAATAATGCTACATTGTAAATAGCTGTGTCATTAAATCGACATAGTTCGGCTGTTTCACAGTATGTACACTTTTTGTATCGCTATAAGTGAGTTTCAGAATAGTCCACCCCGCATAATTCAATCAAAATGGTGGCAATTATATTAGTCAATTCTGATTCGTCAGAGTTGACGTCGCTTTTGCCAATGGAAATGCAGGATAATTAGTGACGCTGGAGTGCCAGTAATCAAAGCGTATCTGTGTGTCTGCGGACAAATATAAATTGGGAGTTACAGCGATGTAATTGCGATAAAAAAATAACCCTAAGGAGATGATTTATCAGTTTATTTAAAGAAAATACTGTAAAGAACTCAAAAGAACGTGAGCTACAGAATAATTATTGCGGCAAGTAGAATATTTTATTATGGCATATTATGTATATTTATAAGTAGAATATTTTATTATGGCATATTATGTATATATATATAATTATTGTGGCAAGTAGAATATTTTATTATGGCATATTATGTATATAATTATTGATAATTATTGTGGCAAGTAGAAAATTTTATTATGGCATATTATGTATATAATTATTGTGGCAAATAGATGGATAAGTTACAATGGTGGTTTCAGGGGTAATGCTCATGTTCATAATGTTCATTTCAAATAGACGTAGTAATAGTCATATTCGTTAATAATCGTAATAGTCGTAATATTCGTTAATAGTCATTAATGGTCGTTGACGGTAATGTACATTTTTCAGTAATAGTCATAATGAATAATGCTACAGTAAATGTGTTAAATTAATTCGACTGTGTGGTAGTATGCACACCTTTTGCTTGGCTATAGGTGAGTTTCAGAGTAGCACACCTCTCAACGTTCAATCAAAATGGTGGCAGTTATTTCTGAAAGTTCTCGAGGAAGAAATATCCTAACATCGTCGTGAATAGATGGACTATTGATGACATTCAATGGAACATGAATTCGATCCTATAGTCACAAATTCTTTTTCAAGCAGAGTTATGTGGTCATTAAATGTACATAAAATAATACTTAAACCTAAGAATAAGTGCATTTTTGGGTTTTATCTTATATAAATATACCTATGCTGAAAAATGTTTAATATATATTATATATGTTTGTTGATAAAATATATAAATTTGTTTATTTAATTAATAAATATCGGTGATTACATATAAATTATGATAAATCCGATTTCTTAAAAGTTACGAGTACAAGTAAATTAAATCTCTTAACATGACAAAAAATAAAAATTTTTATTTTCTTTTAACGTTTAGTAAAAAAACTACCTTAAATACAGCTCAGTTTTGGCGGAAAAAATATTAAGTATTTCTTTAGAAAAGTAAAAAAAAACAACCCGGTCATAATAATTATTTTGAGCAATGAAAATTAAGTGTGACTTGTTAAGAAAAAAAAGGATGATACGATGTAGTTTACATAAAAAAGGAAAGAAGATTTTGTTTTCTTTTAATAATCTGTTAAAAACTGGGTATGGAGATGAAAATTATCGTCTTGTCATATATACGTCAAATATAATTTATTAAACTCTTATGTTTTTTTACATTCTGATATGAAGCGACTTGTGTAAAAAATATATTTGTAATAAAGAATAATAATACTTGGAGTAACAAGCTGTTTTTTTGCCAAAGTCATCTAGATGTTCCGAATATAAAGTCTTAATTGCTTAATGCCAGGAAAAGAAGGATTGTAATTACATATTTTAACGATTCTCGTCAATTCTTTTTTACATAAAATGGTACCTCTGCCAAATAAAAATTTATTTTTAAATCCATAAATTATTTCCTATAAATAAGAAATTTATAACTTGAAGTTTTTTAAATAGTCTGTAGATTGACGTGAAAAGTATTATTTTAATTCGCCATGAACTTTGTTTATTTAATATTCATAAAAAATAACTATATCTATTTTTTAATAAAAAAATTTTGTCAAAACATTTTGCAAAACAAAGAATAAATGCTCTTTTTTACATCAACTGCATTATTAAATAATAGCATCAGTATCATAGAGCTTTGAAGTTAATTTTGTCCGATATCAAATCTAACATAGTTAAATTTTTTTATTCAACTTAATATTGAAACATAGGGCCTGAATGGCCGAGTAGCTAGCGCTCTGATACCACAGGTCTCGGATTCGAGTCCTGGCGGTGCCATGGATGTTTGTAGTGGTTCGGAATCCACTTTAAACCGTAGGTCCCGGTCCTAATAGGATCGTAGAGCGTTGCGGGGTCATTGTTACTCCGCGTCCGTGGCTTATCTTCAAGTTACATGCACCCCCTGGGGGAAACAAAGTGAGTACGTCGCGTGAGCCCTTGCCTTAAGACATCCAAGGCCAAGCTGTCTAAGTGATTGCCAGCTGCATTAGAACAAAAAAAAATATTGAAACATTCTCGTTTAAACTGCTACAGGATTTTTTCTCAAGTAATAGAAAAATAAATAATTAAACGCAAACTTGCATTTAAAATGCAATAATATAAAGTTCAAATAAACCTTTTAGAAGTATCTCAGAAGTAATAATTACCTTTCTACTCAAGGGCCTAATCGCAGAGTGTCCAGTGCTCTGGAGCTCGGTACCATAGGTTTCAGTTTCGAGTCCCGGTGGTGGCCATGGAGGTTTGAAGTGGTTCGGAATCCACTTTAAGTAATATATAATATGATCGTAGAATGTTGTGGGGAGTAGTGTTACTCGCGTTCGTAGCCTATTTTCAAGCTTCACGTGTCTCCTGGGTAATGCTAAATGAGTAACAGCAGTACAGACCTTGCGTATGGTATAGAGATAACTATCTGTATTGCTAGCTGCATTAGAAAAAATAAAAACCTTTCTACCTCACAACACAAAGGCCAAATTAGGACTAGTAGTACCAATCCTCAAATTTCTGTAAGATTTCTATTACATCTATCAAACAAAAATCTGAGAATATACCAAAGTTTGAAAATTATAGGCATAAATGAAGAATGAATATTCCAAATACAATAAGAAGTACTATACAGCTCAATAGGCATGGGAAATTGCAACAATGATAAATATGAAACTTCAAGAAGAAGGAATTGATCCTCGCACTACGAGTACTTATAACCATTGGATATACAAATGTTGAAAGTCCTAACCCAAAACATCAAAAGTGATTCAAAACCATACTACAAAACATTTTAAGCAAAAGAAAATTTCTTAAGACTTAAGTTATTCATGAATCATTCCAAGAATTAAGGGACCCAAAATACTGGCTGTTAAAATACAGTGAGAGAAAAAAATAAAGATCTTAAATAAACAAGTTGTGAAGATGAGATCTAAAGAAGCATTACAGCTTGATGAATAAACTATTGTACATGTTGCAAGAAATTCAATTTTATTTTAGTTTTAAGATAAAGCACTGCCAGTTAAATCATTTAAGAGAAAGATAGAACATTGTTAAAAAATGATCTTGAAGTGTGTTTCTTTAATTTTTCATACATCTTGCAATTGAATAAAATATGCTGCACTGTTTCTGGCTCGCTGCAATAAGAACACACTAGAGAGGAAGTTAAACCAAATCTATGGAGTTTTGTTCTTGATAGACAGTATTTGGTACAAAAACGAGGTCGAGTACATCTTCTTTTCTCTTGGGAGGGTACAGAAAGTAGTATTTAGTTTGGTTCTGGTTCAATGCGGAAATTCTTTGTCGTATTTACAGAGTAAAGACCTATGAATAAACAAGTTGTGAGAATGAAATATAAAGGATAGTTACAGGTTGGTGTCTCAAATTTTTTTTTTTTTTTTGAGGATTAGAATTTCTTTTGGTGAAAAGGAGATCATCTATAGTTGGTTTAGTTAAAATCTGCTAACTTACCAAATATGCTGGACTCATACAAATTTGATAGAATATATTGTTGTTTAAAATTTGGAAAATTTATGGTTTAATAATTTTTTAATAATATTCATAGATTGAAAGCTGCGATTTTTTTAGTACTTGGAGTACTGAAACGCTGTCTGTTACGATTATACAATCATCGGTAGATTTGACTTCAAAATGATAAGCAGTAATAAAACCAAACGTAGGGCCTAATGGCGAGTGAGTTGCGCTCTGGCGCTCGGTGATACAGGTTTCGGTTTGAGTCCAGCGGGCCATTTGTAGTGTTTCGGAACATACTTAAGACAGTAGGCCAAAACCTAATATAACTGGACCTGATGGCCGAGTGGCTAACGCTGTGGCTCATGGTACCGCAGGTATCGGGTTCGATTTCCGACGGTGCCATGGATGTTTGTAGGGGTTCGGAAACCACTTTAAGCCGTAGATCTCGGTCTCATAAGACCATAGAACATCACAGAGCCCAATCAAACTTCTTCTCACTCACATCATTCCACAACTGAAAGGGGGCAACTTAGTCCAGGTGCAGCGATATAGTGTGGTGTAGTAGTCTAATATAACTGTAGAGCGTAGGACTAACAACCTTACCTTGTAAAAAGGAAACATCTCTTGTCTCAAAATCTGCCAGTGGGAGGTCGGCCCTCGCCCACCATGGGGTTGTTGCGTCATTAAAGAAATATCAATGATAAATATGTGATAAAAACAAATTTTTCAATATCGGATTTCTTTTAATTTCATTCTAGTCTTTATTTTGAGAGATTATACAGTTATATATAAAATATTTTAAACGTAGAATTCATTTTAAACTTATTTAAAATCTTTGAAATATTTATACCATACATCAAAAGATAACAAAAAGAATCAATTTTGAAAAATAAAATTGGGGAATATGGGGAATTTATTTATATTCATTCAATTCCATATCAATCATTCTTTCAGGAAAACCTTTCGTTTAGAACGAAAATAACATTTTCTACACGCTACAAATACCGCAAGATTTGAAAATTGTAGCAATTTTTGCTAGTTTTTTCCCAATCCGTATTTTTAAGTACATAATGATAAATAAATTATCCGTATTTCAACCCCCAAAGAACATGAACTGTACTCGAACCCGTATTTTGCAGATCACTCTGCGAGGAGTTGTGAAAACATTTGTCTGAAGTTCCGTTTTATCTCATGAAATATTCATAAAGCGATTTCTAACCATTCCGCGACGAGTTAAAATCGCAGCTTCTGATGCATATTTATGCCACAAAGGTAAAATAAATATTTTTAGGAACACTTTAATGTGCCTTTATGGTATGGAAAATAAGACAAGCATTTATGCGTGCTTTACATGCTTTAAACGGTACTTATTTCCAGAAAAGGTATTTAAAATGAAGTTCTTCGTTTAAATATTTTTGAGCTAAGATGACTTGGAGTACTTAAAGATGTCGTTAAAAAGATGTCGCAAAGGAATTGCCATTGCAGAATAATCTGAAAAACATTTTTTACATAGATTTCAAAGTGATGATGCAATGAATTGAATATTAAAATATGATAAATAGTACATAAATATTCATCATTCGTTTTAAATGTTGCCACTTAATTTCTCAATTCATTTAATTATTTCGAATACAATAAATCACGATGTCATTAATTCACTTCAATTGTTCATTAAGGGAAATTTTATATACATTTTCTGTTAAGAAAAATAAATTATTTTATTCACTAAAACTAATTGACTTGTTATTTATTTTTTTTTTTTTTTCTGAATTGATGAAAAATATTAATTTAGATAAGTCAATCTGATTAGATTAAATGGATTTTTTGTTATTTAAAATACCAATCAAAACAGGGCTACAATCTAAAATCTAAAATAGTACATAAATAATTAAAAAAATATTATAGAAAATTTATAGTATTCATTTATTTATATATTTATATAACACCATTTATATATTTATTTCTTTAATATAAAATAATAATATAAAATATTCTTTTTGAATTTATAACATTTGCATGTCATCATGAGATTATTTTTTATAATTTTAAAATAATATTCTTACTTATTTGTAATTATTTTGAAAAGAGCTTATGAACAGTTTGTATCAATAAATCTATAAATATTATACATAAACACATTATTTTTTTAACATGCATACCATGCTTTTTATGTGTTTTATTTTCCATTTTTCCAATTCCCAAGATCTTTCATTGTCTCATTTAGTTGATATTTTTTAACCAGAAAATAAATGATTAATTATTAAAAAAATATGTCTGCTTTTTTAATTGTTCTTCTTTCAATTCTTACAAATCATTTTGTTTATAGTTTGGATAATGCAGACGTTATGTTTGTCAGGAATGAGCTACCCATACTGAATATACCGGTTCTCGTTAGATCACCGAAGTTAAGCATCATTGGGCGCGGTAGATGGGTGGGTGACCACCTGGGAACAAAATGGGACCTGAATAGTGTCTAGCGCTCTGGCGCTCGGTGCCACAGGTTTCGGGTTCGAATCCCGGCGGTGCCATGGATGTTTGTAGTGGTCGGAATCCACTTTAAGCCGTAGGTCCCGGTCTTCTATGACTGTAAGAGCGTCACAGCAAAAATAGGCTTCTAAACGGGTGCTCCATCACAACAGAAGCTGCTTCCTTCCCCTTCAATCATGAGTCCATATGGGCTCGTGGGCTTGGCCAGCCAAGTGGGATAAGAAACAACAACAACAAAACAGGAATGAGCTACAAACATATTTTCAGATAGACCTTACGGAAATTTATAAAATAGCAATAAAAAATTATATTTACCAATACAAAATGAAATAAGCACAGCAATATTTAAAATTTTAAAGTTAGAGTTTAAGTTACGAAATCCAAACTCATAAATATGTATTACACATTACATTGTAAAAACTTACGTTTTGAATAATTATTTTAAATGTAGCAAACTTATTTCATTAACCAGTGTTTTTATGTCTTTTTTTTTCCATCTTTACTAAATGCTGAAACATATTTATATCGATCAATATTGACAACAATTGATTGATAATTTTGTTATCATACTTTTACCTCATTTAAAGATTTATTTTTATAGCTCAGGATTTCAATCTGAAAAGTTCTAAATCTGCATGCAATGCCACTTAAATTAACAATCGATTTCTTCCTCTCCTATTATAACACATTTATATATATGGATTAGTAAAATGTTTTCATAATAAAAGAATATAACCAGAATTAATATACAGTTAATTAAAAACTATTTTCAAATTGATAAACTAAATTTTAATTTCCAGCATAATTTTAAAAAGGTTTTTATATTATAACAACTAATTTAAATTTATTAATTTATATCGTTTTAATACCTATTTCAATAATATTATGAAACAAAATATAAGTTTATTAATACATGATCTCATGAAAAATTCATAAGTGATTTCTAACCATAACCAAAATATAATATAAGCTTATTAATACAGGATATGATTGCACTCAAGGATTTTGTATTCAGGTGTGAAATTATTTTATAGAAGAATATAGAAACGATATCTACGATGTGGAAGAATTAATCAATAAATATTTGCTAAGAATAAAAAAACAAATCAAAATCAAATTTTCTTATACAATAGCAACTATTTTAAATCTATAAATTTGTATTGTTTTAACATCTGTTTCAACGACATGATGAAACAAAAATTTGAAAAATTGAAAAATATTAATATATATTGCATTTTGTAAAATTTTTTTACAGAAGAACATCAAAAAGATATATCTACGATGTGAAGATTAATTAATGAATTCTGTATTAATTAATACTACGATTATCGATTATTTCTACGATTACGAAGAGTTAATAATAGGTGGGCTGAGAAGTTCCTAGGCTGACACATAGATGGCGTTACTAGTATTAAATCCATATGACTTTTAGTTAGCCTTAATCTTCAAAAGACACGTGTATAAATTTCACAGCTATTGCACTATTAGTATGTGAGTTACAGCATTTTTAGTGAAGCAACTTTTGTTAGTTTCAAAAAATGGATAAAAAGGAATTTCGTGTGTTAATAAAGCATTGCTTTTTGGTAAAAAAAAAAAAAACTGTTGAAGCCAAGGCTTGGCTTGATAAACATTATTCGGACTTTGCACCAGGAAAATCAACCGTAGAGAAGTGGTTTGTTAAATTTAAACGAGGCGAAATGAGCACCGAGGACGATGCACGCAGTGGACGCCCCAAAGAGGCTGTTACCGACGAAAACATTAAAAAAGTCCACAAAATAATTTCTGATAACCGTAAAGTGAAGTTGATTGAGATAGCTGAGACCCTAAAGATAACAAAGGAGCGTGTTGGACATATCGTGAATGAATATTTGGAAAGGCGACAGCTCTGTTCAAAGTGGGTGCCGCGCGAACTCACAATCGATATAAAAACAACAACAAATTGATGATTCTAAGCAGTGTTTGGAGCTGTCCAATCGTAATAAACCCGAATTTTTGCGTCGATATGTGACAATGGATGAAACATGGCTCCATCATTTCACACCGGAGTCCAATCGATAGTCAGCCGAGTGGACTGCACGTGATGAACACTAAAAATGCTATAACTCGCATACTAATAGTGCAACCGCTGTCAAATTTATACACGTGTCTTTTGAAGTTCACGGCTAACTAAAAATCATATGTATTTAATACTAATAGCGCCATCTATGTGTCAGCCTATGAACCTTTCAGCCCACCTGTTAAACAAGCATTTGGTAAGCGAGAATTAACTCGTCCGCACGAGGGCACTCGATAAACAAGCATTTGGTACGAAAAACATTTAACGTTTTTGCATATAAGTCTCAAGTCTTAATTAGAAGATACACCGCGAAAATCGTATTAATTTAAAAAATGAGACATTCGTAATAGAATTTTGCAAATGTTCAAAGTACTGTATCATGAGTATTTGACAAAGTCTTTGCAAATCTCATTGAATTTCTTTTCTTCAAAAACCTCCGTTTACTTACATCAGAATACATGGCCAATTTTTATTCAATATAAATACTAAAAAACATTTTATTATCTTAAACAATTTTGGAAGAAAAAAAGTAGGAATATGAAATGGCATACGAGAAAAAAAAAAAATGGGAATCTATGATTGCATTACTTTATCAACTCATTTGAATCTTTCCTAAAGTACTGAAAAAGAAACCATCGCCTATTGGACCCCAATGATATACTGACCAAATAACTGAGTGAAACTATCTTTTTGCATCAACGAAATATTTCAGTAAGCCCTGAAGGGTATTTTCGGAATTGATCCTACTCGTCTATGTGAATACACGATAAAACATAACAGTATCTGCAAAGAAACTTGAACGAATCCAGCTGGGATTTTTCATATTTATGTCACTCTATTTATCGGAATATGTGCCTGTTTTTCATCTTTTATGGTTGATACTTCTTTTGATATACTCTAGTGCAAAACAAGATTATGTATATTTATATATATATTCTGTTTGGAGAAACAAGAAATCGAGCAAGACTTGATTTATTAAAAAATAATTATCAAAAAATCTAAATAAAAATAATTAGATAGTTATTAATTGAGTAAATTGAGAGTTTTTTCTCTGGTTTATATATTTATACTCGTTAGTCATCCTAAAACATCTATTCATGTGTTTTAGAACAATAACAAATTACATATAATTCAATATATTTATTTCAATAAATTCATTTTATTTATTTAATAAATGTATTCATGATCCTAAAACATTTATTTTCATCTTTTAGAATACTTAAATAATACATATAATTCTATGTAACCATTTAAATAAATCATTTTACACATACAAATAAATGTTATTGTTCAATTGTTTAACTTTGAACTTTATTTAATATAAATACTTAAAAACATTTTATTGTTTAAAAAGCACAATTTTGGTAAACAAATAAAAATATGAAATGGGGGAAAAATGGAATCTATGACACTATCTTATCAACTCATTTGAATCCTTCGTAAGATATTGGGAAAAGAAACCATCGCTTATTAGACACCAATGATATACTGACCTTTCTACAGTACTGAGCAAATAACTGAGTGCAGCTATCTTTTTGCATCAATGAAATATTTCAGTATGCCCTGAAGGGATTTTCGGAATTCATCCTACTCGTCTATGTGAATACACGATAAAACATAACAGTATCTGCAAAGAGACTTTAACGAATCCAGCTGGGATTTTCCATATTTATGTCACTATATCTATTGAGATATAGGCCTATGTTTCATCTTTTATGTTGATACTTATTTTGATATACTCTAGTGGAAAACAAGATTATATATTTACGAGTATATGTAATATATTTGGAAAAACAAGAAATCAGGCAAGACTTGATTTATTAAAAAATGATTATCAAAACACTAGTTTAACAATTAGACAGTTATTAATTGATTAATTTGAGAGTTTTTTTGTTGCCTGTCCTATATGTTTACTCTAATTAATATTGAATTTTGATTTTATATCGTAGTTATCATAATTTTTTTAAAGTTAAAATAATTGAAATCACAAATAATATAACTTACATATGTATTTGCTACTGTATAAATGGATAAAATATATTATTTATCAAAAAATTGTTAATTAACTGTTAGTTAATTAAAATTAATTAATAATTAATTATGATTAGTAATTATTAACTATTATTAATTTATTTATTAAGAAGCCATCGAAATTATTTAGCAAACAAAAATATTTTATCAATGTTTGTTTCGTTAGTAAAATATTCATGCTAAAAAATTTCTAGAGAGTTGATACGGGCAATAGGTTTTAAAAGTGCAATGTCTTATATTTAAAACAAAGCTTTGAATTCCCGAAATTCAAAAATAATATCGCCCTAATTGTCATATCCAAAATTTGGTCGAATTTTTAGATGATAACATTTCGCATAAAATAAGAAAAACTTCTAAGTCACTTCTATAATAAACAGGTAAACTTGAATTTATATTATGGCAATCGGAAAGTCTCCTCTTGAACCAATAAGAAACACTGAATTCTTATTATGGCAATTGGAAAGCCACCTCTTTAACCGATAGGAAAATCTGAATTCACATTATGGCATTGAAAAGTCGCCTCTGTAACCAATAAGAAACACTGAATTCATATTATGGCATTGGAAAGTCGCCAATAGGAAACCAAATAGGAAAACCAATAGGAAAATCTGAAGGAAACCTTTAGCCAATAGGAAAATCTGAATTCATATTATGCCATTGGAAAGTCGCATCTGTAACCAATAGGAAAATCTGAATTCATATTATGGCATTGGAAAGTCGTCTCTGTAACCAATAGGAAAATCTGAATTTATATTATGCCATTGGAAAGTCGCCTCTGTAACCAATAGGAAAATCTGAATTCATATTATGCCATTGGAAAGTCGCATCTGTAACCAATAGGAAAATCTAAATTCATATTATGCCATTGGAAAGTCGCATCTGTAACCAATAGGAAAATCTGAATTCATGTTATGGCAATCGGAAAATCATCTCTTTAACTAATTGCAAATCTGTATTCCACAGCCATGTCCAAACATGCACACATAGACAGCTGCAGAGAATTGGACTTTACCATAAAAAATTACTTTAATCAGACATATTCCAAAGGCTTTGCACATTTATGTTAATAACTTTATTTTCTGAATATTTAAATTTAAATAAAGAATTTAAACCTTTATGTATAAATTTTAAAAACTTAATATGTTTTATATTCTCCCTTTTTCAACTTATGAAATTTGAATTTCCCAAAATATTTTATTTTATAAATCATTTAATATGTTCAAAATTAACACGTTTTCCATAATTCTAATGAAATCATTTTATTCTATTTTATTAGTTTCTGTAAAAAATAAAAAAAAAATTTAAAAAAAATTATCGACAATGTTAGTAAAAATTACATAATTATAGCCTATGCAATATTAATGGATCGGGAAAAATGATCAAATTGTTTTTAATGGAAATGCTTTTTGTTTAATATAAAAGAAAACTTAGCACTTTTATGATAAAATGTAACTGATCTAAAATGCACATAGAATGATCTCGATTTTTTTTTTTAATAAATTATATTATAGTTATAAATTTTAAATAGTTAAGACAGTAAGAGTTTGAAAAAAAAATATCAATAAAATAATATCAAATAAAAAAAAATTAATAAAAAAAAAAAAAAAAAAATTAAAAAAAATTAAAAAAAATTAATAAGAAGCATAAAAAAAATAAAATTAAAAAAAATTAATAAGAAGCATAAAAAAATAAAATTAAAAATTAATAAGGAGCATAAAAAAATAAAATTAAAAATTAATAAGGAGCATAAAAAAATAAAATTAAAAAAATTTTTTAAAAATTAAATTTAAAAAAAATTAAATAAACAAAATTAAAAAAATAATAATAAACATAAAAAAAATAAAAAAAATTTAAAATTAATAAAAACAAAATAATAAATAATAAAATAATAAAAAATAAATAAATTAAAAATTAAAAAAAAATTTAAAGAATAAATAAAAATTATATAAAAATTCAAACTTTCCATAAATCTTTCTTTTCAAAAAGAGCGAGATATTTTAATTCGATAACTTATCGATACATTTATTGAAAATTGGTAAATGCAAATTATTTAAATTTCTCGAAAAATGTCTTTTAACATAAAATCACTTTAGTTGAAGAAATAAATTTTGTAACATATATATTAAAAAAAAATAATGACGACATCTTCTTAAATAAGATTAGATTCTTTTATTTTTCTTTTCTTTTCTTATTTTGTTGAAATTCTACTTCATGAGTTTTAAGATAAAAATGGAAAAAGGAAAAGTAAAATCAATTTATTTTCCTTGATTTAACGGTAAGTAATAGAAATAGTTTAAAGAAGAACTTAATTATAAGGTTCAGTCAAAGATAAGAATGTTCGAAGGTAATTTTTTTCCCCCATAATAAATCAGTCCAGGAAAAAAAAAAAAAAAACGTTTAAAGAATGTATTAAGAAAAGACGATATAGCGTACAAAATGTTTTTTAAATCTCAATTTTCAGCCAATATAATTAAATCCGAAACGATTTAGTGATTACTTTAAACCTTAATAAATTTTACAGAGAATTGATTGACTTGTTAGTTATAAAACTTTGTGCAGAATCCAAATTATTTTTAAATTTTGAAAAGTTCTGAGCTTTATTAAAACACACCATTTTTAAATCATTTAGAATATTATCTACTTGTATTATCTGATATATTAATTTATGTTTATAAATTCATAAATTATTATTCATTTTTATGTAATAAATATAAAATTTATTCACTTATTCGCTCTTAGACAAAATTAAAATTTTATGTATTGTTGTATATTATTATTTTAATCTTATTGTAAATTGAAAAATAAAATAAAAATTATGCGCATAATTTAACATAAAATTTATCATCCTCATCATTGGCGCAATAGCCCTATAAGACTTATAAGGTACATATAAGGGGGTACTTCTTCATTTGCACAATTGCCCCATAGTGGGCCAAGGACGTCTGCCTGTAGGCAGATTTCGAGACAGAAATGTTTTATGATAGAAATGAATGTTTCTTGGTAGAAATGAATGTTTCTTGGTAGAAATGAATGTTTAATGATAGAAATGTTTTCGAGATAGAAATGTCAAATGTTTTATTTTTTCGGAGTAGGGTCGTCAGCTCTACGTCCAACGTTCTACAGTCATATTAGACTGAACCCTATGGTTTAAAGTGGATTGCGAAGCACTAAAAAAATCCATGGCACGACCGGATCTCGAAATGAGGCAGCGAGGGCTAGTCACTCGGCTATCAGGCCCATAAAATTCACTAAATATAAACAATTTTTTAGTAATAAATTTGTTGTTTAACACTACAGTTGTAAAATTAATATCAAATATTTCATAAATATTTATATATATATTTGTATTTTTATTTCTATAATATTTATTGGTAATTCTAAGTAAAGCACATTTTTAATTTTTCATATATACAAAACTTTTAGTTGCAAAGCATATTATACGTATTTTACCAAATTAAAAATTTGAAAATTACCACACATTCCAAGTATGGTGTCTATGTATTTCAACATTATTTTACAAAATATGATATCAATTATTTTTAACAAGAATACTTAGTAGTAGGAATAGCCATTCTAATCTATATTTTTTAATTAAACAGTTTCATAATCGAATTTTAAATTTAATCATCTGAAAATAAAATGCTAAATAGTTATTGTTGTGTCTAATTCTCAGTGCCCTACATTACGGGGCGACATCCATAAATAGTCTACTCATGGATGGAGGGAAAGGGGCAGCTTCTATTGGGGTAGGTTACCCGTAGATGGAAGTCTGCCTTGGCTCCGAGAGTCGCTGAAGAAGGAGGGCAATGCCTTCCTGGAGGATTTTTTAGGGTGAACTACCCCGCATTTGCGTATCGTATGGGGGAAAACTTTCATCAGGTAATCCGACTAACAATGCAAGATTCTGAGCATCACAAATGCTATCGAGACTCCTCGTTTTTCGAAATAGCGTCTACAACTACCAGCGGCGCACGTTGCTACTGAGCCATGAATTGTGCATGAATGCTTTGAATTTTCCAAAATAACATAAAATTCTTTTAGAAAGTTTCTTTGAATAAAAATAAATATAGCTTGGAGAACAAATGACTTCAAAATTGGATTTCTTTAAAAATGATAAAGGTATTAAATATTTTGGTAAAATTTTGAAAAGAAGTTAAACTTCGTTTTTCTACCAAATTTTATTTAAAATATACATTTTTTAATATTCACACACACACACACACATATTAAATATGTTACACTAGTGACAACATATTTCTTTCTATATACCTTCTAAAATTTATTTAGAGCATTATTTATTATTTTGTATTTTAAAAACAAATATTAATCCTTAAATTTGTTTTTATAATTTGCTTCGCAAAGTTGCTGAATGAAAAATTTAAAAAGGCTTTCATTTTATTTTAGTAAGTTACATGTCGAAATTTTGATGCAAATGTCGTACACTTTAAAAATTCCGTCTTTAAAATCAAATTTAAAATTTTCTTAAAAAGTTTAAAAATAAATAATGCACATATCGAAAGTTTCATAAGCTCAAGAAATAAATTTGAAAGAAAAATGTTTTTGATTTGTTTTATCTGATGATTTCACTCCTTATGTAAGTATATTATCAGAATTTTTTTACATTTCACATATGTTTGGGCAATATAGCAGCAATATTTTTTTAACTTTCATCGCAGTTTTGATGATCATTAAAAATTGTTTCCAGTGAAAAGAAAAAAGAAATTGGTTGCTTTCTGTTTTTTCCCCAAGACTTTATATATGATAAAAATAATAATCGTGCCTTCTGACATTTGCTTATGCTTTTCAAGTATTAAAGGATTATTCTTTGATTTACCTTTTTGTTGATATAATAACTAACATTCAATCTAATATCAAAAGAAAGATTTTGAAAGTAAGATATATTTTTTCTTTTTAAAACAAACAATTGTTTACTTTAACATTTGCCTTTAGGGTAAAGAAATGCTAATATTTTATATTTTAAACTGTTTATAATACAAGATAACTAAACAATTAAATTTTATGCGAGTTCTAACATTAAAGAATGATATAAGGTCTTTTTTAAATTTGAAAAAAGGAAAAAAAAAACATTTTCATGCATTTTTTTATTATGTTACCGATAAGATTAAAACAAGGATAATTAATAACATTGATTAAAGAACATTGTAATTATCATGAAAATTGAAAAACCATAAAAAAAATGTAGAATCGATCCTGAGATTTATCTTATTTTCATGTTTAAATAAAATAAACGTTCGAAAACATTCAATTAGAAAACTGTCATCAAAAGATCGAAAGAACTAGAAAATAGCGCATTTCATAGAGTAAAATAGATTTATAATAGCGCATTTAACATATTTTAAAGCGAGTGTTACTACGCCAAACTATTCACTCCATCTACAGTAGAGAGCTGACCTGACTCAGTCAGTAACCTTTTAAAACTTGGCAAAACATACCAAAACAAAATGTACCAAATGTAATGCAAATGATTGGATATATGAAAAAAATATTC
Organism: Caerostris darwini; assembly: GCA_021605075.1. Taxonomy (NCBI): domain Eukaryota; kingdom Metazoa; phylum Arthropoda; class Arachnida; order Araneae; family Araneidae; genus Caerostris; species Caerostris darwini. Next base: position 835,215 of record BPLQ01013114.1, on the reverse strand, counting down.
ACGTCTATTTCTCATATTTAATTACTTACTTATATAAATGCAAAAATTAATGAAATAATTGTACTTTTATTACAGCCAATGGAAAACTGCTACGTTACGAATTCATTACGAAAATGCAACGTATTTCGTAAAGCAGCAGTTTTTTTTTCACAACATTTGTTCAATTTTTTAAATATTTTCATTGATTTCTATTTCATTGATAAAAATCTATTTCAAATCTCTTTCACTGCGTCTTAAAGAAAAAGCTACCAAGACTAAGACGAAAAAATATATTCAGTGTCTCATGATAATTTTTTGTAATAATGAGCCATTCTTTTTTTAAGAATTTAGAAGATTTTTTTTCTTTCTTATGATTACTTCATTTAAGATGTCAGTACCAGTCAAAAAAATTAATGAAATTTTTTTTTTTCAATTCTACCAAAGTATAACTAAGTGTAGAAAATACATTATAAAATTTAAAATCTTTTTCAATTCCTTCTATTAGCTCACATTCTCCCTATATATTTCTTGTTCAAATTTTCAATCGTTCATAAAATATTTTTTATTCATTCACACAAATTTAAAAAAATGTATTTGAATTTGCAGTTAATGACACTGGATGTTAATACAGTTTTTTCAAATATTAATTCGTGAATTAAATTTAATTCATTAATTTTAGTTTTTTTAGATTTAAGTTGTATGTATCTACCAATAGATGGCGCCAGATAAACTTCAAAAATGAATGAAAATTAATTATAAATGAAATATTATAATTCATAAACATAATTCATTCATATATATATATATATTCAAATTTTTATTTTTCTTGCAATGTAGTGAAGAAAAAAAAGTTGGAATTGACTTTAAATTGTTTTTTTTTATATTACTTGTTTCAAATAGGATTGAAATTTCTATTGTTGTTTCTCAATACCGAGCCTAATTCCGAAACAAGGCTTATTTATTGATTGAAGTTCCTTTTCTCTGACCATATCGCAGAAAATGTGAGCAATGTTACAAGAAGCCATGTGCGATTTGACAGCAATGACGAACAAAAGATGTAATTAACGTTAGCTCGCTGGTTATGCGATAAAATTAACTCCATAGGGATGATTAATCTATGTCAAGATGACAACCAATATAGCTATACTGGGGACAAATAAGTACCAGTTTGATCTTAGCCAGAGATAAGAAGAATAACACTTGATGATGTTTTACATGGTACGATTCGCGTTAATCGGTATGCAAGTAAATAAATACAACTTTTTAAATTTATTATAATTGCTTCAGATAAATATATATTTCAGTCATCTTTTTAAATAACGGATCATTAAGAACTTTTTTAAAATAAAAATTACTTTTATTGAAAAACAAATTATTTAATTACATATGATTTTTATTCCAAAAGCTCTTAACATTTATAGCAAAAAGGCTATTATTTATTTATGGGCCTAATAGCCAAGTGTCTAGTGGTCTTGCGCTCGGTGCCACATGTTTCAGTTTCGAGTCCTGGCGGTCATAAGGTTGTTTGTAGCGGTTTGGAATCCACTTAAAACCGTAGATCATGGTCTTCTAAATAGAGGCCTAACCATACAGGGTTAGGCTTAACGCTAACATTTTGACCTTCTAAAAAGATAACATCTTCTGTCTCAAAATGTGCCAGTAGGCAGACGGCCTTAGCCCACCATGGGACTGTTGAGTGACTGATAATGATTATATATGCTCTAAAATACTATAAAATATCCAGACAAAACTAGACGTTTGTGAAAATTGTAAAATATTAATATGTATATGAAAATAATATTTGCAATTTATCATTAATGCAAAATCGGTTTGTAATTTTGATTCAAATGTCTTACACTTTAAAAATTCTATTTTTAAAATCAAATTTAAAATTTTCTTAAAAACTTTAAAAATAAATAAGGTACATATCGAAAATTTTATAAGCTCAAGAAATTAATTTGAAAAAAAGTATGTTAAATTTGTTTTATCTGATGATTTCACTTTTATGTAAGTATATTATCAGAATGTCATAATGAATATCACATATGTTTGTGCCTTTTTTAAAATATATTTAGGTAGTTTTACGGAAAAATGAAAACAGCAATATTTTTTTTAACTTTCATCGCAGTTTTGATAATCATTAAAAATTGTTACCAGTGAAAAGAAAAAAGAAATTTGTTTGAAAAAAAAAGTAGGAATTGACTTTAATTTTTTTTTTTATTACTTATAGTATTAAAATATCTATTGTTGTTTCTCAATACCAAGTCTAATTCAGAAACAAGATTGAAGTTTCTTTCCTCTGAACTATATCGCAGCAAATGTGAGTAATTTTACAAGAAGCCATGTTCGATTTGACAGCCATGACGAAGAAAATATCCAATTAACGTTAGCTCGCTGATTATGAGATAAACTTAACTCCATACAGATCATGGAGTGATTAATCTATGTCATGCTGACATCCGATAATATTGAGCAGCTGTACCGGGGACAAATAAGTAACAGTTTAATGGTAGCCAGAGATAAGACGAATAACACTTGATGATGATGATTTTTACATTGTTAGATTCTCGTTAATTGGTGTGCAAATAAATAAATACAACTTTTTTTAAATTTATTATAATCGCTTCAGATAAATAGATATTTATATCTTAGTCATTTATTTACAAAATGAATGAATAAGGAATTACTTTAAATAAAAATTATTTTTATTCAAAAAAAAAATTATTTAATTTTATATGTTTATTTAAGCTCTTAACATTGATAAGAAAATTTTATATATATTAGCCTTAATATTTTATTTAATATAGTTTTTATAAGATTGTTTTGTATAAATATAAAAGTTGGACTGTATATCAAAAAAGCTCTTAAAGACTGTAAGATATCCAGACAAAACTCGACATTGTAAAAAGTATAAAATATTGATATGTATATAAAATTATTATTTGAAATTTATCATTAACACTAAATTTGCCTGTTATTTTAATATTTTTGTTTCATAGTTTTTATCACTTGAATTAACATTGATATTAAAATGCTTGAAGACAAATTTTAAAAACAAATAAAAAAAAAAAAAAAAAATGTTTATCCTTACATCAAAAGAGTAATTAAGAAGATTAATCCATGCTTTATAAATTAAAAAAAAAACATCTGCATAAAATGATTCCAGTCATGCCCATAGTATAAAGTTAAAGAATGTTATTAAAATATTTTGCAATAATAAACTTTGCTATTTTTCTTTTTAAATATAGATACCAAAAGCATTTAAACTTTTGAAAAACATTGCATGTAATTTTTAATTAACAAATTCACTTCCAATATTCCATAGCTTTAAATAACTATTTTCCAATAACTTTAAATCACCTATAACTTCCAATAATTAAAAGCTTTAAATCACCAATAGCTTCTAATAACCAATAAGTTTATCACCGATAGCTACCAATAATCAATAGATTTAACACTGATATCTTCTAATAATCAATAGCATTAACACCAATAGCTTCCTATAATCAATAACTTTAAATCTCCAGTAGCTTCAACTTAAAACAAAATTTAGCTTCATCACACCAAAATGAAAACTTCACAAAGACCGAGAATTGAAGACTAATCACTTTCTCTTAAACATTAAAATATCCACACACATTATCCCGACAGAACACTTTAATTTAAAGTTCCAACGGACTGACTACCATTGATTTTAATTTCACCAAGAGCGATTCCGCCGGAGATTCCAGTCATCCTGAACCTGAATCAACAAGACCTGCGTCATCAACACCTCCGATCGTCTACAAAAATATTTGTCTTCGGATAACAAACTGTCGAAGACGGTGCGCCATGATTGCCGATTCGCATCGTCTTAACACGGCTCACCGAATCCCTAGATCTATTTGGGATTCCTTTTAATCACAAGGATTGAAATGTTTCCTATTTGAGGCTGCATCTATTGGGTTTTAATGAAAGTTTTGTTTTATAAAACAGAGCTGAAGATTTGATATTTTAGCTAACTTACATTGTAATTTGCATTGTGTAAATAAATCACAGAATAATCTGGTTTATTTAGATCTATATAACAGTAAATTTTGAAGATCCATTAGGCGTTTAAATATGAAATGCATAATTAAAGTTTTAAACTTTTAAACCAGTTTTGTAATTTTAATATGAGAAGCTAAAGTGTAGGAGTACTCAATTGCGGATCTCACTGCAGATGCTTCTTTTAGAAACGAGTAGATTCAACGGTAGTTCTACAACGGTGTAAAACGTCTCGTATCGATAATCAAACCTATTGGTGCGAGTTCCTTTCCTCCGCATAACAGCTAAAAGTCCTCCCTGAAGTCAATATCCTCACCACAACACCTGTTGGTAAGATAATCATGACAAGCATAAGTAGGACATAAAGCTAACTGGTGTTCATTGAAAAGAATGTAGAGTAAACATTAAGGAGAGTTCAGACCTGATAGTGAAGTTTATTGAAGGCAGTGCCATTTGAGATTTGACATTATAAATGGCTATATCACCAATAGCTTCCAATAACCAATAGCATTAAATCACCAATACCCTTAAAAAGATAGCTTTGGACAATAAATAGCTATAAATCATCCTTGACTTCCAATAATGAATAGCTTTAATTCACCAATAAGTTTAACACCAATAGTTTCGTATAATCAATAGCTTTAAATAACCAATAGCTTCCTATTATCAATAGCTTTAAATCATCAATAGCTTCCAATAATCAATAGCTTTACCTCACCAATATCTTTCAATACTCATGGTTTTAAATCACCAGTAGCTTCCTATAATCCATAGCTTTAAATCATCAATAGTTTTAAATTAAAACAAAATTTACCTTCATCACATCAAAATTAAAACTAAATAAAGACAGAGAATTGAAGAATAATCACTTTAAGAAAAAGTGATTATTCTTCAATTCTCGGTCTTAGTTTAAACACTAAAATATCCAAACATGTTACCCCCTACCGAACACTTTAATTTAAACTTCCATCGAACTGGCTGCCGTTGATTTTAATTTCTCCAAGAGAGAGATTCCACCGGAGATTCCAGTCATCCTGAACCTAAATCAACAAGACCAGCGGCATCAACACCTTCGACCGATTACTCAAAATATTTGTCTTCGGATAGCAAACTGTCGGAAGACGGTACTCTATGATTGCCAATTCGAATCGTCTTAACACGGCTGACCGAATCCCCAGATCTATTTAGAATTCCTTTTAATCTGAAGGAATGGAATGTCCGCTATTTAAAGCTCTTTCTATTCGATTTTAATGAAAGGCTTTTGATAAAACAGAGCTGAACATCTGACATTTTTGCTGAGTTACATTGGAATTCGCATTATGTAAAATAAGTTCCAAAACAATCTGGCTTTTTTAAAAGTATATTTCAAAGTCCCATTATGCATTTAAATCTGAAATGCAAGTTTAAATTCTTAAACTTTTAAACCAATTTTATTATGTTAATATGCGAATCTAACTTGTGGTAGGAGTCAAGTGCGAATTCCACTGCAGCCACTAATTCTAGAAACGAGTATATTCAATAGTAGTTGTACACAAATATAGAAAGTCTCGCATCGATAATCAAACCTAATGGTGCGAGTTTTTTTCGTCCTCATGAACGCTAAAAGTCCTCCTGAAGGCAATGTCATCACCTCAGCGTCTGTCGGGGAGCTAATCGTGACACACCTAAATAGAACATAAGCGAACTAGTGTTCATTGAAAAAATACAGAGTAAACGTTGAAGAGTGTTCAGACCTTGAATTAATTCATTAATAGAGATATTTAATGATTTAATGTGGGCCTAAATGGCCGAGTGGCTAGCACTCTGGCGCTCAGTGCCACAGGTTTCGAGATTGAGTCTGGGCAGTGCCATGAATGTTTGTCGTGCCTAGTTCCACTATCACCAATGGACTATGGAATCCACTTTAAGTTGTAGATCCCTATCTAATATGATTGTAGAACGTTAGAAGCAGGGCTGACAAGCCTATCCCATGAAAGGAAAAATTCGCATTATTCTAAATCTGCCAGTAGACAGACGTCTTTGCCCCACCATGGGGTAGTTGCGTCATTGAAGGATAAAAAGCCTTTAATGTTTTTTTTCCTAATGCAGCTGCCAATACAGAAGTTACCTTTATGCTATAAGCAAGGGCTGCACCTCTGTTACTCATTTAGCACTGCCTAGGGGAACGTGTAGCTTGAAGATACGCTACGGACGCGAGTAACACTACTCACACAATGCTCTACGATCCTATTAAACCGTTATCTACTGTTTAAAATGGATTCCGAACCACTACAAATATACATGGTGCAACATCAATGGTGCACTCGAACACGATACCTGTGGTACTGAGAGCTAGAGCGCAAGCCACTGGGCCATCAGGCACACAAAAATGTTTTTTTTTTTTAATTATAAAAATATTGATTATGAAATTACAATTTATTCGTGATTATTTTATTGTTTTATATTAAACTTAAAAAACAAACAAACTTTAAAGGCATTTTATGATAAAAATATATTGTAGGACACAGGTTATTTTTTTTCCATTTGAAAGACAACGCAAAACTGAAAGTTCGACTGTCGTTAGTTCATCTGCTCTGTGTAAAGTTATTGGAAAATTAATTTTCAGTTGCCACATTTAATTTTAAATGCATTTGGTTGCAACTATCGGAGAACCTTTTGATAAGAAACCCCAAGCATTAAACATAAAATTAATAGTTAAGTGATATTGTCTAAGGTGCTTCCTTTTCACTTCCAATCCCTCCCTCCACAAAATGCTGTGGAATATATATCGCCAAACAGCTTGTTCAAAAGATTACCGCTCGCAGTGTAAATTGCCGTCTGCGGAATAACTGTGCGGAAATTCCTCTCTCCAGGAATTCTTGAGAGGAGGATTTTCCGGAGGAGATGAAAGAGCGGCCGGGATCATAATTTGCCCCTTTCAAGTCCATTAGGGGTTGGTTGGAATGAAAATAAGCCCAAAGGGTTGAAGAAGACCGCATTCAATGGGCTTCCATTTGGAGGAAATCTTGGAGTAATAGTGCATTGGCGTGTTTACGGCATGTGTTCAACCAATTAGGATAAAATAAAACCGATTTCTATGAAGAAAAGGCTGTGTTTGAAGATGTTTATCAGACGTTGTGGTTCCGCATTATATATTAGTTCACTAAAATTGCTTAGGTATAGTGCAAGATTTCTTACACGATTAAAAAAAATGGCATCATTGCTGTTTCGATAATTTTAACAATTTAATTAATAATTTTTTACACTCTATTATCGAAAAATATACTATGTGGAAGAAAGTGCGGGACACGACACTATAACGACATAAACCCATATTTATTTAAATTAATAGGAGGTAGGGCCTCCTTTGGCTGCGATCACAGCTGCAACCCTTCTGGGCATGCTTTAAACAAAAAAATTAGCCTTAGTGGAAAGAGGAATTTCCTTCCAAATGTTTAACAGGAAATTCCATAGTTCGGAACTTGCGGGAGTGGGGTGCAGGCCCTGAAAACCGACGGTCCAATTCGTCCCAGAGATGTTCAATTGGGTTAAGATCAGGGCTCTGCGCTGGCCACTCCATGCGTTTAACGTTGTTGTTCACATACCAATCAAGAATCCTCCTTGCAACATGGCATGTTGCGTTGTCGTCTTGATACCAGCAATCATCCATACCGTACGTTGCCCACAAGGTAGGAAGGACATGATTGTCGAGAATATCACAGTATCTATCGGCATTCATCGCACCATCAACCTTCACCAGTAGGCCAGCCCCATACCATCAATCCTCTTCCACCAAACTTTACAGTTGGGACGACACACTCGGGCAAAAGGCGTTCTCCTGGTAAACGCCATACCCAAACACGTCCATCGGAACGGAAAAGGGTAAATCGTGACTCGTCACTCCAAATAAAGCGTTTCCAGTCATCCAGAGTCCAAGTACGGTGGTCTTTGGCCCATCGAAGGCGCGCTTTCTTGTTGTTTTTCGTAATCAAAGGCTTATGGGCCGCCGAACGTCCAGTGTAACCTAACTTATGGGCCTCGATACGAAGAGTCTTGGTCAAAACGGCCACACCTGTGACTTGTCTAAACTCATTAGCGATGTTATCCATGGATGTTTGACGGTTACTTCGAATCTCCCTGCCGAGCGCCCGCCGGTCCCTGCTGGTGAGAACTGTAGGTCGTTCACTTCGGGGTTTCTTCTGACAGTGTCCCTCAGTCTTGTAGCGACACACAACACGTGCTACAGTTGATTTTGAGCTGTTACGGAGACGGGATATCACCCTAATTGACACCTTGGCAAGATGCAATCCAACCAACACACCTTTCTGGAACTCAGACAACTCTTCCCGTGGCGGCATCGTGACAAAAAACAACTCTAGTCGACTCCACAGAGTATTTATAGGATATGGCTGACACGTGATACCTATTATTGCGCATGTGTCAGCTGTATTGTCGACTTTTCTACTTTTCGAGGGGTTTCCCGTCACTTTCTTCCAGTTAGTATAGAATATATTCTTGGAAAAACAGAATATATATATATATATATATATGGAGAAATAGAATATTGAATATGAACTTCTAGAGCTTCATATTCAATATTCTAGTCCTATTCCGGAGAGCTTCTAGAGCTTCCACAGGTTTCGGGTTCGAGCCCGGCGGTGCCAGGATGTATGTAGAGGTTGGAAATCCACTTTAAATATGTAATATGTATCCACTTTCTAATATGACTGTGGAGAGTTGGGTGCGAGGCTGGCAACCATACCCCTTAAAAAAAGTATTTTATGTTTTCAGAATGTGTCAGAAGGCAGGCCCACTTGGGGGCATTGCACCATCGAAGAAGAAGAAGGCTTTAGTAGTTTTTTTCCAAATGGAGCTGGCCACACAGAGATAGAGTTTTCTTTATGGCATATGGAAGGGCTGCACTGCTGTTACTCATTTAACACTACACAGGGAGCACGTGTAGATGAAGAAATGCATTGATCTCTGGCGCTCGATGCCATAGCTTTCGGGTTCGAATTCCACCTGTGGCATAGATGTTTGTTGTGGTTCGGAATCCACATTAAACCGTAGGTCCTGATCTAATATGATCATAGAGCGTTGTGAGGGTAGTGTTACTCGCATTTGTAGCCTATCTTCAAGCGGCACATGCCTCCTGGGTGGCGATAAATGAGTAACAGCGGTGCAGCCCTTGCTTATGGCATAAAGAATAATTGTCTCTGTGTTACCAACTGCATTAGAACAAAATGCATTAACAAAAATGTTTAAAGGCATGTCATGATAAAATGTATTGTAGGACATAGTTTAACGAAATTTTTCATTTGAAAGGCAATGCAGAAGCGAAAGTTTGATTACCGTCTGTGCTTTGTAAAGGTATTGGAAAATTAATTTCCAGTTGCACAAATTTTATTATAAATGCATAAAATGCATTTATTATATATGCTCTATACATAAGGTTAATAGTTTAGTGATATTGTTTAAACCAATGAGTTTTGTGCCCTTAGGTGCTTCCTTTTCACTTCAAATCCCTCCCTCCACCCAATGCTCTAGAATATACTAGTATATTACCAAACGGTTTGTTCAAAAGATTACGGCCCGCATTGTAAAGTGCCGTCTGCGGAATAGCTGTGCGGAAATTCCACTCCAGGAATTCTTGAGGGGGAGATTTTCCGGAGTAGATGAAAGAGCGGCCGAGATCATAATTTCCCCCTTTCAAGTCCATTAGGGGTGAGTTCGAATGAAAATAAGCCCAAAGGGTTGAAGAAGGCCGCATTCAATGGGCTTCCATTTTGTGGAAATCTTGGAGTAATAGTGCTATGGCGTGTTTACAGCATGTATTCAACCAATTAGGATAAAAGAAGTCCAATTTTTATGAAGAAAACGCTGTGTTTGAAGATGTTTATCAGACGTTGTTGTTCTGCATTATATATTAGTTCACTAAAATTGCTTAGGTATATTGCAAGATTCCTTACACGATTAAAAAAAACTGACATCATTGCTGTTTCGATAATTTAAACAATTTAATTAATAATTATTTACACTCTATTATTGAAAATAGAATATATTCATGGAAAAATAGAATATATATATATATGGAGAAATAGAATATTGAATATGAACTTCTAGAGCTTCATATTCAATATTCTAGTCCTATTCCGGAGGGCTTCCAGAGCCTCCACAGGTTTCGGGTTCGAGCCCGGTGGTGCCAGAATGTATGTAGAGGTTGGAAATCCACTTTATACCGTAGGTACCGGTCTAATATGACCGTGGAGAGTTGTGTACAAGGCGGACAACTATACCCCGTAAAAAAAGTATTTCATGTTTTCGAAATGTGTCAGAGGGCAAACGGCCTTGGCTCACTTGGGGCTGTTGCGCCATCGAAGAAGAAGGCTTTAGCGGGTTTTTTTTCCAAATGCAGCTGGCCATACAGAGAGAGTTTTCTTTATCGCATATGGAAGAGCTGCACCGCTGCAACTCATTTAGCACTACACAAGGAGCACGTGTAGACTGAAGAAATGTTACGGACGCGAATAACAATAACCCCACAATGCTCTACGATCCTGTTAGACCGGGATCTACGGTTTAAAGTGGATTTCGAACCCCTACAAATATCCATGGCACCGCCGGGACTCGAACGTACACCCTGTGGTACCGAGAGCTAAAGTGCTAGCCACTCGACCATCAGGCCCCAAAATTATAATTTTTAATTATAAGAATATTGATTATGGAAGAAAATTATTCGTGTTTTTTATTGTTTTATATTAAATTTAAACAAAAACAAAACTTTAAAGGAATTCACGATAAAAATGTATTGGAGGGCATAGGTTAGCAATAGTTTTTTTCCGTTTGAAAGTCAACGCAGAAATGCAAGATTGAGTATCATCCGTGATGTGCAGAAGTTTTGGAAAAATAATTTCCATTTGCACACATTTTATTTTAAATGCATTTGGCTGCAGCTAGCAAAGCACCATTTGATAAGAAATCCCATGCATTAAACATAAAGTTAATAGCTACGTGATATTGTCTAAAGCCAAGAGATGCTTTATTTTCACTTCAAATCCCTGCTTCCACCCAATGCTCTGGAATATATATGGCCAAACAGTCACTCAAAAGATCACAGCGCCGTCTGCGGAATAACTGTGCTGAAATTCCTCTCCAGGAATTCTTGAGAGGAAGATTTTCGGGAGTAGATGAAAGAGCGGCGATCCTAATTTGCCCCTTTCAAGTCCATTAGGGGCGAGTTGGAATGAAAATAAGCCCAAAGGGTTGTATTAAAGCCGCATTCAATAGGCTTCCATTTTGATGAAATCTTGAGTAATAGTGCTCTGGCGTGTTTACGGCATGTGTTCAGCCAATTAGGATAAAAGAAACCCAATTTCTATAAAGAAGAACGCATTATTTGCTGACGTTTATTCAGACGCTGTAGTTATGCATTATATATTAGTTCACTAAATTTATCTGGGTATATTACAAGATTTCTTATTGATGCTGATATTTCTCGCTGGTTCAATGATTTTAATAACAATTCAATTATTAATTTATAATAATTTTTTTCGCAATGCAGTGTTTGCTGACGTTTAACAGACGTTGTTGTTCTGCTTCTATTCTAATAAAAAAAATTGGCATCATTGCTGTTTCGATAATTTTAATAATTTATTTAATATTTTTTACACCATATTCTTGATTTATGGAAAAATGAATTATTGAATATGTACACCTAGTTGTCAGGCTCTCGGTGCCACAGGTTTCGTGTGCGAGTCCCGGCTATGCCATGGATGTTTGTAGTGGTTCGGAATCCACTTCAAGCAGTAGTTCCCGGTCTAATATGAGTGTAGAGCGTTGGGCAACCCTACCTTATAAAAAGAAAGAATCTCATTTTTCTGAAACTGCCAGTAGGCAGACGGCCTTGGCCCACCATGCGGCTGTTGCACCGTTGTAGAAGAAGGCTTTAATTTTTTATTTCCTAATGCAGCTGGCAGTAGAGAGAGAGGTTTCTTTATGCCATTAGCAGGGGTTTCTCGCTGTTACTCATGGTAGACGACCTTGGACTACCATGGGCATGTTGCGCCATTGAAAAAAAAAGTCTTTAATGTAATGAATTTGAATCACATAAAGAATGGCTAAAAGTTTTTTAAAATCATAAATATATTGATTATGAAGAAAAAAGTATTTATCCGTGTTTTTTATTGTTTTATCTTAAAATTAAATAAAAATAAAACTTTAAAGGCATTTCATGAAAAAATTGCATTGTAGGGCATGGGTTAACAGTAGTTTTTTTCCAATTGAAAGACAACACAGAAGTGTAAGTTTGGGTGTTCATCAGTGCTGTACAAAATATTGGAAAATTAATTTCCAGTTGCGCAAATTTTATTTTAAATGCCCTTGATAATAAATCCCATGTATTAAACATAAAGTTAATAGTACAGTGATATTGTCTGAAGCAATGAGGTGCTTCCTTTTCACTTCAGATCCCTTTCTCCACCCAATGTTCTGGAATATATATCGCCAAACAGTTTGTTCAACAGATTACTGCGCGGAGTGTAAACGACCGTCGGCGGAATGACTGTGCAGAAATTCCTCTCCAGATATTCTGGAGAGGAAGATTTTCCGGGGTAGATGAAAGAGCGCCGCTCATAATTTTCCCCTTTCACGTCCACTAGGGTTAAGTTGGAATGAAAATAAGCTGGAATGGTTGTAGATGGCTAGAAGGCCGCATTCAATGGGCTTCTATTTGGATGAAAACTTGAGTAATAGTGCATTGGCGTGTTTACGGCATGTGTTCAGCCAATTAGGGTAAAAGAAAACGAATTTCTATGAAGAAAGCACTGTGTTTGCAGACATTTATCAGACGTTGTAGTTCTGCCTCGCATATTAGTTCATTAAAATTCTTTAGATATATTACAGGATTTCTTACATTATTAAAATTAAAAAAAAAAATTGGCATCATTGCTGCTTTAATTATTTTCATAGTCCAATTAATAATTTTTATAATACTTTTTTACATTATAGTCTTAATTCTTGAAAAAATAGATTATTAAATATGAACACTAAATTATGAAATATTATTATGCATTGTTTAATTTTTTTCATTAATTGAGCTAATGTTGAGGTGTACATATATTTATTAAAAAAATTATATATTTTGTTTACTTTCGAATTAACTGAAAATTTTGATTAAAAACCCAAATAATTTGCAAGAATATCGAATACCGATGGCAGACGTTTTATAAACTTGAAAAGAAATTAGTTTTATTTTAATAATTTCCAGTACGAAAGAAGAGTAACGACTAAAAAACTTATTTAAAATTTTTTTTCACACTTGGACGGCAACATCTTGAACAGAAAAATCTAGACCAATTCCATGAATCCGTGTTCTCATGGATGGCGGGAAAGCTTCTGTTGTGATGCAGCACCCGTAGATAGAAGTCCGACTTCTCTCTGAGTCGCTGAAGAAGGAGAGCAGTGCTTTTCGGGAGGACTATTAGGGGGAACTATTCTGCCTTTATATATCGTATGGGAGGAAAAACCCAGAAACCTCAATCCAAGTAGTCTGATTATCGAAGCAAGATACTGAACATCACAAACGCCGTCGAACCATCTCGTTTTTTGTAACAGTGTCTACAACGAAGCCGCCAACTGATTGGACCTAAGTCCTAATGCTCACCAGCGGATCACGTTGATGCGGACAAAAAAAATTATATACAATAACTGATATCCTGTTAATCTTTTTGTTGAACGTTAGTCTCAGGACATTAAAACACAACAACATAAAAAAATGGAAGAAGTCTGAATTGGCACCGTTTTTTTGTAGAAGGAGGTCAGAGCATTCTGGGAGGCCTTTAGGGGGAGGTACACCACATTTGAGTATGGTATGGGAGAAAATCACCGACATGTAGTCTAACTAACGAGTTAACATTGGTTTGGGTTTGGTTTGCCGCTCTTAGATCATTTTATGCTCACTGAAGAATAATTAGACAGGGACCTATAATTTAACGTGGACTCTGAACCACTACACCACATCACTACGCCTAGAGCAGAGTTGCCCCTATAGAGTTTGGGGATGATATGGGGGAGAAGTATGGCTGAGTTCTGTGATGATGTCATATGAAACTGGAACCTACTGAATCTAAAGTGAATTCCGAACCACTAAGAAACATCCATGTCACCAACAGTATTTGAACCCGAAGCCTGTTGTACCAAAGGCCAGACCGCTAGCCAATTGGCTATCAGGCCACTGATCGTCGATATAAATGATCCCACACCTACAGCAAACTTTAACAAATATCTTTTTTACGAAACCAGGACCAGGGGCTGCAACGTCGCCTTCGGATTCAAACCTGCGTTCTATACAAGCTAAACTCATGCCACCTTACTTTTTAATCTTACAAACATAGTTCTGTCAATGCACATCAGTATAAAAGGCATGTTTAACCACATTTATTTATATTCAAACTCGCATTAATACAAAAATATTTCTCAAAACAAATGCATAAAAAATATTAATCTAGTTAATAATAATAATAATAGTATATAAATATATTTTTTTATTTTCAACTATAAAGCAAGATTTTTATTCTATCCCTCATATATAAATATTCTACGGTTTTCTTCAGTTGCTACCATAATCTAGTAAGTTATTCCTTATTAGCTCCTAGATATCTTTACCCTGAAAGCAATAACGCCAACACGTAGTTGGTATGGGAAAGTAACAGGCGATATTAATCTATCGATAAGGTTAACTATGCTCATAAATATCGCCGGAGAAACAGATTATTGCGAATAACCATATATAAAAAGATCGAAAGGCATCAACAAAAACATGAAACAAATAGGTTATGTGGCGGTATATGCATATCAATGGTGGCATTGAATTTTTCCAATTAGCAATAAGTGATCAAAATCAATAATATCGAAAATTCCAAATTTTTAACATCAGAATAGTCTTTAAAATCACTTCCGTCAATATTAAAAGCTCTTAACAGGTGGACTGAAAAGTTCATAGGCTGATACATAGATGGCCTTACTAGTATTAAATCCATATGATTTTTAGTTAGCCCTAACCTTCAAAAGACACGTGTATAAATTTGACAGCTGTTGCACTATTAGTATATGAGTTACAAAATTTTTAGTGTTCATCACGTGCAGTCCACTCGGCTGACTGTCGATTGGACTCCGATGTGAAATGATGGAGCCATGTTTCCTCCATTGTCACATATCGACGCAAAAATTCGGGTTTATTAAGATTGAACACCTCCAAACACTGCTTAGAATCATCAATACTAGTAGCGCCATCTATGTGTCAGCCTACGAACGTTTCAGCCCACCTGTTACTTACATAGTTTTATAAATCATCGTTTTTTTTTGTTGTTGTGTATTGATGTCTTGAAAGGGACTGACGATTTTTAAAACAGAATAACAGGATATCAGTTATTGTATTAAAATATTTTTTGCTCAGTGGCAAAGTGAGCCGCTGGTGACCATTAAGACTGAGATTCAATCCGTTGGCGGCATTGTTGTAGACACTGTTTCAAAAAACGAGGAGACTCGATGGCGTTTGGTATGTCCGGCATGTTTCGTCAGTCGGACTAACTGGTGGAAATTTTCCGGATTTTCTCCCATACGATACGCAAATGCCGAGTAGTTCCTCCTAAAAGTGTTACCGGTAAGTACTGCCCATATTTTCTAGCCAGACGGAGCCAAGTCAGACTTCTACCTTGGAAGGCTCCACCACAACTGAATCTGCACCCCCTTTCCCTATTTCCATGAGAACACGCGGGTTCATGGACTTGGTATAGATGCTGCTGTCCACCAGGTGGGATAAGAAAAGATGGTACTTACGTATTAACGCCACCGCAGCAGAAGTTGCGCTAATGCGCCAATAAAGAGCTGCCAATGCGCCAAAATAGGGACTGTTTTGAATCTATGTTAAACTCTATATCGGCCCATTTTCCACCGAAATCCGATTGACTACTTTGTTTTTAAATAAAGTGTTTTGATTTTAAATAAAGTGTTTAGAATTTTGAAAGTGTTTTGATTTTAAATAAAGTGTTTAGAATTTTGAAAGTGTTTTGATTTTAAATAAAGTGTTTAGAATTTTGAAAGTGTTTTGATTTTAAATAAAGTGTTTTGAATTTTGAAAGTGTTTTGATTTTAAACAAAATGTTTTATATATTTTATGATTTGTCACAAAAATTTTAAGTGTAGATTGGCACCACTTAAAAACTGCCAAATCTGTAGCAGCGGTGGCGTTAAGTACCGAAAAATTTAATATTTTTAGCTAATGTATTCGCAGAATATAAATTTTATTATACTTATTCAAAAATTTTTTAAAAAATAAGCAACTTAAATAAGTTAATATACTATATTTAACTTTAAATTAATTTATTAAATTTTTTTATTAATTAAGTTTATAAATGCCTTGTTATAGGATTTTACTGGCAGACATGCTTTTTATAATCGTGACTGTTATTTTTCCTTCAAAACCGTCGTACCTTTCAGAATCTCCTAGTTTTTTTTCTTGTCGGGCGGGGGTTAGAAGATAGCACTCTGGCATCTGACATCACAGGCCTCAGGTTCAAATCCCGGCGGTGGCATGGATGTTTGTTAATGGTTGGGAATCCACTTTAAATTGTAGGTTGCGGTCGTGTTAACTTGTTTAACCCTTGTGTGCATAAGATGACTGTAGAGTGACAAACCAAATCAAACCAGTTTTTTTTTTTTTTTTTATTAGCGAACATTTATAAAATAAACGCATACAAATATTTTTATTTTGGTATATTTAAATTTTTTCATATTGATATGAAATCTATTTTAAAGAATTTCTGGTTAAAAAGTTATGCTAAATAGTAATAAAAAGTATTTCTTTATTAGCTCAACATTAGTTTTCTTTAACGCATAAATGATAAATAACATTTTTAGTCAAAAAAGTAAAAAATAAAATAACAAGAGTTTGGTATAGTAAACAAATATCTCTGAAAGAAAAGCCTCCAAGTTCTTTTTTATCGTACGGCGATATATCGCTATTCACCATGAATATCAACTGGTTTTCTAATGATGGATTTGGTGCATTTGAAGCGTTGAAAGGCGACTCCATAGGAACGGCAGGCGAAGTTTTCAATCTCAAAACTGTATATATTTCTCAGAAAATTCTTCGCTTTTTCTTCGATTTACATATACCACGTTTTGCATATTCTATTCTCTAGAGTATTTCACACATTCCAACATGTTTCAATTTTTATGCAGGATATAGTGACCTTTAAGTTTTCTAAGGGCAGATTAAACGACTATATTTTTTATAATAAAAAAAAGCATTTTATTTTACTTATCTTATAAATAAAAAAATAAAAAAATTATTTTAAATTGTATCAAAAATTAATCTTTTTAAATAAGTATAAAATATTTAATAAATTATAATATATTAATAAATTAATTATAAATATTTAAGATCAAATAACCTACAAGTTTTCTAAGGGTAGTTTAAAACAATTACGTCTTTTATAATATTTTTTTATTATTTTATAAATAAAATTTTAAAAAAAATCATTGTGTTGTTGTTGTTGTTTCTTATCCCACTTGGCTGGCCAAGCCCACGAGCCCATACATGCTCATGATTGAAGGGGAAGGAAGCAGCTTCTGTTGTGATGGAGCACCCGTAGGTAGAAGCCTGACTTTTGCTCCGTGACGCTCTTACAATCATAGGAGACTGGGACCTACAGCTTAAAGTGGATTCCGAACCACTACAAACATCCATGGCACCGCCGGGATTCGAACCCGAAACCTGTGGCACCGAGCGCCAGAGCGCTAGACACTCGGCCATTCAGGTCCCAAATTTGTCAACGGCACGCGGTGTTCCCAGGTGGTCACCCTCCCAAGTACTGACCGCGCCCAATGATGCTTGACTTCGGAAAATCATTGTAAATAATTTATAAAAACAAATCTTTTTAAATAAGAAATAATAAATATTTATGATAAAATAACCTCCAAGTTTCAGAATAAACAACTGTATATTCCATAAGTAAAATAAAATATTTTTTTTATTATCTTATAAATAAAATACAAAAACAATAAATCATTTTAAATAAAATTAAAAAAAAATCTTTTTAAATAAGAAATATTTAAAATAAAATATCGCAATTCACCAAATTCTTCCGCGAATATTGATATATCGCAATACACCATGAATATCAACTTGTTTTCTAATGATGGATTTGGTGCATTTGAAGCGTTGAAAGGCGACTCCATAGGAACGGCAGGCGAAGTTTTCAATCTCAAAATATATATTTCTATATATATTTTAATTCTATATATATAATTATATATATAATATATATAATATATATTTATATATGTATATATTTCTCAGAAAATCCTTCGCATTTTTTTTCTTCGATTTACATATACCACGTTTTACATATTCTATACCCTACAGTATTTCACACATTCCAATATGTTTCAATTTTTGTGTAGGATAAAGTAAAGTTTTCCAAGAACAGATTTCACGACTGTATCGTTTATAAGTAAAATAAAATACTTTTTTTATTATCTTATATATAAAATAAAAAAAATAAATAAATCATTTCAAACAATATGAAAAATGAATCTTTTTAAATAAGAAATAATTAAATATTTAGGAAGAAATAACTTCCATATTTTCAAAGGGCAGATTAAACAATTATATTGTTAAGTAAAGTAAAATTCCCTTTTTTATTATCTTTTAAATAATAGAAAAAAAAATAATTTTAAATAATAAGAATTTGTTTAAGGTAATATGAAAATATTAAATACTTCTAAATATAAAAGTATTTAATAAGTTATTTGATATTTATTAACTATGTATTAATAGTCAGATATAGCGAAAATATTTATGCTATTTAGTTAAGTCAATTATTATCAGCTTCATCGGTGGCGCAACAGCCTCACGGTAGGCCAAGCCGTCTGCCTACTGCAGATTTCGAGACAAGAGATGTTTTTCTTTTTACGAGGTAAGGTTGTCAGTTCTACGCAATGCTCTACAGTCATATTAGAATGGGACCTATTGCTTAAAGTGGATTCAGACCTATTACAAACATGCATGGCACCGCCAGGACTCTAACCCGAAACCTGTGGCACCGAGCGTCAAACGTTAGTCACTCGGCTATTCGGCCCCATATTCTGTTTTTCTTACTATTAGCACATGCTACACGTAGCATATATTGAGGCAATCGCGATTGATTCCTTATAATAATCGATGCAAATATTATTTATTTTTTATTCTTTTTTTTGTTGTTCTATTCTATGTATAGTTTTATAAAAAGATTTTTTTTTAAATATTTATTGGTTTAGTGCGCAGGTTGGGTACCCCGATTGTAACTGGCTGTGGTTGGATTGAAATATTTGAGGCACAGATTTGAGAACTCACAACTTTATTGACACAAGCACTACACACAAACAATATTTAACAAACTTAATGTAAAAGACAGGTAAATATAGCTTCGTGAAAGGACTCCTGTTCTTAGCGGAGAACACGAAATTCGAATAAGCGCAGGGTACGCGAAATATACTTTCTTTTCGGGTGAGAATCTGTAAGCCAACTGACCATTTCTCCCGAGCGCCCCGTGGGCACTCTTGCCAGTGTGTTTGTATAAGAGGCAGCACTTTTACATTAGGATAATAATAAAAATTTTAGTGCATAGGACGTTCTTGAATAAAAATTTCATAAGTTAAACTTAATTAAAATTATGTTGGTTATCAAGCAATACAACTCTATTTAAAGATGTGAAACAAAGTTGATGATGAATAAATATAGTGACTATCGCTCTTCTTTATGAGATTACCGCTTTATATGCTTTATGGGTTTATCGCATTTATATGTTTTATGGGTTTATCGCTTTTATATGCTTATATGCTAACTTGGTATCCAGAAACTGTATGCTACAGACGTGAGAATTATAACGTTATTAAGAATTGAGATTCTTCTTCTTCAATGACTCTAAAACCCTATGGTGGCCAATGCCTTCTGCCTACTTGCAGATTTCGACACTTAAGTTATTTTATTTCTTTTTACGGGGCAGGGTTTTCAGCCCTACGCTCAACTGTCTACAGTCATATTAAACCGGGACCTACAGTTTAAAGTGAATTCCAAATAACTACAAGCCTCCATGACAGTGCCGGGAATCGAACCTGAGATGCGTGGCACCGAGTGTCAGAGCGCTAGTCACTCGGCCAATAGGCTTATGCCCTTAATTTTTCAGTATAGGCCAATAGGCAATTAGTTTTTGACTTCGCAATTTTCTTACAAACTATCTAATTATCTTAAATTGGATTCGAGGCCAAAGTGCAAAAAGGGCATGAATTTCCCGCAATCTGCAATGATACAATTAAAGTAATTACTACTTAATTATATCTAGATAAATCACTTTGAAGAGATACTGAAATCATCAATATAAAACAAACATACACTCAAGAGCCAAAACACCAGTCAATAACGAGTTGGCCCACCTTTGGCGCGCAACACAGCTTCGACCCGCCTTGGCATGGATTAATACCACCACTTAATACCAGTTAAATACCACTTCCACCTGATCACGTGCCTTCCACGTCATCCAGGCGAGTTCATTGCAAAATGTAGGGGTGGGTCATAAAGTTTTGGCTCTTGAGCGTATAAAATTAAAGAATTTCAATTCTTTCATATGTAAAATTAATCTTAAATAAAGTATCGATATAATTTATAAAAATCTTATGGCAAATCGGCCTTCTTAATACAACTACACAATTACACGAAGTCACAGTCTTATTCAATTTTCACAAACGTCAATACTACCGTTCATTCTTCGGGGAAAATTACGAAACGCAGTAATTGGTGCATAAACATGCGCCGGTGACAGTTTCGGAATTGGAGGAAAGAAAAATTCCTCTTTCGTGCCAATCCATTTAGCAGATTATGCCAACATTTTTGAAGTTTTATATATTTTATCGATACAGAACCGGAATTACGAGACCGCATACCATTAACTAATTTTTACAATTAAGTAATAAAAATATGCAATGAAAATTTTGCACAGAAATCTAACTAATGTGATCTTTTTCATTAAACAAAGTTAATCATTATTTTTTCGGTATTCAATAAAGAAAAAGGCAAACGTACTGAGTACAATAATTTTTTTTTTATTTCACATTAAGTAAATTTAACGATAAATGTAGTACTTAATTTATGTATGTAAGATTTATTTAATTGTACTAAAATGCGATTGAATTTCTATTTTTTAGAAGTACTGTTTCTATAAACAAAACAATGTAATATCATTTATCAACATCATCATCATTAGTGGCCCAGGGTGGATCAAGGCCGTCTGCCTACTGGCAGATTTCGAGACAGAAGAAGTTTTCTTTTTACGGGATAGGGTTGTCAGCACTACGCCTAACGCTCTACAGTCATATTAGACAGGGATCTACGGATTAAAGTGGATTTCAAATAACCACAAACATTCATGCCACCTTCGGGACTCGAACCCGAAGCCTTTAGCACCGAGCGCTAGTCACACGGCACTTAGGCCCCAAAGTAATATACACTGAAGTGACAAAAGTCATGGGATAGCAATATGCAAATTTTCAGATGGCAGTAGCATCGCGTAGAACAGGTATACATTCGCAGTGTTTTCGCAGAGCTTTCATTTCTGTTCAAGTTATTCATGTGAAGAGGTTTTGACGTGATGATGACCGCACGACGGGAATTAACAGACTTTGAACGCGGAATGTTAGTTGGAGCTAGACGCATGGGTCATGCCATTTCGGAAATCGTTAGGGAATTCAACATTCCCAGATCCCCTGTGTCAAGAGTGTGCCGAGAGTATGAAATTTCAGGCATAACATCCCACCATGGACAGCGCAGTGGTCGACCGCCTGCACTTAACGACCGAGAACGGCGACGTCAGCAAAGTGTCGTAAAGTCTAACAGACAAGCAACACTGCGTCAAATAACCGCAGAAATCAATGTGGGACGTACAAGGGACTTGTCTGTTAGAACTGTGCGGAGAAATTTGGCTTTCTTGGGCTATTCCAGCAGAAGATCGACTCGAGTGCCTTTACTGACAGCACGACATCGCTTGCAGCGACTCTCGTGGGCACGTGAGCATATCAGTTGGTCCCTAGATGAATGGAAAACCGTGGCCTGGTCCGATGAGTCACGATTTCAGTTGGTAAGACCTGATGGTAGGGTTCGAGTGTGGCGCAGACCCCACGAAGCCATGGACCCAAACTGTCAGCAAGGCACTGTTCAAGCTGGTGGTGGCTCCGTAATGGTGTGGGATGTTTTTTCATGGCATGGACTTGGTCCTCTGGTGTGACTGGACCGAACATTGATTGGAAATGCTTATGTTCAGCTACTTGGAGATCACTTGCAGCCATTCATGGACTTCATGTACCCAAACAACGATGGGATTTTTATGGATGACAATGCGCCATCTCACCGGGCCACAACTGTTCGCGATTGGTTTGAAGAACATTCTGGACAATTCCATTCTGGCCACCTAGATCGCCCGACATGAATCCCATCGAGTATTTATGGGACATCATCGAGAGGTCTGTTCGTGCCCAAAATACTGCACCATCAACGCTTTCACAATTATGGACGTCTATCGAGACAGCATGGCTCAATATTCCTGCAGAAGACTTCCAACGACTTGTTGAGTCCATGCCACGTCGAGTTGCTGCACTTCGCCGGGCGAAAGGAGGGCCGACACGATATTAAGAGGTATCCTATGACTTTTGTCACTTCAGTGTATATAGGATTTAAGGATATTCAAGGATATTTTAAAATAAAAAGTAACAATTAGTAAAAAATGTGATTTAATTTTTAAATAAGAATTTATGGAATGAAATAAAAATTTCAGGGAAAAAAACTAAACTTCCAAGTTTATACTCTTTAATTTATGCTGCAATGTAAGCATATATGTATTTATAAATACACTTATATTCAAGATACTGATAAAATAGCCTTAAATACAGGGTGATTATAATTAAAGTTCCACATTCAAAATGCCGTAATAAAAAGAACCATTTATCACAATGAATTCAAATTTGAACTGAAGGTATTTGAAGAAGGGGGAAACGGTACGGCATCAAAAAAGAAGTTCCAAAGTGTATTACCAGATGGCGTTGCAAGTCCCATAACGAAATTGAATTCGGCTGCTAGTGATACTTTGAATCTAAATCACAAAATATTTGGCATGAGTTGCACATTAAACCAATTGTAGTGTTCCTTGTGCTGGATTATTTCGGTTTTTTTGACGGAAAAGTCCAAGCCATTCAACAGTTGCGACACTGTTAATGGTAGGCCCATCCACCACGGCAAGGTCATAGCACATTTGATGGGACAAATCGGTGGAACTTTTATTTGATGCGATACCGTTTCTCCCTTCTTCAAGTATCTTCATTTCAAATTTGAACTGCTTGTGACGAGTGGTTCTTTTTTTTTTTACAGCATATTGAAAGTGGGATCCCCCTGTATATGATAAAAAAGATCATTAACAATCTCTAAATATAAACGTCTTTCACGAAATAAGAGCTCTTAAAGTTTAATAAAATCTCTGATTCATAAAAATAATCTATTTTTAATGCTACTTTTTTTATTCTTTTATCCTACTTCCAGTTTCAGTTCTTATCCAAGACAGTTTTATTTTTTTATACATTTAATTCCAACAATAATTCGCCATTTTCTCAAATTCTCGAGAAATACTATACTCTCCCAGCTTAAAGATCCCTTTTATTTTAACCTTTTCAAGAAATGAATTCTCTTTGGATTACACAAGATTCATTCCGTAAAAATTTAATACGTGTTCCAAATGAAACTGCACTTTTTTTTTTTTATTCTATTTCATTCGGCTAAGGTAAGTAAGAGGCACGGAATGAAAATCCAATTAAAAAATAAATCGCTTCGAAATCTCGCTCTCCAAATAACTTTGCTTTTAACTCTCCGCAAAAAAAAACATTCTATCATCTCGGTTGGATCCATATTCGATACATCAGCTTTCATCGGCGACATTTTTTTTTATCCTGCTAAATCTTGACAGATTTTATAAAAATTTTCTATCATTATGTTCGTTTTTTGTTCATTCAAATAAATTACAAGAAATATGTTTTTTTGAAGTATTTGACTTTTATTCAGTATACCTATAATCAATATAAGTCAGATATTTTCCCAACATATTTAATAAATGTTCAGCCCCTTTGGAAGAATTTACATATAAATCTTCACTGAAAATTCCATTACTCTTCGGTACATTTTGGTGCAAAATATTGAGAATCTTTGTAAATATTTTATTGCTAGAATTCAAATACAGCTTTCCAATTTTTTTCCAGATAATTAGAATAATTTATAAAAATCTAAACCTGTATTTCCCCACCAATTTTTTGATTATCTTTCCTACAGCATAACATGCACAAATATTTTTTCAGTAAAATAATCTTTTTTGCTCATTCGACGTTAAGAATGTTGAATAATACGTTAACAAACATGTATTACTAATAAATAATTACACACAAAGATTAATTAATGTAGGTGCTAAGTGTTTGATTTTGTATTTTACACATAACACTTCTGAATAACGTATTCAGAAGTGTAAAATTGTTAGAAGAAATAGAGAAGAAGTGAAAATTTTTCTTAGAATTTTTATTATAAGTGGAATAACTTTTATTCAGAAGTTCATTTTTATTTCTTCACTTTTTACATATAATTTTGAATTTATGATCTCTCATAAGAATGATTCAGTACTAATTTTGAATTTATGATCTCTCATAAGAATGATTCAGTACTAATTTTGAATTTATGATCTCTCATAAGAATGATTCAGTACTAATTTTGAATTTATGATCTCTCATAAGAATGATTCGGTACTAATTTTGAATTTATGATCTCTCATAAGAATGATTCGGTACTAATTTTGAATTTATGATCTCTCATAAGAATGATTCGGTACTAATTTTGAATTTATGATCTCTCATAAGAATGATTCAGTACTAATTTTGAATTTATGATCTCTCATAAGAATGATTCGGTACTAATTTTGAATTTATGATCTCTCATAAGAATGATTCAGTACTAATTTTGAATTTATGATCTCTCATAAGAATGATTCGGTACTAATTTTGAATTTATGATCTCTCATAAGAATGATTCAGTACTAATTTTGAATTTATGATCTCTCATAAGAATGATTCGGTACTAATTTTGAATTTATGATCTCTCATAAGAATGATTCAGTACTAATTTTGAATTTACGATTGGCACCACAGCACTAGACACTCGGCCATTCAGGCCCCCTGTTTGAATGTACACCTTCTTATGAATGAAGAAACTAATCCAAAAGATTTTTTTTTCTAAAACAGCTGATAATACAGAGACAGTTATCTTTATACCATAAGTAAGGGCTGCCCTTAACACTACCCATTTAACACTACCCAGGGGGCACGTATAGCTTGAAGATATGGTACGAACGTGAAAACCCTACCCCCACCACACTCTACGATCCTATTAGACCGGGACCTACGTTTTAATGTGGATTCCGAACTACTACAAACATCCATGACACCGCCGGAACTCGAACCCAAAACCTGTTGTACTGGCAGCCAGTTAAACTTTTGTTTTTCTATATATTTTAACAAATAGTATTAATTAGAGCAAATAGTAGAAATTTCAGTATTAGGGACAGCTTAATATCCTACAAGATGCTTTAAAATATTGACCAACAGAATTTCCATTTTTTTTGTATCAACCACAATTTATGTCCAAGACAAATATGGTATGTGAAAAGCATTCTCCTTTGTAATGGAAGCCGTAATAATCTTCTTTAATGATATTTTCAAAATGCCAAAGCAGTAAACCGTAAAATATGATTCAAGACTATAAATAATGATGAAAGGTTACTAAGACATTTCACACACGCGCGCACTTTAACTTTTTCAAAGTAATTCTCCCCAAAAAAGTAATCACTGTCGTTTAACAGTGAGATTTAAATCCCCCCTTTTATCACTATCATTTATCCCGTCTAAATTGTTATTTTCTTGTCTAGACGAAAATAGTAGGTTCTCTTTTTTTGGTTTTTTTTTACCGATTACTAGAAAGAAAAAGGTCTGTCACGTTGTAGGCATCTTAAGAATTTTTTAAAATACCCTCCAGTTGTTTTTAATTCTTTACTGCGGAATTTATGTACCATAAGCAGTTTTGTCCCCAAATAAGAGTTTGCAAATGTTCTGTTTTATAATATATCGATCTGATTTACGTTTAATTAACTTTATGATTTTAGAGTTTATTTCGAACCTCTACAAAGAGTAAAGTGGATTTCGAACCACTACAAACATCCATGGCACCGCCGGATTTAGGTATCTGTGGTACCGAAACCTGTTGTACCGAGTATGGTAAACCTGTGCTACTGAACTGTAGCCACTCGGCAATCAGACCGCTCAGGTGTCCCTGAATTCTTATCAATAGTTCTGATCATGTGTCCTTGAATCCTTTTTATTATATTACTTGCTAAAAAACGTGCTTCATCTAAAAGCTACACTCATCCAATGCAGCACTATAAATAACTCAACAACAATTTTTCTTCTTTTACTAATAAACCAGCTCTAAATCTTTTGAATTTTAAAATAAAATGAAAATTGTTTCATTTTGCTTCTAATGGAAGTGAAGTAATAATAAAAAAAGTTTTCATTTCCATACTACGCACAATTGATGTTATTATGTAACGCTTTCTACAATTAAGAAATCCATCAATATTAGCTCACACAAATCGTTAACATATTTATAACGAAATCTGAATTTCCCCATTTGAGAATAGGAAGAAACGGTTGGTTGTAATTACTGATCCTCTGGTCCCAATCCTCTACATTTGCAGTGTGCTGAGTCCGCATGCTAATGCACAACCTGGAGCTAACGACGGAACCGGTAGCGTACCTTTTAATCTAATTAGTTTGATGTCGTAATGCAATTAGCGTGGCGGTTGAAAGAGCCTCGCGGCGTAACTCTTCGCATTGAAACACGCCAAATAATGACGGATTCTGTGTTTTAATAACGTTACTTATTGCCATCAATCCATTTAGTTACCTGTACCGAATGAACCGGTTTGAGTAACCAGATACAAAAAATTAGGGAATTGGATTAAAAGAAGTATGGAATATCATAAACACATGGTTTTTTTTTTTAGCTTAAACTAAAATAACTTACTTTCATTTTTCAATTAGGTGTTCATTGTTATTTTTACATTTTGTTTGGCATTTATGGTTTTGCTTACTATCAAATAAATCCGTGAAGTTTCTACTCCACTTTCATAACATAGGGATCACAGTATCGGGTACCACCAATTTAAAAGCATATAATGGTATCTCGGTATACATTGCGGACTGATGGCCAATTGCATAGAATTCTGGCTTTGGTATAACATGCTTTTCAGGTTTAAATCCTGGCGGGGGCATGGATGTTTGCTAGTGATTAAGAATCCACTTTAAACTGTAGGTACCAGTCGGTTTAGCCCTCAAGTGCACAAAATGACCGTAGAGCAAAAATCACGCCAAATCTATATACATTAGTTTTGGAATAAATTCAACTTAATACGTTTTGTTTGAAGGAAAAACATTATGTTCGACATATGTTCTTTGTTTAAATGCGGCTCTTATATGCCAAAATCTTTGCGAAATGAATGAGTATTAAGCTTTACAGAGAAGAATCAACCCAACAAAGAGAAAACAAGCTCCATTGACGTTGCCTGAAATTAACTAGACAATGTCAAATTTCCGAAACATTCTCGGGAAAAGGCAGAAGTCATGTTCCTTGAGACACAGTTTTAGTAAACGTCAAATTTGATGATCCACCACAAGGTCCAAATATGGTAGAGAGACAATTAAAATTCAGTAAATTTTCATTCATGTCTGTTTTTCATCAATAGGTTCATTTAAGTTATAGCTTAGTACAAAGTAGTGATTAAAATATTTTTTACAATCCCATTAATATATAATATGCAAACAATAATAGAAAAAAATAAAAACTTTTCATGGGAACGCATTAAATGTGTTTGGTATCCGTTCTCTGCGGTAAAAATCGGAGGATTTACTACAGAATTAAGGAACACTTTGGAGGAGAACAATTATTCTTGGAATAATTATCAAAGATTACCAAGGACATATTGGGTAAATGATTTGGAATGATTGCCATGAGCGGATTAGTTACGATTATTCTTTGAACGACTGCCAAGTTAAGCAAACACATGTCACAAAAAACAAATATCAATAAACCAATTATTATAAAACAAATATGAATAAACCAATTCAAATCAAAAACAAATATGAATAAACCAATTCAAATCAAAAACAAATATCAATAAACCAATTCAATGAAACAAATATCAATAAACCAATTCAAAATAAAAACAAATATGAATAAACCAATTCAAAACAAAAACAAATATCAATAAACCAATTCAAATCAAAAACAAATATGAATAAACCAATTCAAATCAAAAACAAATATGAATAAACCAATTCAAATCAAAAACAAATATCAATAAACCAATTCAAATCAAAAACAAATATGAATAAACCAATTCAAATCAAAAACAAATATGAATAAACCAATTCAAATCAAAAACAAATATCAATAAAACAATTCAAATCAAAAACAAATATCAATAAACCAATCCAATTAAAAAACAAATATCAATAAGCCAATTCAATTCAAAAACAAATATCAATAAACCAATCCAATTAAAAAACAAATATCAATAAAATTCAATTCAAAAACAAATATCAATAAACCAATCCAATTAAAAAACAAATATCAATAAACCAATTCAAATTAAAGGCAAATATCAATAAAACAATTCCATATTTTTCTTTATGCCTTTAAAATCAATGTAGCACAAATATTGCTAATCATTAATTTTCTGCTTGCCTACCCACATATTTTATGATTTATGTGCCGAATCGATGCGGCCTCATACCAATTTGTACGAAGGGAATGGAGGCACGACAGTGACGAATCACCTTCTAATTGGGTGATAAATAAAAGTTACGAGCGACTTCTGTTTGGTTCGATACGCTCCCCAATGCTTTGAGTGACAGTACTAATAAGGGAATAATGTGTGATAGAGCTTGTTTGCGAGATCAGTGTGAATAAATCTTTGTCAATTATGGTTGAGAATTGGTTTACAACAGCCCATTTCTTTTTAACAGTATACAAATATGTGGATAGCATTTTTTTCTTATTGAAATTACACTTAATAAAATTGGATGGATTTGACAGATATTAATTAATATCAATTAAGGATGTTATATATAAAAGTAAATAACTGTTATTATTATGACTAATCCTTCGTGTCCAGCAGCGCGGGGCATACACTCCATGAGTAGTTTACTCATGGATGGGGGAAAGGGTGGATAGAGCACCGTGTGATAGACTTCGTGATAGAGCACCTGTAGGTAGAAGCCTAACTTAGCTCGGAGTCACTGAAGTAGGAAGGCAGTGCGTTCCGGGGGGTCTTTTAAATGGAATTACCCCATATTTGCATACAATCGGGAGAAAACCCGGAAAACCTCCCACCTTGTAGTCTGACTAGTACACCAAACCGCATCACATCACTGCGCCTAGAGTCGAGTTTCCACTTTACAGTTTGGAAATGATGCGGGTGAGAGAAGTCTGACTGAGAT
This sequence comes from Caerostris darwini, assembly GCA_021605075.1. Classification (NCBI taxonomy): domain Eukaryota; kingdom Metazoa; phylum Arthropoda; class Arachnida; order Araneae; family Araneidae; genus Caerostris; species Caerostris darwini. Next base: position 805,563 of record BPLQ01013114.1, on the reverse strand, counting down.
TTGTGACGCTCTACGGTCATATGAGACCGGGACCTACGACTTAAAGTGGATTCCGAACCACTACAAACATCCATGTCTCCGCCGGCATTCGAACAAGAAACCTGTGGTACCGAGCCCCGAAGCGTTAGCCACTCGGCAAGTCAGGCCCCTCGTAGACTCACTAACAATATAAGAAGCTGAACATCACAAACGCCATCATTGAGTCTCCTCGTTTTCGAAACAGCCGTCAGTGGACTGAACCTCAGACGTAATTCTCATCAGCGGAGCACGTTACCACTGAGCCACGAGTCTTGCATGTAAATCACTAAAATTATTTATCACATATTTCCGGTTAAAGGCAAGAATTTTTAGAACTTTTATATAACTATTATAGTTTTAGAGCTTTTATAAAATTAATTACAAGGCTCAACTTATGTTATATATGGTTATGCTAATCTATAAGAAAAGATAGGTGTTTTTCCGTTAGCCAAACGCAAGAGACAAATCGCTATGAAAGACACGCTTTATTTTAAATTTCTAAAAATATAGAAAAATTGTTTTTAATAAACCAAGTTATTAATTCTATGAAAATAAATTGTTTTAAATTATCGTTAAAAATATATAAATAATACTTCCATGAAAAATTGTCATGTCATTTTTTAAACCAGTATACATACATCGGAAAAATTACTCACTTTTATTTAGAATAGTTTTATAGCTCTTATTTAAAATAGCTTATTAGAATAGCTTTAGAGCTCTTATTTAGAATAGCTTATTAGAATAATTTTAAGATAGTAATAGTATCTGATTTTGATCATGATGAATGGTTGGGTTTTTATTTTTGCAAATCATGAGATTATTTTCCCAACTAATTTTTTTATAAGATATAGGACAACAAAAATAAATAAATAAATAATAAAAATAAATGTGCGATAATTTTTTCAAACACTTTAGCTTTTCAATGGCTGTTAATTTGTATTTATATTTTTTTCATATTAATTTTTTCATTCATAATTATGAAGGCTATTCACTTTCCAGAATATCAATAAAAAATAATTTCTATTGAAGAATTTAAATTTGGAGAATTTCTCGTTAAGAAATTACATTAATTTAAGAAATGAATTAACGCTATAAATCTACACTATATACTGCGTTGTCTTACTAATTCAATTTTTATATTATTAATTATTTCGGCAAAGTTCTCTTGCAAGAAATTTTTCACATATTTGAACATCCGTCGAGTTCAAGTTGTGACAACTTAACTGTTAGTTGCTGAAGATTGAAAAATCTGGCATTTTCCTTGAGCAAGAAATTTTCTTAATTTATTCTAGATTTGAAAACACCGTAATAGTTAGCACACAAGAATGAACAGTAATTACAAATTTAAGATTCACAATGTGGAACGTCAAAGGATGTTTTATTCTAAATTAAGGTGACGACGAAATAGTGTTTTATGCTTGAAAAATTGCTTGGAACATATTTGCTTAGAACTTCTAAGCAGTTTAAGTTTAGATTAGTTTGTCATGTTTGAGGCATGAATGCATGGGATGTTTGTCAGTTTTAATTTAATTATTTGGAAAGATTTGAGATAAGATTTTTTGAACGTAATATTTTAAAATATTTTATGAATGAATTGTGTTTCTATTTTATGTATTAAATTAAAAATTTTAAAATAATTATTTTAATGAGCAAATATAAAAAAAAAAATTATGGAAAAAAATGTTAATGTTCTTGAAAAATTAAAAAAAATATATTTATATTTTATTAATTATTTTTAGTTTTAATTATTTTTTAACTATTATATAAATTATTTTAATAATTCTTTCTGAAAAAAGTTTTGCTTTGAATAAATTTAACCCCAAATTTAAAAAAAAAACTTCAATTTTCTAATTCAAATTAAACATCCGGATTAACAGTTTTGTATTTTATAACATATATCCGTTGTCGCTAAATCCTAGCGGCCTGAGGGCCAATTGGCTAGCGCTCTGGACTTTGGTACCAATAGTTAGATGTTCGAATCCTGACGGTGGCATGGATGTTTGTGAGGGGTTCGGAATCCACTTTAAACTGCAGGTCCCGGTCTGTTTTGTCCTCAAGATGACCGTAGAGCGACTAACCAAACCAATTGCTAAATTCTAAAGCGACATGGGCTTGATAAATAAATTTTGACATTTTTTTGTTTGTTATTTTATATAATGGAAAATGAATTCACAAAATTAAATTACCTAAAAGAAAAAATTCGGAATGTTTTATACGTTAATGAAAAAGTATTTCAATAATTTTTAGAAACACATTTCTAATTTCTGTCGGCGATTTTATATACCCTTTTTTTTCTTTTCTTTTTTTTTTCTTTTTTTCCTATCATTGAATACACATAACCAATGTTAAACAACTCAAAGTTTTTTCGATAAATTTAGAATTTTTTTTATTTAAAATAAACTAAGATTGTTAAGTCCAACCTGTTCAAAAATTAAGATAATATACAGATATAATTTGCACAAAATGCATTTTTTTCTTTAGATATATAATTTAAATAATTCAAAAATAAACAAAAATAAAGACAGGATAATGAGTTTCCTTTTAAAAATATCCAACAAACTAAATAAAAAAACCATCTTTACTAAAAATTTAGAAAACTCACAACAATTTTAACATAAAATGACTGTAAGGGAAACTCCCAATTATGACTGACTCATAAACGCAATGCCTTTAGTAGGTTAAACCTGTTTGGCCTGCATTTTCGCTACAGGCATTTGTTGATGGCGTCTCCCGTTGCCATGGTAATGGTAAATAAATCAACAAGAGTAATCGAAATCAGCCGGGCGGAAGAAAATCAAGATTTCAGTTTTTGTGACAATTAGTATAATCGATGTTTCAATCGTTAATTCCAGCTTTGCAGTTAGCGACCTGAATGCGAAATCGTGAATCGCATAATTATGTTTTTTTGCAAGGCTGTGTTGAAAAGATTCGCGTGTATTAACGCTCGTTACGTATCATGTGAAAGCGTTTAATACTGGCAGCGTGACAATTTCGCACATGCAACACGTTCATTTCTGTATTAGCGATTCGTTAATGGGAGTGTAATGGCCGTGTAAAAGACATTTCTGGCGTTATTGAAGGAATTGGACTTCACTTGTAGCAACGAAACGATAGTAATTTGAGCATTAAAGAAGTGTAACACATATAGTGAGTGTAAAATGTATTCGTATAGTGCTAATGTATAATGAAAAACTGTAGTGTATGCCAGTCGGGGAACCTGATTGTAACTGGGTGTGGTTGGGTTAAGATACCTGAAGCATAAATTGAAGAACTCACAGCTTTATTGACACACACGCAAATGCAACGCACATACAATATTTAACACAATTAAAGATAAATATAGATAATTATAGATATGGAGAAGGACTCCACTTCTAAGCCTAGTGTGCACAAGTTGACCGTAGAGAAAAAAAAATACCACTTCTAAGCCTAAAAGCCGATACTCGGGTACGTGGAGAGAGCGCGAAATATACTTCCCCTCCAAGTGAGATTCTGTAGGCCAACTAATACGCAGAGTTGCGTTGAATATATTTCCTGACGTGATGAGAGACTATAAACTAAACGCTTCTCATCAGGAGCGCAAGTTGCACTGTACTTCCTCTCAGGTGAGAGTCTCGAGGGTTACTGACCCTTTCTCCTGAACGCCACAGGGAGGCTCCATTGTCAATGTGTAGGAGGAAGCACAGTTACAAAATAGACTTTTATATTTAATAGAAAGGTATATTTTGTGGAAAGAATTATCAAAAGCTCCAAAATCAATTCGATCTTGGAGAATACAAACTAATGTCCAATAAGGACTAATACAAAATATTTATAAATGCTTATTTAAATTTTAAAAAATAATAAAATGGAATTAATTTTAAAGGCGTAAAAAATATTCCAACACGTGAAAAGTGCTAATTTTTTGACGTGATTTACGATTACTTAAAAAATGAAAACCTGCAAATTATTTTAGACCCTTTCTAATACATATTCTGTAATACAAATTCGTGATTTTTACGAATTACACTTAAAAATCATGATTTTTTTAATGAAGAGAATATTTCGGAGAGTACTATTTCCAACGAAAAGAGATATTAGAAACGATTATTTAAAATTTCTTAGCGAAGTTTAAATATTAAATAAAATTCCAACTTTGATTAACCAATCTCTACCACAATCAATAATTTAAGCATTTAGTTCTTTTTTTTTAACGTTAGTTAACTACAATAGACTATCGCTTCTCATCTGTTATGATCAATTGATAAAAATTCGAGGATTGGAGTAAATTGTAAATCAGCTTCATAACAATGGAGTACATTCATTAATAACTACAGCAAGCAGAAAGGCGTGTTTCCATGGCTGAATTGCTAGAAGAAATAATTTTATGGCAGTAACGAATCGTAAGTTAGGCTTAATTGTTCTGCACTTAATTATTAATGTTTCTGAATTTTGGATAAAAACTTTTTGTTTAAGATGAGAACGAGTTAATTTTGAATCTCATTGAATAAGAAAACATTTTTAAAAAAGAATTTCACAGAAATGCATTTTAAGAATCGTTTTTCAATAGTGAAATAAGGAGGAGGTTTATTACTTGTTAATCAATGCTTCTGATGTAACCTATTTGGTCAATACTGATGAAATTATAAAACGCAATATGCGCAATGACGTATCTGAACTTACAATCAAGTGCGCCAAAAATGATATTCGATCATCATTACGCTTTTTATACACGTCCTAAATATGTTAATGTTTTATAATATACCAAAAGTTCTTCAATTTCCTACATAATCGAGGTATATCAGATTCATTAAAAATACACAATTTACAATATGTATAAAAGAACTTTTATACACAATAATAATCCTAAATGTGCATCTTTAAACATTAGACTTTGAGTGTTTCATAGTACGCCAAAAGTTCTTTAATTTCCTACGTAGTCGAAGTATATCATGCTCATTGAAAATACAAAATATGCAAACACAACTTAATGTATTCCACATGAAGCATTTTTTCGTCTACAGAAATGCAACTCTAACGGCTACTTCAAGCATTGTTTTGCCTATGACAGAAAAGCAAAAGTTCATTGATATTCTGAAGGTAGAAAACTTTTCTAGAAATTCAGCCTAAAACGATCTACTTCAAGTATGTGCTCCCCATGGAACGCATGTAACCTGCAAAAATTTAAAATCTATAGAAACTCTTTTATTCGTTTATATATAGTAAAATATGCCTACTTTAAAGTAGAGAAAATTTCAATAACGTATGCTAGTTATAGAATATAATCTTGCTTCCGCCTACCAAAAGGGCCCTGTGGCGTTCAGGAGAAATGGACAATCGGCCTACAGATTCTCACCAGAAAAGGATATATTTTTCCCGCATCCTGCGAGTAGCAGAAATATGCCAGGTTTTGGCTTAGAAGTGGAATACTTCTTCGAATCTATAATTATATGTCTTTAAATGTGTTAAATATTGTATGTTTCTAATTGTATGTGTGTGGTGTTGTGCGTGTGTCAATAAAGCTGCGAGTTCTTCAACCTGTGCCTCAAATATCTCGACCCAACCACACCAGTACCACCTGGTTGCACAAGATTTAAAAAAGAATACCGAATATTTTAAAAATAGAACAGTTTTCAGTCAGCTATTATTGATTTATTATCAATATGAAAATGCCCAATATTGAAAAAAAATCATGTACAGCATCTCATGGTTTTGCACGTGTTGCATGTTTACATGTTTGTTAACACATTATTCAAGATTAGTTACGTCGGATGTGCAAAAAAAATATTTTACTGAAAAATTATTATACATATTATGATCGAAAAGTGGTGGGAAATACAAGTTTGAATCTGAATATATTATTCTATATAAAAAAGTTGAAAGTTGATATTGAACTGTAACAATAAAATATTTATAAAGATTCTCGATATTTTGTGCCAATACTTATCGAAGAGTAATGGTATTTTCAGTGTGGATTTATATGCAAATTCGTCCCAAGGTTTCTAAACATTTATTAAAAATGTTGGGAAAAAATAAATGAAATAAGAATTGGATACAAGTATATTGAATATACTTCAAAAAACATTTTTTTTTTTTTGCCATTTATTTCAAAGACCGATAAACGAACATAATGATAGAACATTTTCATAAAATCTATCAACGAAAAAAAAATGTCGCCGATGAAAGCTGATCATAAATATGGATCCAACCGAGATGATAGAATGTTTTTTTTTTGCGGAGAGTTAAAAGCAAAGTTATTTGGAGAGCAAGATTTCGAAGTGATTTATTTTTTTGAATTGGATTTTCATTCCGCGCCTCTTAATAGTGCCTTAGCCGAACGAAATAGAACAAAAAAAAAATGCAGTTTCATTTCGAACACGTATTAAATTTTTACGGAATGAATCTTGTGTAATCCAAAGAGAATTTATTTCTTGAAAAGGATTAAATGAAAAGGATCTTTAAGCTGGAAGAGTATAGTATTTCTTGAGAATTTGAGAAAATTTCGAATTATCGATGGAATTAAATGTATAAAAAAATATAAAATGTCTTTTATAACCCTCTCGGATAATAACTGAAACTAAAAGTAGGATAAAAAGATAAAAAAATTAAAAATAGATTTTTTTTTCTATGAACTAGAAATTTCTGATCCATAAAAAAACATCCGAATAGTTCTTATGAGAAACAATAAATTCAAAATTAGCGCTCAATTACTTCGTGATATTTGTAAGGATCACTTCTATATATTTTCCTTTAGAAATCCAATGCTGATATAGTAGTTTTCTACATAATCATAAATCAGAAAGTTGTGTTTATAGCATAATATGAGACACTTAGCATCTACATTAATTAATTTTTTGATGTGTAATTATTTATTAGTAATACATGTTTGTTAACGTATTATTCAAGATTCGTTACTTGAGATGTGCAAAAAAAATATTTTGCTGAAGCATTATTATACATATTATACCGTAAAAAGGATAATCAAAAAATTGGTGGAAAATACAGGTTTGAGTCCCAATATATTCTTCTAATTATCGGGAAAATAAATTAAAGTTGATGTTGAACTATAGCAATAAAAATTGTCGAAACTATCTGGAAAAAAATTGAAAGTTGATATTGAACTGTAGCAATAAAATATCTTAAAAAGTCTCGATATTTTGTGCAAATACATATTGAAGAGTAATGGAATTTTCAGTGTAGATTTATATGCAAATTCGTTGAAAAGATTCTGCACATTTATCAAAACTGTTGGAAAAAAATAAATAAAATAAGAATTGAATACAAGTCAAATACGTCAAAAACCATTTTTCTTGCAATTTATTTGAATGAATGATAAACGAACATAATTGATAGAACATTTTCCCAAAATCTGTCAAAATTTTGTAGAATGAAAAAAAAAATGCCGCCGATGAAAGCTGATGTATCGAATATCGATCCAACCGAGATGATAGAATGTTTTTTTGGTTTTTTTGCGGAGAGTTAAAAGCAAAGTTATTTGGAGAGCGAGATTTCGAAGCGATTTATTTTTTGAATTGGATTTTCATTCCGTGCCTCTTAATAGTGCCTTAGCCGAATGAAATAGAACAAAAAAAAGTGCAGTTTCATTTCGAACACGTATTAAATTTTTACGGAATGAATCTTATGTAATCCAAAGAGAATTTATTTCTTGAAAAGGATTAAATGAAAAGGATCTTTAAGCTGGAAGAGTATAGGATTTCTTGAGAATTTGAGAAAACGGCGAATTATTGCTGGAATTAAATGCAGAAAAAATAAAAATGAACCGGAAAAGAACGGAAACTGGAAGTAGGATAAAAGGATCAAAAAAAGAAAAATTAAAAATAGATTTTTTTTTCTATGAATCGTACATTTTATTAAACTTTTAAGAGCTCTTATTTCGTGAAAGACGTTTAAATTTAGAGATTGTTAATGCAACAATCCTTTTTTATTATATATTTAAAGCTCTTGTATCAACATCTTGAACATGTATGTATATATGTTCCAACATAATTTAACGAGTATAACACTTGGCAGTTTAGTTTCTTTTTCCCTTAATTTATTATTTCATTACAAAAATTTGTATCTATTTTCTATTCGTATAGGCATCAGATATTCCTGCCAACAGGTGACGACAACTTAAGAAGTGTTGTGGCTAGTAGTTAAATTATTGTAAAAAAGAATTGTTTTATATAGTGTGATGTATCACATTTTCTCCATGTCATGTTGATACTCATGTTTACTTTGAAACATACGAATGTGGCGGAAAAAATTTTAAAAAAAATTTAAAAAAAAATTTTTAAAAACTTTTTACAATTTCAATTCATATTTTTACAAAGGTAATTATGGATTTTTACATAAGAAATATTTTGCTTTGTTTTAATAGGGAAATTTTAAATAAAACATTTAATAAACTTAAAAAAAAATTAAAAATTGTTAAAAATATTAAAATTACATTTCAATAAATCAGAAGAATTCTTAATTTTGCATTTGCAAATCAATATAGCAACAGCAAGTATACACTTGCTTACATCAACGCACTTTAAAGGCTACATCTTCCGCATCAAACTTTTTTTTTGCCTAAATAACAAATTTAAAATAACAAATAACAAATTTAAAAGTCACATCTTACGCATCAATCATTTTTTGGAATACAACAATAAAATATTTATAAAGATTCTCTATATTTTGTGCCGATACTTATCGAATAGTATCAGTGTAGATTTATATGTTAATTCGTCGTAAAGTTCTGAGCAATTATTAATAATGTTTGGGGAAAAATATTTGACTTACATTGAATATAAGTCAAATACTTCAAAAATCATTTTTCACACCATTTATTTGGAAGACCGATAAACGAACATAACTGTAAAACATTTTCATAAAATCTGTCAAGATTTAGCAGAATGAAAAAAAAAATCTCGCTGATGATCGAATATTGATCCAACCGAAATGACAGAAGGTTTTTTTTATTTTGCGGAGAGTTAAAAGCAAAGTTATTTGAAAGAGCAAGATTTCAAAGTGATTTATTTTTTTAATTGAATTTTCATTCCGCGCCTCTTAATAGTGCCTTAGCCGAACGAAATAGAAAAAAAAAAAATGCAGTTTCATTTGGAACACGTATTAAATTTTTACGGAATGAATCTTGTGTAATCCAAAGAGAATTTATTTCTTGAAAAGGATTAAATGAAAAGGATCTTTAAGCTGGAAGAGTATAGTATTTCTTGAGAATTTGAGAAAATGGCGAATTATTGCAGGAATTAAATGTATAAAAAATAAAATTGTCTTGGATGAAAGCTGAAACTGGAAGTAGGATAAAAGGATTAAAAAAAAATTAAAAATAGATTTTCTTTCTATGAATCAGACATTTTATTAAACTTTTAAGAGCTCTTGCTTCGTGAAAGAGGTTTAAATTTAGTGATTGTTAATGCAATAATCTTTTTTATCATATATTTAGAGCTCTTGTATCAACATCTTGGACATATGTGTATATATTTTCCAACATACCTTAAAGAGTATACCACTTGAAAGTTTAGTTTCTTTTTTCCCTTAATTGATAATTTCATTCTAAAAATTATGACAATATTTTTACTAATGATATTTTTATTTTAAAAAAACCCTTGTTTTATTAATAGCATCAGATATTCATGCCAACAGATTGAGGCAACCTTAAGAAATGATGTGGCTAATAGTTAAGCTATAGTAAAAAAGAGAATTGTTTTATTTAGTATGATTATACATCTGCTCCACGTTAAGTTTTCACATTTGATACCCATATTACCAGATGGGCTGAAAAGTTCCAAACACTGCTTAGAATCATCCATTCGTTGTTGTTTTGGGTCGATTGTGATCGCGCGGCATCCACTTTGAACAGAGCTTTCGCATATCCAAATATTCATTCACAATATGTCCAACGCGGTTTCATATCTTTAGGGTCTCAGCTATCTTAATCCACTTCACTTTACGGTTATCAGAAATTATTTTGCGGACTTTTTTATGTTTTCGTCGGTAACAGCCTCTTTGGGGCGTGCATCGTTCTCGGTGCTCATTTCGCCTCGTTTAAATTTAGCAAACCACTTCTCTACGGTTGATTTTCCTGGTGCAAAGTCCGAATAATTTTTATCAAGCCTTGGCTTCAATAGCATTTTTTGGTCGTCAAAAAGCAATGCTTTATTAACACACGAAATTCCTTTTTATCCATTTTTTCCAAACTAACAAAAGTTGCTTCACTAAAAATGATACAACTCGCATACTAATAGTGCAACAGCTGTCAAATTTATACATGTGTCTTTTGCGGGTTAGGGCTAACTAAACATCATATGGATTTAATACTAGTAGAGCCATCTATGTGTCAGCCTACGAATGTTTCAGCCCACCTGTTAACTTGTCGAAATGCGAATGTGGCGGCATGACAGATTATAGTTTCATTTAATATTTTTGATATGATAATTATGAGTTCTTACATAAGAAACATTTTGCTTTGTTTTAAGATGAAAACTTCCACATTTTAATAAAACAGAAGAATTTTTAATATTTCATTTGAAAATCAATATAGCAACATCAAGCATTTTTGCCCTGCATCAGTGCAACATTAAAGGTTACATCTTCCCTATAAAGTAATGCTTGCATATATATATTAATAAATTTTATAATATATGGGTCTTTATAGCATTTATAGTGTATTTTCCTGCGTTGTACCGTCTTCTCCAACAATCACTTTCCTTAACGCCTCCAAGAACAGCCCTTAAAAACTTTCGCTCAAACATACCCCAATGGGCCTCATCAGATCTTGCCAAATTTCAGAGCCATAGACCAAAATAAGTCTAATAAGGGTTTCATACAACAATAATTTTGTTTTTCTGCTTATGAATTCATCTTCCATTTAATCCATAATTATTTATAAACAGAAAATTTAAGTATTTACCGATTTTGTTTATAAATAAACTTAACAGTGAATTTAAAATTCTCCTTAGAATGTTTAGAAATGCGGGGGTCTGAATGGCCGAGTGGCTAGCGCTCTGGCGCTCGGTACCACAGGTTTCGGGTTCGAATCCCGGAGGTGCCATGGATGTGTGTAGTGGTTCGGAATCTACTTTAAACCGTAGGTCCCGGTCCTAATAGGATGATAGAGCGTTGCGGGGGCATTGTTACTCCGCGTCCGTGGCTTATCTTCCAATTACACGCGCCCCCTGGGTAATGCAAAGTGACTAATGTCTGTGCAGCGCTTGCCTTAAGGCATCCAAGACCAAGCTGTCTAAGCGTTTGCCAGCTGCATTAGAACAAAAAAAAAAAATGTTTAGAAATGCAATAAAAACAATCAAAATTACTTACAAATTTTTTTAAAAAAGTTATTTTTTTCAATAAATCCCTCCCCAATTTTTTTTTAAATTTAATTATGAACTATGAAATAATGAGAAAATCACCTTTACACATAAATATTACTTAATACAAATAAAATAATAAATATTTCCAAATCAACTCTTAATCAAAAAATTTAAAAGCGGGTAATCAAAATTCCAAACTCTTTCAAACTGCTTTTACGATGACAGCAAATGCAATGCACCAATTTTTAATTAAGACTTAATCAATTCTTATCAGAATAAATGAGCGTTTACGGATTACGGCATAAAACTTCAATTATGAAATACGGCAAAATTAAGTTAGAATTTGAATAGCATAATTAGATTTGTAAAATGATATCTTTTCACAATTAGATTGTTAAACTTCTGAAAAAGATGTTTATAATAACTAATTTCAGATAATTTGATCGTAACAGACTTTTAATGTTATCCGTAAAATTTCAGAAAAAAAAGTATCTCATTAGTCAAGTAATTATCTCAATCAGTTATTTCAACTTTCTGCTTGTATTCAACATCATAAATCATATTTCATAGCTGATTAATTTTATGATAAATTTAATTTCATCGATGTTCTGAAAACAACTTTTGAGTTAATGAATTTATTTTCATAGCAAACAAAAAGATTTAAACTCGTTTTCATTTACATTTATTTATCGTTTAAAGGTTAATTATTTACTGCTAGTAAATAAATTTTATTGTTTATATGTTGTTATTCTAATGCAGCTTGCAATACAGAGACAGTTATTCTTTATGTCATAAGCAAAGGTTGCGCCGCTGTTACTCATTTAGCACTACTTAGGGGGCACGGAAGCGAGTAACACTACACCCACAACGCTCTATGATCCTATTAGACAGGCATCTACGATTTAAAATGTTTTTAGAACCACTATAAACATCCGTTGAACCGCCGGGACTCGAACCCGAAACCTGTGGTACCGAGCGCCAGAGTGCTAGCTAATCGGCCATCAAGCCCATAATTATTGTTTATATAAATGATATGAAAATAAATGGAAATGTTTTCAAATGTGGGGAAGGGGGACTTTGGCCTAAATCATTCACCGTGTAACGTCTTCGCCTATACTAGACTTATAGCGTCTTCAAGAAGAGGGTCACTTTCAGGTTCATGGGAACACTTTAAGTTTTATTTACAAGCATTATATACATATATATAGAACTTTATTTAGAAAAAATGAAAAGTAAAGATAATTTGATTCACAAGTGCAGTTCTCTCCAAGAAGGAGATTTTTAGAGTTCTCGAGTCTACGACGAATCTAAATACCTGGTCTGTGGCAGACCTTAACTATCACCCGGCGTGATTCAAGTAATCACAAGGGGCTTACTTTGAAAACAAGCTGGAAACTCCGGCTTATTCAGTCCCTTCAGAAGAAAAACTAACACTTCTGACCGACTCGTCGCAGAACTATCTTCTTTCTTCTCCAAAAACCTTCTTTTAGACAATCCGTCAAGATAGAGGGGTCAGCATCCCTCACTTCTCATTACAATACAGATTTCTCAACCCGTGGTCTATCACCAACCACGATGGAATAACTCGTACTATATCATTTTCAATTAGTAATTGTTTCAACCGGTGAAGGTCACACAGACATTAGCTAATTTCCCGAGTCTCATTATATAAGATACCGAATATCTACTATCAGATTTGAGTGACAGGTTCAAAACACTTTTTTTTCTTTCTAATGCAGCTGGCAAACACTTTGCATTACCCAGGGGGCGCGTGTCACTTGATGATAAGCCACGGACGCGGAGTGACAATGCCCCCGCAACGCTCTGCGATCCTATTAGACCGGGACCTACGGTTTAAAGTGGATTCCGAACCACTATAAACATCCATGGCACAGCCGGGACTCGAACGCGAAACCTGCTGTACCGAGCGCCAGAGCGCTGGCGTCTCGACCAATCAGGCCCGGTATAAAACACTAAACGCATGTAAAATAACTACACACAATAAAGATCGTCTGCTGTCAAATTTGAGTGATGGGTTTATTATATATTTATCAAATAGCATACATTCCTCTCTCCTGGGAATGAAATGCCAAAACTCTTCTCGTGAGAAAAAAAATGCTACAAATGCCAGAGCGACAGATGTGTATAGCATAACACAGCACCTGCATTTTTACTTGAACAAATATTTTGAACAAACATTCAGTTCAGAAACAATTTTTTGTAATAATATAAGAAAATCTTGGGAGTCGAAGGGGTTGTTACATTCAAGATTTAAATTTTTTTCTGAAGGCCACTCACTATACAGTCCCTTTTGTTTATTTGTCATTACTCTTAATTTGGCCTCAAAAACGTCACTTTTGTCAGATTGCCAACAGAAATGTCAATTTGTTTTTTGTTATTATTCTTGACATGCATTGATAATTAATCTACATTTTTTTCTATGCATCATTATTAAGTAAGTAGAACAATAAATTATTACTAAGTGAAAGAAACCAAGGTCTAAATATTTTCCAGTCCAGGAATTTTTACATTTAATCATTGTCAAGAGAATTATTATAGGTGACGTTAAATTTTTAATTAATATTTGTGCTCAGAAAATTTCTTCGATATTATATTTTTTTTAAATTTTCGAATAACTAATGTTATTTAATTTTTAACTGTCATAAATGCATCTCATCAAACGGCCCACCTTTCATCAACTCTCACTTTCAGAACCATAATTGTGCGATAATTGCATAGTTGCAATTTAAAAACAACTAAAAACAAAAAGCATCCACGAATCCTAGAATTCTTCATACAGATGCTAAAACGTCTCATCACTTATGACTAGATCACTCATGACCCCATTAATGCTTCCTTTCAGTGTTACGATTAGCTAAGCAGCAAACCACAGCTTGGCTGAGATCCCATACCATGACAGATCCATCTCCCAGCTTGACAGTTGGACTGAGACAATCACAATCATATGCTTGTTGAGGTATCCTACAAACATACGCGTGTTCTTTTGTGGGGAAAAGTGTGATAAATTATTCGTCTGACTCTGTAACTGTCTTCTATTTGTCAATCGCCCAGGTTTTGTGATTGTTGCTTCGCTGTAAATGACGTTTGGTATTAACAGATGTGACAAGTGACTTGGAAATTGCTGCTCTGGCGTAAATGTACTTGTCAATCGACCAGGTTTTGTGATTGTTGCATCGCTGTAAACGACGTTTGGTATTAACAGGCGTGGCAAGTGACTTGGAAAATGCAGTTCGGCCGTAAATGTCCTGTTTATGAAGGTGCTCCCTAACTGTAATGATTGACACTGGAAAATCCTGATGCTGTTGAAGGGCCTGATTGGCCGAGTGGCTAGCGCTCTGTCCCTCAGTCTACAGGTTTCGGGTTCGAGTCCAGGCGTTGCCATGGATGTTTGTGAGATACTGAACTGTGAACTTGTGAGATACTGAACTACTGGCAAGATACTGAAAATCACAAATGCCATCGAGTCACCTCGTCTTTGAAACAGTATCTACAACAATGCTTGTGGCCTGATGGTCAATGGCTAGCGCTTCGCCTTTGGTACCACAGGCTTCAGGTTCGAATTTCGAATGGATGTTTGTGCGGGGTTCGGAATCCACTTTAAACAGTAGGTCCCGGTCTGTTTAGCCCTCGTGTGCACAAGATGACAGTAGAGCGACAAACCAAATCCCCTGATGCTGTTGAAGCTCTGCAGGTCACTTTGGTAGCAGTTGTTTCCTTTCAAGATATTGCAACACCCATCGGTGTCTTTCGCTCATCTCCTTAAGTCCACTATTTTACTTTGGCGAGCTTGCTGTGTGTACGCTGTCATGACTTTAAGACACATTACTTCTAAAAAGCTGGAATGCTTTGGTAACAGTTGCTCCAGCGTGCCTGACTCTTACAATGTGGCCTCTTTGAAAGTATGCGAGGTTTGACATCTTATGGTTTTGATAAAACTCGACGCATAAACTTCACTAAAGCTACCTCATATTGCCACGATATATACTTTTTTTGAAATATAAAAGTAAAGACTGGTAGCTAAAATTCCATTTTAACGCTTACAAAGTGCAACCTTAGGTGTCACTTTTATTCACAGGTGTTTTCATTATTTTGGATACGTAATATTTTATACACAGGGTGATTATAATTACAGTCAAACATTCAAAATGCTGTAAAAAAAAAGAACCACTCGCCAGAATGAGTTCAAATTTGAACTGAAGATACTTGAAGAAGGGGGAAATGGTATGGCATCAAAAAATGTTCAACCGATTTTTTCATCCAGTTGGGTATAACCTTGCCATGGTGGATGGGCTTTCCACTAACAGAAGCATTGAATGACTTGGAAGTCATTTTTCCGTCAAAAAAAACCCGAAACATTGAAGCGCATTGAACACTACAGTTGGTTTAATGTGCAACTCATGCCAAATACGCTGTCATTTCGATTCAAAATATATTGACAACCGAATTCACTTTCCTTATGCCACTTACAGTGCTATTTATTAATACACTTTGGAACTTTTTCTTGATGTCGTACCGTTTCACCCTTCTTCAAGTATCTTCAGTTCAAATTTGAACTCATTCTGGAGAATGGTTCTGTTTTTTTTACAACATTTTGAAAGTGAGAATTTTATTATAATCACCCTGCATATATTAAATATTTTATGTCTATATATATTTTGAGACCGTAATAATTTACAGCAATAAAAAAAATGAAATAACTTTAAAACTGTGACGTACTATTAAATAAATTGATGCTAATTACCATTAAATACAACAGAAATAAAATAAACACATCAGTCAATTTTAATGAAAATAATATAAAAACAGCACATTAAATTCATCATTAAAGACAGTTGGAAAAAAAAAGGATAAAATTCATTTCTAATAAATTGCAGTTATTGCTGTAAACGCTGTGAAATCATATTTCGTAGAACATGTGTCAATATTTATTCCATGAAATTACATTACGTAACTTCTTTTGCTGAACTACGATAACTGTGGCATGATTTTTTCGTAACAAATAACTGTTTTCTACATTCTCCTTGACAACAGAGCAATTCCTCAATGAAATATCCCCACTAATAACTGTTTCCCGGATGACATAAACGCTGGAAATGGCACGCATATCAGAAATAATCATTATTTCTTCTTCTTTATATATCAATCATCAAAGTAAAGATAAATTGTTTGGATCACGCTTAAGACACTGGGACAAAATTCCTTTTTTTTTTGATGGAAACAGTTAAGTCAATAGAAAGATAAATAATACTAATGAATATCAAATAGCGATTTCTCGATATTTTTCTTACAACAGAATAACTGTGTAATAATTAAATTATTTAATTAGTAAATACTCACCTTGAACTATAGAATAAAAATACCGTGCATGTAATTTATACATGCTAAAAAATTAGGATGGCACAACATGATAATTATTAATTGTGTACTTGATTCTGGTGGAATCATATCTACTGATTTTAAAAATATTTAGATAAATTTTTAATATTGCCTGACTAGATAAATAAAACAAAATTGATGTTATTTTTTTTCTTATCCCACTTGGTAGACATCAAATCACAAACTTGAACATCATAAAATAATACTTTAATACATTATGTTTAAAATTTCATATTTTTCTCAAGCAATATACACACACATACATATATATGTATGTATGTGTGTGTGTATTTAATGCTCAACAACTCCATGTAGGCCACGGCGTCATCCTACTAGCAAATTCCGAAACACGAGTTGCTTACTTTTTACGGATTATGGTTCTCAGCTCTATGCTCTACAGTCATATTATACCGGGACATGATGGCCGACTGTCTAGCACTCTGGCGCTAGGTACCATAGGCTCCGGGTTCGAATCCCGGTGGTACCATGGATGTTTGTATAGGTTCAGAATACATTTTAAGCTGTAGGTCCCGGTCTCATATGACCGTAGAGTGTCACAGAGCCCAATTAGACTTTATCTCGCCGACATCATTCCCACACTGTAAGGGGAAACTCTAGCACAGTGATGTGGTATGGTGTGGTGTAGTAGTAGTCATATTATACAGGAGATTACTGTTTAAAGTGGATTCCGAAGCACTACAAATATCCATGGCACCGTCAGGACACGAACCCGAAACGTTTTAGACCCTAGGTAAGCATATATATAATGTTGTTGATTTTCAGCCTACGTAGTCTTCAGCAACATCTAGACCAAGTCCAAGAGCCCGTGTGTTCTCATGGAAGGAGAGAAGGCAGTTTCTAATGTGTAATGGAGCACCCGTAGGTAGAAGTCTAACTCGGCTACGTGTCGGTAAAGAAGGAGGGCAGCGCTTTCCGGGAGTACTCTTAGGGGGAACTACTCCACGTATGATATGGGAGAAAACCCGGAAAACTCCCACCAGGTAATCGGACTAAAGAGACAAGATGCTGAATATCCGAAACGCCATCGAGTCTCTTTAATTTTGAATCAGTGTGTACAGCAAATCTGCCAGCGGATGGAAACTCCACCCTAATGCTCACGAGCAGCACACGTTGCCACGAGTCAGGCAGCAAAATGTTTAAATCTTCGAAGAAACGCAAAGAATCATCAACATTTTGTACAAAATAAATTCCTCAAAGAAAAGAAAATTTCAAGTAATATATTAAAATAAAAAATATATGAAAATAGTTTAAACGAATGCCTTTTTTATTTCACAATCATTATGTAGATTAGATAGGAGGCTTACAGATATAAAAATCAAATTTTAAAAACAAAACACTAAACCATTTGAGAGTCTTATCCGACGAATATACTTTTGAGAAAAAGTGCAATACTTAATAAAATTATCTTCTTCAAAATGCAGGAACAAAATAATAAAAACTCATACGAAGAATAGTAAAAACTATAATACAAAGTAATAAAGATAACTATAATACGAAATATAAAAGTTATAGTAATAACAATGTGAAAATCTTTATTTAGAAAGTAAAAAAAATAATAAATTTTCTGAAAAGGATTAAATAGAGAACGAGTTGATTTTTTTATTTTATTATATCTCAAATAATAATCTGATATAATGTATTCAAGAGCATTTTTCCCTGGACTTATTCATAATTTAAAACAAATAATTTCATTTGAAAAAAAAAAGGAAATTTAAAAATGTCTCCTTTAATTTTATAAAACAAAAGAAATACAAATAACTAAATAAAATCTTCCATAAGTCCCATTATGAAATGCATAATAAAAGGAAAAATGACTACGAACATGTTATCCTCATGGTTGAAAAAAAAAATCGTTTGACTTCTATATGGAGAAAGATTTTTTTAAACTCAATAAAAAAAAAAAAAAAAATAATAAATAAAAATAATAATAAATAAAAAAAAAATCGTTTGACTTCTATATGGAGAAAGATTTTTTTAAACTCAATAAAAAAAAAAGATAATAATAAATAAAAAAAAAAAATCGTTTGACTTCTATATGGAGAAAGATTTTTTTAAACTCAATAAAAAAAAAAAATAATACTAAATAAAAAAAAATAATAAATAAAAATAATAATAATTAAAAAAAAATCGTTTGACTTCTATATGGAGAAAGATTTTTTTAAACTCAATAAAAAAAAAAAAATAATAATAATAAATAAATAAAAAAAAATAATAAATAAAAATAATAATAAATAAAAAAAAAAAAATCGTTTGACTTCTATATGGAGAAAGATTTTTTTAAACTCAATAAAAAAAATATAATAATAAATAACAATAATAATAAATAAAAAAAAAATCGTTTGACTTCTATATGGAGAAAGATTTTTTTAAACTCAATAAAAAAAAAAAAATATAATAATAAATAACAATAATAATAAATAAAAAAAAAATCGTTTGACTTCTATATGGAGAAAGATTTTTTTAAACTCAATAAAAAAAAAATAATAATAAATAAATAATAAAATATTATAAATAAATATATAGAAATATAATGCACATTCTGAACTGGGAAATAAAAGGAAAAATTACTACAAACATATTATCGTCACAAGAAGGAAAAAAAAATCGCTTTTCGATTAAAAAAAGTCGATTGACTTTTAGATGGAAAAAAGATTTTTAAACTCAATAATGAAAAATAATGCAATAAAAAAGATAGGAAAAAATAAAATTTTATTTAAAATATCGGAACAGTGTCCATTTTTATATTTCGTTCGCAAATAAATTAGCACAATTAATTTGCTTTGTTAAATTTTATTCGTATCATGTTTAAAAAAAAACTAATTATTTGTAAGTTAATTAAAACTCCATGACTGAATTATTCAGCTGGAAAACTAATTAAATAAAAAAAGAAAATTCTAAGAAATAAAAGTATAAGACATTTTAAAATGAGAAAATATACTTGATAGGTTTATTTTGAGTGTTGTTCTCCTTATTCAAAAAGAAATGTATCCAATATCGTTCTTTTAAAATATTTTTCCAGCAATTAAGAAAAGTGAAAATATCCGAGATTTGTTTTTTTAATGGATGTGTAAATCAAAGATTTTATTTAAATAGCTAGATATTAATTAGCGAACTTTTTTTTTAAAAAAATTTAGGTATATATCCTTAATAATATTTGAATTTATTAAATACCAATCAAAAGCAATATTTTGAAGACATATTTAAAAATATTCTTTTTCCTTTACGTCGTTTTTTTCATTTCATTTTGTCCTTTCAGTATTTATTATTTTTCTAATGGAAACACCGTAACTTTTTGAAACGTCCTTTATGAATTATTTTCTGTAATAATCTCTTACAAAAATCTGTTTCTGTACTCTGTATGATTTCATTTCGTACCAGACCAGCAAAGAACGTCAAACAAGATTTGTTTGGTTGACGTATTCTTTTGAATTTATTTAGCCCCTGGGGGCTCCATCTCCGATATGAGAGTGTAACTACAGTTGAAACACTGAAAATTGACCAGAATATATTCACAAATATAATAATCTTAGCTTACAATCATAAATAAAAAGAAAAAAAATATTTAAAAATTAAATTAAAATTTTGCGCGGACGTTTTAAATCCTAATTGGGAACGTAAGAATCAATATCCTGTATTGAAGCATTTTCATGATTAATAAGTGTGTCAAAAAATTTAACAGATGTATTTAAGAAAATCTTTTAAGGAAGGAATGTTAATAGCTTTATAGACATCAGAATTGCGCATGGACCATTTAGCAGAGGTCATTTGGCGGATGGTGATATTTTGTGAAGTTTCAAGTGTTTCTTTAAATTAGATTTAGCTGCATTGGACCAGACCGGGCAAGCATACGTAAGAATAGGGCGAAGCATAGTAGCATAAAGCACCTGGTCACTGTGGCATTTTTGGGAACGAACAGGCCGATTGTCTAACAAAAAGAGGCTCAAAACTACTTCAAATGAGATCTTCGCCACTGTTACTCTATTCTATAAAACTATATAAACAAATAATGACTAAAAACCACAAGTTGCAAATTCAAGATGGGATTAAGTCAAAGCGTTGGAGAACCGAAGATCTTTTAGAAATACCCAGCAATCCGCGACGGCATGCTGTCGCCCAGTTCCGACTGGCCATGACTGTCTAGCAGAACATCTCCATCGCATTAAAATCTTCTCGAACCCTGGCTGCCCCCTATGTAATTTAGCAGACCCAATGAACAGAGACCACCTCCAACGATGTGCGGTACTTGACGGCGACTCGGAGACAGCGCTTTACTGGCGTGCGAGAGAACTTTTAAGGCAATGACATCGGTCATATTTGCATTTTTTGGACGCTTATTCTTTTGTATTTTTTTCCCTTGTTATTTTTGTTATTATTATTTTTATTCTACTTGTACTTGCCTTGTCATTGGAAATAAAAAAAAATTTCCAATAGAGAAGAGAATAGTTTCAGTCTTATCTACATTTAAAAAAATTTTCCATTTATTGAGAACTATAAGGTGATTAGTAAGGATGATAGATAAGAATTTAGTATTTTTATTTTTGCAAAAACAAGAGTTTTTTAACTGGATTCTCAAGATAAGCTTCAAAAAAGGTTGAAAAACATATTCAAACCACTCCAAAGTACGTCGTGCATTTTATGCTTATTTTATTAGATTTCAAAACCTAAACAGAATAAAGATTGATTCCAAATTTAAACACACAATCCTAGTAACACACAATCTAAGATAATAAAATAATACATGTTATAATACTTTTATTTTTTACATGTTATAATACTTTTATTTTTTACATGTTATAATACTTTTATTTTTTACAAAAATATCAATATTTGATATTTTCTTTTAAATTACTAGATCCTTAATAAAGTTAAGTCAAACATTAAACTAAATCAATAATTTTTAATGTGTTAATCAAAAAACTCGTACTAAAACTTTTCAAATCATATTCGCGTAAGAACTAAATGCACTTATTAAATAATAAATGAGGAAATCTATCATTCTTTTACGTGAGTTACGAGAACAAAAGAATAACTTGGAGCCGCTTTTTAATTAAGTAATTCGCCGAGTATTTCTTCTGGAAAGTGACAATGAGAAAACTCTCGGAGGAAATTATTTAATTAAAAATGAAAATAAGTTTTTCAAAAGGAATTAGATAACATTTCGAGACACCGCGAAGAATATTTGTGCAGTGCCATTAAAAGATATCTTCATTTATTATTTTTACTAACACTAGAAAGCGTACCAGCTCCTTATAATTTATTTGTAGAAAATGGAAGTTTCCTTTACACTCTTAAAATATTCACTCGGTTTGCTATTAAATATGTTTTTTTACGAAGCATATTATGGGAAAGAATGTTATTTTCTTATTAGCATAATGAATTAGTATTTCCCCATCTAATTGAAACAAAGTAGTTCGACAAAGTAGTTGAACTTTAAAGAAATTATGCTGAAATAATCACATGTTGTTTCCAGATTTCTGTGAAGAATTTAGTAATAAACACCGTGAAAAAGTACTAAAAAGGTACAAAATCATAGTATAAGTTCAGTCTTCTAAAATAAAAAGTATCAAATATTATTTTTGAATAAAAATTTAGAAGATAGTTAAGATACAATTATTATTTACATCTAGTTCACAATTGTCATTGCAATTATTTACACGTGCAGTGTGTAGGTTGGGCAGCTGGATTGTAGCTGTGTGTGGGTGGGTTGACATAATTTGACACTTGAGACATAATTTGGAGAACTCGCAGCTTTATTGACACATGCACAAACACCACACGCATACAATTAATGACAGACAATATTTAAAAAATTTAAAGTCATTTAAATATAGATTCGGAGAGGCAATACATTTCTAAGATGATACTAAACGCGGTACCCAGGTACGCGCGGGATGTGTGAAATATACTTCCTCTCCGGGTGCGAGTACGTAGGCCAACTTATACACAGGGTTGCATTAAATATATTTCTTCTCAGGATGAGACATTACAAACTGAATGTTTATCAACAGAAAGCATGATTGCGGTGTACTTCTTCTCGGTTGAGCTTCTTAAGGCCTTGTGACCATTTCTCCTGAACGCCACAGGGGGCGCTCTTGCTAGTGTGTAGTAGGAAACACGGTTAGAACGTTAAACAGGATTTGAGGAAGGGAATTTTCTAAATGGGCTTCACAAAAAAAAAATGTTGAGTAACGTCAACATTCAAACAAGTCACGTGATTAAATTACGTCATGCATTTTATACTAACGTAAGCATAAAAATTATATATTGTAAACATAATTGACGCAGCTTAATAAAGCTTAATTGACGCAGCTTAGTGGCATAAAACGCGTATTGTAAACATAAAAAAAACAAAGATATGTTAAAATTTTTAAAACACAATCTTTGTAATACACAATCCGAGAATAATAATACAATAAGCTATTTTATAATACTTTCATTTTTTACAAAAACATGCAACAATTGTTATCATCTAACCGTGCTTCCTCCTACGCACTGCAAAAGCACCCTTTGTGGCGTTCAGGAGAAATGGTCAGTCGACCACTCAACTGAGAGGAAGTACAGCGCAATTATGCGCGTCTGTTGAGAAACGTTCAGTTTGCAAAATCTCACCCGAGAGGAAATATATGTAGCACAGCCCTGTGTGTTTCTCCGCCTACCCATTCTCACCTGGAGAGGTAGTATATTTCGCGCATCCAACGCGTACCTGAGTATCTTTAATTTCGGCTTAGAAGTGGAAAACGTCTACTAATTTATAATATGTCATTAAATGTGTTAAAGATATTGTACTTGTTGCTGTTTGTGCATGCGTCAATAAAGCTGTGCATGCTCAAACCTGTGCCTCAAGTATCTCAACCAAACCACATCCAGTTACAATCTGAATGCCCAATCAACAACACTACAATCATTTTTTTTTTTTTTTTTTTCAGTTTTCGAGGTTTTTATAAAATTAAATCAAACAATAAAACACATTAATAATTTTTAATTTGTTAATCAAAAACTCATACTGAAACTTTCAAATAATATTCGCGTAAGAAGTAAATGCACTTATTAAATAATAAATGAGGAAATCTATCATTTTTTTACGTGAGCTACGAGAACAAAAGAATAACTTGGAGCCAGCTTTTTAATTAAGTAATTCGCCGAGTATTTCTTCCAGAAAGTGACAATGAGAAAACTCTCGGAGGAAATTATTTAATTAAAAATGAAAATAAGTTTTTCAAAAGGAATTAGATAACATTTCTAGACACCGCGAGGAATATTTGTGCAGTGCCATTAAAAGATGTCTTCATTTATTATTTTTTCGAATACTAGAAAGCGAACTAACTCCTTATAATGTATATTTGTAGAAAATGGAAGTTTCCTTTACACTCATAAAATATTTACTCGGTTTGCTATTAAATATGTTTTTTTTTTACAATACATATTTTGGAAAAGAATGTTATTTTCAATTTATTTTATTTTCAGTATAAAGAATTAACATTTCCCCCATCTAATTGAAACAAAGTAGTTCGACATAATAGTTGAACATTAAAACAGTTACGGCTAAAATAATGGCATGCTGTCCTCAGATTTCTATAAAGAGTTTAGTAATAAACACAGCGAAAAAGTTATAAAAAGTTGCAAAACCGTAGTATAATGTACTATACTGCCAGTTTTCTAAGATGAAAAAAAATATTGAAATTTATTTTTGAATAAAAATTTAGAAAATAATTACCCTACAATTAATATTTATATCTGGGTCTGAAAGGCCGAGTGGCTAGCGCTCTGGCGTTCGGTAGCACAGATTTCACAGGTTCGAGTCCCGGCGGTGCCATGGATGTTTGTAGTGGTTCGGAATCCACTTTAAACCGTAGGTCCCGGTCCTAATAGAATCGTAGAGCGTTGCGGGGGCATTGTTACTCCCGCGTCCGTGGCTTATCTTCAAGTTACACGCGCCCCCTGGGTAATGCAAAGTAACATCTGTGCAGCGCTTGCCTTACGGCATCCAAGACCAAGCTGTCTAAGTGTTTGCCAGCTGCATTAGAACAAAAATATATATATATATATTTATATCTAATTTACAATTGTTATATAATTGTAGTGTGCAGGTTGTGCAGCTGGATTGTAACTAAGTGTGGTTGGATTGAGATACTTGAGGTTGGAGAACGTACAGCTTCATTTTCACACACACAAACACCACACATATACAATATTTAACACATTTAAAGATAAATAATTATAGATTTCTGGAAGGATCTCGTAATATACTCCATCTCCAGGTGAGAGTTAGTTGGAGAATTGACCATTTTTACTGAAAGCTACAGAGGGCACTCACGACAAACAATGTATAATCAGGATTCCTCCACTGCGTAGGAGGAATCCTGGTTATACATTGCACACAATTATTTTTATTCAATTTGTAATTATTATTATTTATAATTTTGCCTTTATTTATATGTAAGGCTTAATTATTATTATATAACCGCGAGAGGTCGCGGTATAACTGGTAACTGTGACTTTAACTGTGTGGTCCAGTGTGGTAAGGACATGCGATGGGATCTTCAGAGATCACGAGGAGAATGCTATTAGCGTGAGAACGAAACAGACGGTCAGTGACCGATTCTTGGTTTTTAGCTATTAGTGCTTTTGTAGAAGAGGCACAGGGTGCCACGTGTATGTATGTACTAATATTGTAAATAAACTAATATAAATAGAAAGAGAGATTGGTATTACATCTTGACACAACTAGTCGCTAGCAAGCGGCTAACAAATATAATTATTTTGCAATTTTTTGGGGTACTCCCAACAACAACAACAAGTAGCAATGCCCTCGCAACGCTCTACGATCCTATTAAGCCGGGACCTACGGTTTAAAGGGATTCCGAACCACTACAAAAATCCATGGCACCGCCGGGACTCGAACCCGAAACCTGTGGCATCGAGCGTCAGTCACTCGGCTATCTCTAATTAACTCTAAAAGCATGTTTTTTAGTGTTTTTAAACTATAATATTTAAATGAGGTCCCGGTACGGATGACTGGTTTTTACAATAATTTAATTGTGAGTAAAACAAAGGCTAAATGCGAATAGGTCGAGCCAGCCAGGATTCGAACAGGGAATCTCCTAATCCGTAGTCAGGCGCGTTATCCGTTGTGCAGCTGTCCCAAGTAGGTTTGAATGTCTGAAAGATGTCTGTAAATGTTTCTTTGCAGCTTAAATAGTGTGTATGAGGAGAAACAGATCTCCAGGGGAAAAAGTGATGCGCCGATCAAGATGATTTTTTAAAGGCTGTGTGTTTTAATCACTCATCCTGGCGATATTAATCATGATGAGATAAACTTATCAAAATATTTTAGTGTCGTCGGTCCTTAATAAGTCTACAACGCTTAAATTAAATCGGATCGGATCGCTTAAAGTAGAGAAAAATCGTGCCCAAAGAGTCAGTTGAAAACTTATCTGTTTTATTAAGTTTGTTTAGTATTTTTCAGTGTTATCTTTAAAATTGATTAATAAATTCCCAGAATTTTAGTTTTAAGGGAGGGTCAGACATTATAAATTTTTTTATATAAAATGTTTTCTTTTTTGTGAGTTAAACTTCAGCTCATCATTAAATTAAAAAGTAAAGATACAAAAAGTACTGAAAAAAGAATTTAATCTAACTTGCAAAAAAAACTTACTCATATTTTTTTTAAAAAGCATTTGAACGATAAAGGTTTTTAATTAATCTTAATATTTTATATTCCCGAATTATTAAAAGTAGTTCTAAGAAATATTAAATTAAAGATATGTAAAAGAGAAATTAAAAAAAAAAACAATTTTGAAAATAAAAACTCGTAAAATAAACTTAATTATTAAAATTTATGTGGAGAAATTAAAATTAGTTAACATTATAACTACTTTTTTTATTTAAAACTATACATATTTTTATTAAAAAAAAAACTAAAGTGTTATACAGAAATTTTAATTAATATTAATCGGAATTACTTTTGGAAATTGAAAAGAAACTTCAATTTATTTTTTTATTTGGCATTAATTAAATCTTTTTTATCTGTATAATATATTGAAATTTATTAAATACTAGTAGAACGCTGCATACATTTTCCTGATAAAAAAATTCATTGCAGAAAATTACATATCGCGAATATATTTTCCATGTTCCAGTTTATATGCATACTAATTTTCATGGGTATCGTTGGAACGGTATATAAGATGAAATGCTGTAGCACCCTCAGGTGGCAAGTAACAATAAAATGGATAGCTCGAACCTATCTTCCAGGTACATATTATTACTTATTTCTCGAATACATAT
Organism: Caerostris darwini; assembly: GCA_021605075.1. NCBI lineage: Eukaryota > Metazoa > Arthropoda > Arachnida > Araneae > Araneidae > Caerostris > Caerostris darwini. The sequence continues at coordinate 778,543 of BPLQ01013114.1, read as the reverse complement.
TATTACCCATTTTATAGAGATTGGTTGGACGGTATAGTAGTTGATGATGATGATGATGCAATATATCTAATGGCAACGGAAACCATTTCAATCGTTGGCGTAATGCAGAAACGTAGCGATTTATCCGACGTCCAAAAAGGGCATGATTATTGGCTTTCGGGCCAAAGGTGGAAGCAATTCGGAAACGGCTAATTTTGTGAACTGTTTGCGTGCCGCCGTGATAAAAGTATACCGTGCATGGCAAAATGGCACTATCCAAAATCAGCCGCTTGCCACGGGATGATAACAGAGGCAACAAAGGCTATGGACAGGCGTTCGGGTGAATAGACGTGCGACTGACCGCCCAGATGAACCAAGGGGCTACCAAGAGTGTATCCTCAACTACGGTTCATGGGCCTCCGCAGCAGACGCCTGGTTAATGCACCTATGCTGACTGCTGCTCATCGGCGACGAAGGCTGGAATTTGCACACCAGTACCAAAAGTACAGAGTGGCGACAGGTGGCTTTTTCATATGAATCACGTTTTACGCTCCATCGGACAGATGGACGTTGGCGTATACGGCGTGAAACGTCTGAAAGCAAACACCCTGCAACAATTGCCGGAAGGATCCAAGCTGGAGGAGGGAGCATTATGGTTTGGGGAATGTTTTCCTGGCATTCACTGGGTGCACTCATCATTGTGGAAGGCACGATGGATCAGCACAAGTAAGCATCTGTCCATGTCCACCCCTACATGCGAATTATTTTCCCTCAGAATTATGGCATCTACCAGTAGGAAAATGCGAGGTGTCATACAGCTCGCAGTGTATGTGCATGGTTCGAAGAGCACCAGGATGAGTTTACCGTACTCCCCTGGCCAGCAAACTCACCGGATTTAAACCCAATCGAGAATGTGTGGGACCACCTCGATCGGGTTGTTCGTGCCATGGATCCTCAACCGCGTAATCTAGCGCAGCAGACCACTGCACTGGAGTCGGCATGGCTCAACATGCCAGTGAACACCTTCAGAAACCTAATTGAATCTCTTCCTGCACGTCTCGCAGCGGTCCGCTCTGTCAAAGGTGGTTATTCTGGCTTTTGACAGGTGGCCACAATTATGTGACTAGACTGTGCGTGTGCGTGTGCGTGTGTGTATGTGTATGTGTGATATATATATATAAAGATTTAAAAAAATTTATGTAATTTAAGATAATTTTATATGATATTTTCCACTAGTAAAAGTATTATTAAGTATCTTTTACAGTCTTTTTTAAAATGTTTTTTACGTGTAACTCTGACGTTTGGCACTTAGTATTATTTATTAGAAAAGTAGGTAAAAATTCATCTATAAGAATTATTGATGAAAACACTCACACTATTCTAGGATACCTACTTTAATAAATAAGTCTTCTATTACAGGCGTATTTAACCCTCTGGTATTTCTCGGAATACACTGAACTATGTAAATTATGCTAAAATAATAGTCATATTCTTCCGAAGATCCTAAAGGCTTTTACGACAGGCGGTTCAACAATGATGTGTGGCTTATATCCACCTTCAACTTAGCCATTCCGAATGCTTCAAAATCACGAAACCCATTAAAGAGATAAATGACGCTTCTGTTAACCGCCAACCTCATTTGCATTCTTTAACCCTTCCCTACCCCCTACTTTTCTTTCAACGTCTAAATTTGTTACCATTACTTGGATCGTCACGATTTATTACGACCTTAAGTGCATTGCTTGCTTGTGGGATCGTGTATTAAAACAAAACGTCGATCAGGATTGCTTGTAATGGAAACCACTTAGTTCGTGGGCACAGTGGGAACGGTGCACATTAAATAAAAACAATTCGAGTGTATCTTGTACAAATTTAACCAAATATTGTCTTCTCTAGTTTAAAATAAAATTGAAGTAAATTATTGTAAAACATTGATTTCCAAATAAAGTATAATGGTATTCAAGTCGCCTATATAGGCGAAATTTTACTCAAGATTTCTGGTATAATGAAGATTTTGTTTTCATATTAGAAATTTATTATGATAGAAATTACACTTTTTCTTTCATCACATATGTATTGCTTAGGAAATAAATTATCTTAATATATATAGTTTATTATAATAATCATAATGTCTATAATATAATGCAGGGCCTAATAGCGGAGTGACTAGCTATCGGTACCACAGGTTTCGATGCTGGTGGTGCATGGATGATTTTAATGTATCGGAATCCACTTCAAACAGTAGGTCCCGCTGTAATATGGCTGTAGAGCGTAGGGCGTACAACCCTAGCCCGTGAAAAGAAAACATCTCTCGTCTCCAAATCAGCCAGTCAAAGGCAGACGCCCTTGGCCCATCATGGAGCTGTTGCACCACTGATAATGAAGATGAAAAGTATTAGAACGTAGATTTCACAATTTGTTTATCTTTTTTTAAATTTATTGTCTGTAAATCTGACGTTTGAGAGCCTAGATTATTTATTAGAAAATATGCAATACATTCCATCACAAAAATTAATTATCGATAAACTCACTCGCATCGTTCAACATAATCAATTCTATATTCCTCTTTATCATTGTTCTTCTTAAATTTTGACTAGAAAAACCATATAGGGTTCCCACTTCAATAAATAGTCTTTAATTACAGGCACATTTAACCATATTATGTTTCTTGGAAAAGCGGAAATATGTTAATTATGCTAAAATAATAGTCATATTCTTCCAAAGATCGTAAAGGCTTTTACAAAGGAGGATTCAAGAATGATGTTGTGGCTTATCCACCCTCCATTTAGCCATTCCGAATGCTTCAAAATCACAAAAACCATTAAAGAGATAAATGACGCTCCTGTTAACCGCCAACCTCATTTGCATTCTTTAACCCTACCCCCTACTTTTCTTTCGACGTCTAAATTTGTTACCATTACTTGGATCGTCACGATTTATTACGACCTTAAGTGCATTGCTTGCTTGTGGGATCGTGTATTAAAACAAAACGTCGATCAGGATTGGTCGCAATGGAAACCACTTAGTTCGTGGGCACAGTGGGAACTGTACCCATTAGATGGAAACAATTCGTGAGCATCTTGTATAGGAAAAGCACTCACAAATTTAACGAAATATTGTCTTAAAATAAAATTGAAGTAAATTATTGTAAAACATTGATTTCCAAAGTAAGTATAATGGCAGTCAAATCGCCTATATAAGCGAAATTTTATTCCGGATTTTTGTTTGCATATTGGAAAGTTATTCGAATAAAAGTTTTTTTTCTTTCTAATGCAGCTGGCAAACACTTAGACAGCTTGGTCTTCGATGCCTTAAGGCAAGCGCTGCACAGACGTTACTCAATTTATATTACCCAGGGGGGTGTAACGTGAAGATAAGCCACGGACGCGGAGTAACAATGCCCCCGCAATGCTCTACGATCCTGTTAGACCGGGACCTACGGTTTAAAGATCATTCCGAACCAGTACAAACACCCAAGCCACCGCCGGGAGTCAAACCCGAAACGTGTGGCACCGAAAGCCTATCTTCAAGCGACACGCACCTCCTGGGTCATCAAAGTCAATTGTCTAAGTGTTTACCAGCTGCATTAGAACAAAATATAATTAATTCAGAACGTATTGTTTATAAAATATCATACCTCAATATATTTAATATAAACTGATTATTTTCATACGAGAGTTATTTCGAACGCAAAACCTTATAATTACTCTTCCTGTTTTTAAGTGCGAATTGTGTTTTATAAATACCGCTTTGAAAAGGGTCCGCTATAGCATTGCGATCGCCATTCAGCACATGCGCACTAAGTATCTTCATCTATTGGCTATGATTATTAGTTCCTTCTTGCATGAGTTCGCGTTTATTTATGAGTATTTTATTGAAAAGAAACATCATTCTACTTTACCCACATTAGGTAAATACTTTTATTCGTATAATATATTAAAATTTATTAAATATTAACATTTTTTTAATAAAAGTTAAAATAATTTTTATAATTTCATATAGTGTAGTACACATACAGTACAGTACAGTACAGTACACACATAATACAGTACGGTACAATATATAGTACAATACAGTACAATATATATTGTATTGTATATATTGTATAAATACAATATAATATTAATATTATATTGTATTGTACAGTACAATACAATACAATATAAAGTACAATACAATATAATATAAAGTACAATACAGTACAATATATAGTACAATACAGTACACATATAGTACAGTACAGTACAGTACAATATATAGTACAATACAGTACACATATAATACAGTACAGTACAGTACAGTACAGTACAATACAGTACACATATAGTACAGTACAGTACACATATAGTAATGGAGAGTACAGTATGATAGATAGATAGATATTATGTTTCAATACTGTATTTATTTGAAAAAAAATATGTAATAGCATAACAATCGAAGTACTTATTTCATTAAAAAAATATTAAATCGAGAAATAAATAATTGTTCTGCAATTAATAATTAGACCGTTAATTTAAAAAGCTAATGAAGGCATATCATCTAGGATGTGGGCACTCTAAATAATTAATCACCAGAAACACACACAGTGCAGTTTATCAGAAGGAGAAGCTAAACTGTCCCGCTGTCTCCAGAGGAAGGAGCCTCTTCAAGGTATGTAAGCACGGCTTCTGATAACCAGCTGCAAGGGCGGCTTGCAGCTGGTGGTGATGAGGCTTATACACTTGGGAGAGTATAGCTACGCTCTGCTTGTTTGATATTGTCTTGTAGTAATAGCTTGAATGCAATTTGCTTTCAAGACTTTTATAAATTAAACTTGTGCCCGAAGGCTTAAAACTTTTGGTTGGGAAGTTTAGGTTCACATAAGAGTTTGTGTTGTAGTTGGATAATCTTCTGTTACAGATAGTAAATATTTTTTTTTAATTATGTAACTATAACTTTATAAGGTTTTCTGGGGAATTATTAGTTTGAAATAAGTAAGAAAAACTAATATTACTTTTTGGTTTCAAAAGAAATTGAGTTATTAATTTGAGATAAGTAAAAAATAAACCAATATTTTAATAAATGATTTTCTAAATCAGTTGAATGAAAACATTAACACATTTGTCTTTTAATAAAATTTGTTTGCTTTATTTAGTTGATAATAATTATAATTTATTAAGAGAATTACTTTTTCACAAACGCAACGAGCAGTGTTGATGTTTTTTCTACTTTAATAAGAATTATAAATTTTTTTTATTCTAATAATTAAATAGAAAGAATTAATAAAAAATTTTAAAACTTTATGTAAAACAAACTATTCTTTTTTAGAATACGTATTGTCACACACAATGTATAAGTGCTTACATACAAATTAACGATCATCACATTGAAAAATATATGAGTTGAAAAGTTATAGATTATTAATAAGTTGCTTCGTATAATATCCTTTTATCTGTGTGTTGGTAATTATTTAAAACACAGAAAAAAAAAACCCAGAATAAAATAAAATTGTTCTATAGTTAATTTTTATTTGACTTAAAGGAGGGAGGAATCTTATATTTAAATGAAAAATTTTACAATTTATACCGAAAAAAAATTTAATTACAAAGAGCATATTAATATATACTATCGTATAGTGTAGTGTACAGTACAGTATAGTATAGTAAACAGCAAATTACAGGACACAATACTGTACAACACAGGATATGAAAGGATAGGGCAGACAGATAGATGTATACAATACATTTCAATACTGCATTGATTTGAAAAAAAACAACAACAATGCAGTAACATATAAAAGCAAAACTATATCATTAAAAAATATTAAATCGAGAAATAAATATTTTTTCTACAACTAATTAAAAGACCATTAATTTAAAAACTTAATGAAGGCCTCCAAACTAGGCTGTGGGCGTGCTAAATAATTAATCACCAGAAACACACACAGACTTGCAGTTTATCAGAGGGAGAAGCTAAATTGTCCCGCTGTCTCCAGAGGAAGGAGCCTCTTCAAGGTATGTAAACACGGCTCCTGATAAACCAGCTGCAAGCGGCTTGCAGCTGGTGGTGATAAGGCCTAACATTCGGGAGAGTACAGCCATGGTCTGCTTGTTTGATATTGTCCTGTAATAGCTTGGATGTAATTTGCTTTCACGACTTTTATAAATTAAACTTGTGCCGGAAAGTTAAAACTTTCGGTTGGGTAGTTTAGTTTCACATAAGTGTTTATGTTATAGTTGGATCATCTGCGATTATGGATAGTAAATATTTTTTTTTAATTATGTAAGTATAACTTTATAAAGTTTTCTGGGGAACTATTAGTTTGAGATAAAAAAAATAAACCAATATTTTAATAAATGATTTTCTAAAGCCACGATGATTTTTTAAATCAGTTGAGTGAAAAAACATGAACCCATTTGTCTTTTAATAAAATTTGTTTATTTTCTTTATTTGATAATAACTATAATTTATTAAGAGAATTACTTTTTCACAAACGCAATGAGCAGTTTTGATGTTTTTTCTACTTTAATAAAAATTGTAAAATTTTTTGATTCTAATAATTAAAAAGAAAGAATTAATGAATTTTTTTTTAAATTTATGTAAAAAAATATATATTTCTTTAGAATACGTATTGTCACCCACAATCTATAAGTGCTTACACACAAATTAACGATTATCACATTGAAATATATACGAGTTGAAAAGTTATAGATTATTAAGAAGTTGCTTCGTATGATTTACTTTTATCAGTGCGCTGGTAATTATTTAAAATGCAGAAAAAAAAAAGAATAAAATAAAATTGTTCTATTGTTTATTTTTAATTGATTTAAAAGAGGTAGGTAAATGAAAATTATATTTAAATGAAAAATTTTGTAATTTATACCAAAGAAAATTAAATTACAAAGAGTATATTAATATACGAATTGATGTATAGTATAGTATACAGTACAGCATATAGTACAGTACAATATACAAAGAAAAGTATATAGTACAATACAGTACACAAAGTACAATATACAGTACAATGTATAGTATACAGTAGAGTAGAGTACAATATATTACATAGTGAAGTACAATACAGACAGGGAGATAGATATATAGTATATTTCAATGCTGCATTGATTTAAAGAAAAAAAACGCGGCAATATAACAATAGAAGCCCTAAGCTATATTTCATTAAACAAATATTAAATCGAGAAATAATTTTTCTACAATTAATTATTAGACCGTCAATTCAAAACCTAATGAAATCATCCAATTTACTAGGCTGTGGGCATGCTAAATAATTAATCACCAGAAACACCCAGAAAGTGCAGTTTATCAGAGGCAGAAGCTGAATTGTCGCGGTGTCTCCAGAGGAAGGAGCCTCTTCAAGGTATGTAAACGCGGCTTCTGATAACCAGCTGCAAGCGGCTGGCAGCTGGTGGTGATAAGGCTTAACACTCGGGAGAGTATGGCCATGGTCTGCTGGTTTGTATTGTCTTGTAATTTGCCTTCAAGACTTTTATAAATTAAACTTGTGCCTGAAGGCTTAAAACTTTTGGTTGGGTAGTTTAGTATCACATAAGTGTTTGTGTTGTAGTTGGATCATCTGCTATTATAGATAGTAAATATTTTTTTTAATTATATAAGTATAACTTTATAAGGTTTTCTGGGGAACTATAAGTTTCAGATACGTAAGAAATAAACCAATATTACTTTTGGTTTGAAAAAATCATCGAGTTATTAGTTTGAGATAGGAAGTAAGAAATAAAACAATATTACTTTCTGGTTTTCTAAGAAAATTGAGTTATTAGTTTTTAATAAGCAAGAAATAAATCAATATTAATTTTTGGTTTAAAAAAAAAATTAGTTATTTGTTTGAGACAAGTAAAAAATAAACCAATATTACTTTTTGATTTAAAAAGCTTGACTTATTAGATTGAGATAAGTAAGAAATAAACTAATATTACTTTTTCGTTATAAAAAAATGAATTATTAGTTTGAGATAAGAACAAAACCAATATTACTTTTTGGTTTCAAAAAAGTGAGTTATGAATTTCAGATAAGTAAGAAATAAACTTATAATACTTTAGGGTTTTAATAAAAATGGAGTTATTAGTTTGAGATAAGTAAGAAATATATCAATATTACTTTTCGGTTTAAAAAAAAAGGTTTTACTAGTTTGACATAAGAAAGAAAAAAAAATATTACTTTTTGGTTTAAAAAAAATTGAATTATTAGTTTGAGATAAGTAAGATATAAACCAATATTAATTTTTGGTTTTAAAAAATATTTAAAATTTTCATAGTAATACGAAGCATAGAAATCTTATAATAAATAAATTCTGTTATGAAATTAATATTAATAATATAAGTTGCTTTAAGATAATCTTAAAGAGATAGCTTAAACTTTTTTGAAAAATAAAAACATTTTTGAGTGAAAACGTTATTCAAATTCTGATTTAAAATTATACAAAAAAATCGATAACTTTTTCTATACTACATAGTATATTCATTTATTTATTTATTTAACGTGCTATTATTAATAGTTTTTACTCAAACTACCAGTACATAACTTTTTAAAACATCTAAGTTCAAATTTAAGAAAAAAAGTTAGTGAACTCAGAAAAACATGCAAATTTGAAACCTAAGTATTCCTCGGTATTACAAAAGAAACGCTTTAAAAAAATCTGCTTTGAATGTGCTAATTAGTTAATACATGTATTCCAATATTACGTAACAATCAATAAAGTAGTAATAAGTAAAGTAGACATTTTTTTTCTAATCTGCAATATATTTTTAATTTTGTTTGTTTGTAAATCGCAGTAAATTGTAGAAAAATTAAAAATAATATTTTAATTGCATATTTTAAAAGAAATGCTTCATTGTTTTAGAAAATACTTGTATACTGAAAAAAATCAGTATATACATATATATATATATATTACAATATCTAAGAAAATCTAAATATGTTTATATAATAGGCGAGCTGAAAATTTCGTAGGCTGACACATAGATGGCTAATAGTGCAAGAGCTGTCAAATTTATACACGTGTCTTTTGAAGGTTAGGGCTAACTAAAATTCATGTGGATTTAATACTAGTAGCTATGTGTCAGCCTATGAACTTTTCAGCCCACCTGTTATATGTTTATTTATACTATAAATATGTTTAGATGTACAATGTTCAACTTAAAAAACTAATTAAATATAATTTTATATAATTTCTTTTTTATAAGCAATTCCTTTTTGTATATTTTTATTCTTTTGTATGAATTTTACATCTACAAAATCAAAATTAAGAATTTCCTCAAACTTTAACCTTTTTCTAATAGATATATACCTCAGATAATAAATAAACCTCAGATAATAAATAATTTGAAATTTTTAAAAAAATATTTAATTTTATTTGTCAAAGTACAACATTTTTCCTGTACAAAAACTTGATTAAATATAAAAATATGACATTTTCTGCCAAATTAGACAGTCCGTGTCAATTTCAAATGTTTTAAAAAAATTTATTTAACATTTTTTTTTAATTCAACAAAATATAAAAATTTATTCTCTTAAGCTATGCATAATTAACGGTTTCGCATTACATTTTCCCCCTAAAAAGACAGAAAACTGGAGGTTTACATAAGAATTCTTTAATTCAAGATAAAAATTATGTTAAGCCTTTTTTCTCTAGTTTCATTTTTCTCTCCACATATAAAGGTAGATCCTATTTTATTCCGAATTTATCTTTCTAAAATGAAATATTTTAATTAATATTTGCACGGAATTCTCCATATTTTCTCATTTTTAAAACTCGACTATTTCGAAAAAGGCTTTATTATTTCAAACTCGAAAGAATAATTAACCTTTTCTATTATTTCTGTCAATTTTTTAGAAACACGCAGTAGTTAGTTATAAGTAGTATGCACATTCTTTTATTTTCTAAAACATTTTCATTAGAAATATCTCAAAATATCATTCAATTCACTATAAAAACAACTTCGATTTTTTTTTTAAATTATAATAATCCCAAGAACTCGGAATACCCAGCGTAAATTCTAAGAAATTCTGGACAACTAATTAGAAATATATTATTTTTTATTTAAGAAGAAATATGACACCGAATATTTTAACTAAGCAACATATGAAATCAATATATAGGGTGATTGTAATTAAAGTCCCACTTTCAAAACGCTGTAAAAAAAAGAACCATTCGTCAGAATGAGTTCAAATTTGAACTGAAAATACTTGAAGAAAGGGAAAACGGTATGGCATCAGAAAAAGGTTCCACTAATTTTTCCCACCCAATTTGGTATGACATTCCGTAGTAGATGGGCTTTCCACTAACAGTATCACAACGGTTGAACGACTCGGAAGTCATTTTTTTGTTAAAAACCGAAACAATCAAACACATTGAACACTACAGTTGGTTTAATATGCAACTCATGCCCAATACGTTGTCATTTCGATTCAAAATATCACTGGAAGCCGAATTCACTTTCGTTAGAATGCTTAACAACGCCATCTTTTAATAAACTTCGAAACATTTTTTTGATGTTGCATCGTTCCCCCCTTCTTCAAGTATATTCAGTTCAAATTTGAATTCCTTTTTGACGAGTGGTTCATTTGTACAGCCTTTTGAATATGGGACTTGAATAAACGTATATACATAGGGATTAAAAATAAGTTCTTATTTTTTTAAATTATAAAATTATTATAGATATCAGAATGTGTCCATGCTTTTAATGCCTAAATAAATTAAAATGAGAATAGAATATACAACATAAATTCTAAGAAATTCTAGGCAAATAATTGGAAATATTCGGTGTAATATTTGTTCGTAAATAAAAAATATATTTTAACTAAGCAACATATGGAATTAATATGCATGTGATTATTCATTTCTTATTTTTTTAAAATTATAAAATTATTATACATATGATAATGTGTTCATGTTTTTAATGCCTGAATAAATCAAACTCATCAGTGTACACGAATTTAATTCTTGAATAAATAAAATTTAGTACATGCTAATACTACAATCACGTATGTAGTTAGCAATAGTCAAGCTTACATACAAGAAATTGATGTAAACACTCAATACCTAACAAACGCGGTTTAATTCATTTAAATACACAATTATAGTGGGTGAAGGCTTGAATACGAATAAGCTTCAATTACTTTAGTAATGCGAATTACCTTCACAGCTTCTAAAAAGATTGTTGGTTTGTTGTTTGGGTTAGTGACACAAGGACTAGATTTGGCCATGGTGCACCAAATAACTGTGATTTCTTCGTTCGTAAAATTCGTAAAAATTAAAAGTGAAGCAAATTTCATAAAAACATATAGGTATCAACGAAATAATAAATTAATTAACTGTCAACTGCAGGTTAAAATTATGAACAGTCAACTGCAGGATCGGGTGAAACTCAGCAGCAAGTAAAACCAGATAATGATAGAATTAAAATTTTGTCGATTTAAAATTTTGTCGTCGTATCTCTATCATCGTATTCTAAAATATCACCAGCGTGTGAAGGATTGATGGGGTCTGTGTGTGATTCAGTCTATAAGAGTTTAGAGTAGATCATTTTTCTAATAGTGGAGTGTTTTAGCAACTGTCTGACTGTTTATTGGTTTGGTTTGATTTGATTTCCCGCTCTACGATCATTTTTTGGGGATCTACAGTTTAACGGGGAAGTCAGAATTCGAACCTGAAGCATGTGGTTCCAAAGGCCAGAGAATATCCAATTTTCCATTAGGCTGCGGTTATTTATTGGATTTTGTTTCTTCAACAAATATGACTCACAAATACAATATATTGTCGGAAATTCTTCCCCATAAATATTATTTTCTAGTTGTAATAGCAGACAAATACTCGTGATTTACCTTGGGTAACATTGTATCTGCTAAAACGGTTAATACTAATTACTATGTCAGTAAAAGACACGTGGATCAATGGCCTGCTGGTTAAAATTAGGACTGAGGTTCAGTCCGCAAGCGGCTCTGTTGCAGACACTGTTTCAAAAAATGAGGAAACTCGATGGGTGTGTGATGTTCACCATCTTGCCCCGTGAGTCGGACTGCCTGGTGGGAATTTTCCCAGTTTCCTCCCATACAATACACAAATGAGGGGTAGTCCTCCCTGAAATGCACTGACTTCCTTCTTCAGTGACACGGAGCCAAGTCAGACTTCAACCTACAGGTGCTTCATCACAACAGAAGCTATCCCCTTCCCTCCATCCATGAGCAGATACTCATGGGATGTTCGTCCCTCACTGCAGGAACTCACTGATGTTCGTCCCTCACTTGAGGATTAGCCACTACAACAACTATCTCACAGTTAGTATTATTTATTTTTTAGATGGATTAAATTTGGAATTTGATTATGGAACTATTTCATTAAAATATGTAAATTTAAGAAATATTTCTTTTTCTAATGCAGTTGGCAAATACTTAGACAATCATTTGTATGCTATAAGCAAAGGCAGCACCAACGTTACTCCTTTAGCACTATCCAGAGGCCACGTGTAGCTTGAAGATATGCTACGGACGCGAGTAACATTTCTCCTGCAACGGTCTACAACCATACACTGAAGTGACAAAAGTCATGGGATAGCAATATGCAAATTTTCAGATGGCAGTAGCATCGCGTAGAACAGGTATAAATGCGCAGTGCTTTCGCAGAGCTTTCATTTCTGTTCAAGTTATTCATGTGAAGAGATTTTGACGTGATGATGACCGCACGACGGGAATTAACAGACTTTGAACGCGGAATGTTAGTTGGAGCTAGACGCATGGGTCATGCCATTTCGGAAATCGTTAGGGAATTCAACATTCCCAGATCCACTGTGTCAAGAGTGTGCCGAGAGTATGAAATTTCAGGCATAACATCCCACCATGGACAGCGCAGTGGTCGACCGCCTCCACTTAACGACCGAGACCGGCGACGTCTGCAAAGAGTCGTAAATTCTAACAGACAAGCAACACTGCGTCAAATAACCGCAGAAATCAATGTGGGACGTACAAGGGACTTGTCTGTTAGAACTGTGCGGAAAAATTTGGCTTTCTCGGGCTATTCCAGCAGAAGACCGACTCGAGTGCCTTTACTGACAGAACGACATCGCTTGCAGCGACTCTCGTGGGAACGTGAGCATATCGGTTGGTCCCTAGATGAATGGAAAACCGTGGCCTGGTCCGATGAGTCACGATTTCAGTTGGTAAGAGCTGATGGTAGGGTTCGAGTGTGGCGCAGACCCCACGAAGCCATTTACCCAAACTGTCAGCAAGGCACTGTTCAAGCTGGTGGTGGCTCCGTAATGGTGTGGGCTGTTTTTTCATGGCATGGACTTGGTCCTCTGGTGCGACTGGACCGAACATTGACTGGAAATGCTTATGTTCAGCTACTTGGAGATCACTTGCAGCCATTCATGGACTTCATGTACCCAAACAACGATGGGATTTTTATGGATGACAATGCGCCATGTCACCGGGCCACAACTGTTCGCGATTGGTTTGAAGAACATTCTGGACAATTCCAACGAATGATCTGGCCACCTAGATCGCCCGACATGAATCCCATCGAGCATTTATGGGACATCATCGAGAGGTCTGTTCGTGCCCAAAATTCTGCACCATCAATGCTTTCACAATTATGGACGTCTATCGAGACAGCATGGCTCAATATTCCTGCAGAAGACTTGCAACGTCTTGTTGAGTCCATGCCACGTCGAGTTGCTGCACTTCGCTGGGCGAAAGGAGGGCCGACACGATATTAAGAGGTATCCCATGACTTTTGTCACTTCAGTGTATTATACCATTATCTATAATTAAAAGTGAAGTCGGAACCACTATAAACAACCATATCACCGCCTGGACTCGAACCCGAAACTTGCGGCACCGAGCGCCTGAGCACTAGCCACTCTGACATCAGGCTCTTAAAATTAAAAATAAATTATTTAATTAAAAAGTGTCTTATAAACTAGTAAAAAATTATCGTAACTGATATAACTTGAGTTGAATTTATGTTTCCATCCATAAATCTGAAAGCTCTTAGTGAAATCAGATCAGTAATGAGTAACGGCAGTGAAAAAAAGAGGGGGAAATTCTCCAACTTTAATGTTAATTCTCTTTTTCTTTGTCCCATTACTCCAGGTTTAATACTCGACTAATGGACAAGCCTCGCCTGGCATGTCATTTTAACCACTGTTTGTTTCTCGGAATTTTTAACGAGGATACGTAACTAAGACTTGCGAGAACCATTCATTCAATCATCTCGAGGCACGAATTCTTTTCGAAGTTAAAGTTGCCGTTAATGACTGGCTAAATTGGTTTTACCTTTTTGCTCATAAAAGTATTTTAATTTCTGAAGAAGAAGAAGAAGAAAGTAATTCTGGGAAGCTATAAATCTCGCCATTAGTAAAAGACAAGTTGCACCAAAGAGTATAATTTGTTTCGCTTAGAAGAGTATCTGCAGATTTGAGTTTTTTTTTTGTTTTTTGTTTTTTTTACTATTTTTTTTTTTTATTTAATCGGTCGCAAAATTTTATACTTGGAATGCCAGCGATTTTTAAAGTAGCGATACTATAGGGATTTAAAAAAGAAATAATTTCGCTGAGGAAAGAAAAAAGATAAAGAAATAAAGTAAGGTTATAAAGTAAATTCGTGTTTATAGAAAGTGGTTTTAAAAATGGCGCATTGAGTAAAGATAGTATAGTAAAAAAAGAAAATCCAAATACATCTTCCATACGGATTTTTTTTAGTAATGGAAAAAATAATAGATTTGCTACAACTCTTGTCATAGCCTATCTTAACATCATGTAAATCTTGACCACAAGGAACTAAAACAATTATTTTTCATAGTCTGTGTAGTAGGTTTAAGGAATAGAATAGTTGCGAAAACTATTCACAGAAAAATTCTTTAAAACATGTCTTAAATAAAGTTAGACCTTTTGCACGTTTGACATCAATAAATAAAGGATATTCTCTTCCAACTGCCAATATATACGTCCATAATTTCAACTTCCAATATATACTTGGGATGTGCAGGGATATGTTGCATGCATATTTGGGATGTACAGGGACATGTTGCATGCATATTTGGGATGTGCAGGGACATGTTGCATGCATATTTGGGATGTGCAGGGTCATGTTGCATGCATATTTGGGATGTGCAGGGACATGTTGCATGCATATTTGGGATGTGCAGGGACATGTTGCATGCATATTTGGGATGTGCAGGGACATGTTGCATGCATATTTGGGATGTGCAGGGACATGTTGCATGCATATTTGGGATGTGCAGGGACATGTTGCATGCATATTTGGGATGTGCAGGGACATGTTGCATGCATATTCCAGCAGAAGGATGTGCAGGGACATGTTGCATGCATATTTGGGATGTGCAGGGACATGTTGCATGCATATTTGGGATGTGCAGGGTCATGTTGCATGCATATTTGGGATGTGCAGGGACATGTTGCATGCATATTTGGGATGTGCAGGGACATGTTGCATGCATATTTGGGATGTGCAGGGATATGTTGCATCGGTATCTTGCGATATGCAGGGATATGTTGCATCGGTATCTTGCGATATGCAGGGATATGTTGTATCGGTATCTTGCGATATGCAGGGATATGTTGCATCGGTATTTTGCGATATGCAGGTATATGTTGCATCGGTATCTTCCGATATGCAGGGATATATTGCGTCGGTATCTTGCGATGTGCAGGGATACGTTGCGTCGGTAACCTGCGATGTGCACGGATTTGTTGCATCGCTATCTTGCGATGTGCAGATATATGTTGTATCGGTATCTTGAGATGTGCAGGGATATGTTGCGTCGGTATCTTGCGATGTGCAGGGATATGTTGCGTCGGTATCTTGCGATGTGCAGGGATATGCTGCATGGATATTTAAAAAAATAGTCGCATGTAAATCATGGGTAGTGCAAGGATATGCTACATGTATATCGTGGGATGTGCAAGGATATGTTGCCTGGATATTTTACTATGTAAAAGAATATGAAATAAAACTATTCTGTTGGCCATTTATAATACACAAAACATCATTAGATTTTATATAAAATCTTATAATATTATGTAAATTTTTATAGAAACTCTTTTCATGAATAAGTATAATTATTAAATATTCATACAAATGTTATAATATATTTAATAACATAACATTTAATATGATATACGAGTTTGATTATCAAAATAATAAAAGAAGTTACATCCTTTGTATGCAGCTCTTCATAATAGTAATACTTTTTTCGGAAATTCTATACTCGCCTATGAAATGAAATCCTACTTATTCGCATCAGCTGAAGCCAGAATGCATCATGCAACGTCATAGCTCAATATTAATTCCCTACCAACAACAAATAACCTTATTTATATCCTCTTCCCAGAAGACAGTCCCAGATTAACTTTAATGGAATTCAGTCTAAAGCAGAGCAACAAATACCGACGGGGACCTTAATCTCCACGGCCTGCATCCAGATCTAATGGTGGCAGTCAGGAAAAAATGTTATCAATCCGGTGCATGTCTCCCGGAGCCCTTTCCTGAAATCAACAGGAAAAAGAAGGAAAGAAAGAAGGAAATCGGGATTCGGAATCTATTGAGTGAAAAAGAGTTTAGTCGTTGTGTGGATGTGTGATCAATAAATACTTTCTGTACAGGATCTTCAGCTATCGACAGTGGCAATCTGTGGTTGTCTTATAGGAAGTTCGGGTTCGTGTCTGGAGGCGAGTTTAGGTTATGCTGACTGTTAAAGAAACACATTTATTTCGATTGTAATATTTGCTTCTGGTTTAGGTTAAACTATCAGATGTGACTCGGTATTACTTGGCTACAGAAAATAAAACGTTTTTATTTATAGAAGATTTTACTAGGAAAAATATCAGTTCATAATTAAAAGATTTGAGACTTTAAATAACTCTACTGAATTAAATAAATTTGACCAAAAAAACGCATCGTTTCACTGCTTGTTTGACATTAATTTACAGTAACTTAATAATGAAATAATTTTAATTTTGAGCACATTGATTTTTTAACACATATCCTCATCCTTTTCAACACCCTGTCCTACACTTCCATTTGTATTTAAAAGCATATTCATATAAAAACGCACATTGATTTTTTAACACATATCCTCAACCTTTTCAACACCCTGTCCTACACATCCATTTGTATTTATTTAAAAACAAAAAAACGCACATTGATTTTCTGAAACATATCCTATTCTTTTAACACCCTTTTCTACACATCCATTTGTATTTAAAAACGTATCAAAAATGCAAATTGATTTTCTGGCACATATCCTATTTTTTTAACACCCTTTCCTACACATCCATTTGTATTTAAAAATATTCCTTATAAAAATGCACACTGATTTTCCAACATCATATCCTACATCAATTTTAACACCAAATCCTACACATGCATAGAGCATTTGCATTTAAAAACAATATAAATATAAAAACGTACACTGTTTTTCTAACATATATCCTACATCCTTTTTAACACCCTATTTTTTTACACATGCATAGAGCATTTGCATTTAAAAGCAGCATAAATACAAAAACGCACACTGATTTCCTAACATATATTCTACATCCTTTTTAACGCCATATCCTACACATGCATAGTGCATTTGCATTTAAAAACAATATAAATACAAAAACGCACATTCATTGTCTAACACATATCCTACACCCTTTTTAACACCCTATCCTACACATGCATAGAACATTTGTATTTAACAACAATATGCATAAAAATGAGAATGGATTTTCTAACACGTAGTCTACATGCATTTTCAGCATGCTTCCTATCCTAAGCATATACAGAAAATTTGAATTTAAAAACCATATGCTTAGAAATGGGTACATAGGCATTTTTGCTAAATAATCAAGGCACACACACTTTTATATTCTTACAAAATAAATTGTTACAAAACAATGACAATTCTATTTTCTTTTTATACCAATATAATGCCTGGTTGTAACGGTAATTCAATGTTATAATAAATCAAATTCACAGTTTTTATTTATTTAAAAAGGAACTTATCAGAAATTTCTAGAAACTTTTATCTACACTCTAGATAAAAAATAATAAAAAAGGAATTTCTTAATAATATAGTTTTTACTGCAGCGCATACACAAGATGCATAAAAGTAAGATTCAATAAATTAATTTCCATGAATAAAATCGTGCAATTTTAAAATTGAGAAAATATTTTATGTTTATTACTCCTAAAATAAATTTAGATGTTCCATTTTTATGCATATTTTTGTATAATTAAAAGAAAACGAATTTCGTGGTAACAAGTTGTAATTTATCAAAACATTTTATGCAACAAAGTTTTGCTAATTTTTTCATTTTGATTTGTTTTCCTTCATCTGATGCTATATATATATATTTTTTTTACTTTATGACTCTTTTTTTCATATACAAAAATTGAAAACAACATAATTTTCACAAAAAATGCTTTCAAATTTTTTTACCCCATTTTTAGATAAATTTTACCTTTTAGGTTCAAAAACAGAGATTTTTTTTTTTTTTTTCTTAAAAAATAGAAATCGTGGACATTTCTTATATTTAATTAAGAACATCATAAATACATCTGTTCATTTTGCTTAATAACAATATTTTTTGATATATTTATTTATTGTATAAAATTTTATTAAAAAATTATATTGTCCAAATATATATTGTCCGTCCATAAGATATCCTTAGACATCTTAAGATATATTTTAAGATAAATTTATCAAATTAAAAATTTTGTATGTACTCTAATTTTTATCATAGTCACATTATTATAAAATCGTTTCAAATATTTGAAATTGAATTTTACGGTAAATAATAAAATAAATTACATATACATTAATGCAGATAACAGCTGCCTATAAAATATTTAGGAAAGCAATAATTTAATAATAACTGAAGAACTTATAAGCACACAAAAAAATCATAAATAACTTATTGCATTTTGCGACTCAAAACCTCATATTTCTAATGCTTTTGGATTTCTTGTTTGTTTTTCAGGAATATTGCCAATTGAAAAATACGTGATAATTTTTAATGGATATTTTTAACATAAATGCAGAATCATTGCCAAATTTGTTCAGATATGCATACAAAATTTAATAATTTACCACTCAGTTGAACAATTCATCATAATCATTATCATCATCATCATTTGTGCAGCAGCCCATTGTAGGACAAGGCCGTCTACCTACTGGTAGATTTCGAGACGAGAGATGTTTTCCTTTTTGCAGGGGAGTGTTGTAAGTTCTACGCCCAACGCTCAACAGTCATATGAGACCGGGACCTATGGCTTAAAGTGAATTCCGAACCACTACAAACATCCATAGCATCTCCGAGACTCGAACACGAAACCTTTGGTATCGAGCTTTAGAAAATTCTGCAATTAAAGCTGGTAAATTTTGAAAAAAAAAAAATATAATATATTTGAAAAACATTTCCATTAATGTTAAATAATAAACTGGTTATTTCACGCTAGGCCAGCTGTTTAATTAAGTTACCAAAAAGAAAATTGACCAATTTTCAAGTTTAATTTATAAGAATGAATCGACAGAGTCGTTACAGAATTTAACACCAAAATCGAATTTGCCTGAATAAAAATTGAATAGAGCGCTGTCATTTGAATAGAGCGAATCCGTTCCATTTGGGAGAGTAGAATCCCTGATTAGAATCCTCTTCCCAGACTGGATTTCAAGGTAAAGGTGGAGGTCAGCGGCGATGTTGCCATGACAACTGCAGTCCAAGCAACAGCTGAGGATCTGGAGTCGCAATTTCTCGATCGCTTTGGGGATTTGGCACTGCAACCAGCACTGCCCATTGAAATGTCAGTTAAGTGCGTCCATTGGTGGGTTTTAATGGGATCCGTTTCCGTTGAAGCGATAACAAATTAATGGAGGCTCTCTCCGGATGATTTAATTGAAAGGAATCTTCTCAAGAAGGGTTGAGGATGTCCTTGAAATAAGACAATTGGGATTTTAAGAAGAGTAGGAGAGGGGATCCGGCGCATTTTCTGTTTTGTTTAATAAGGAATATTTCGACTGATTTTCCTATTAATATTCTTTTTGTCTTTTTATTTGCAGGATAGTTAATTTTAGAGAATGCTCTATATAAAATAACATTATATAAAAATTCAACGTAAAGGATCATGGTTTAAGAATGCTTGCTTTGTTGTAGACACTATTTCAAAAAAAGAGGTTTGATTTGAGCCTATGAAATCTTTGAACCTATGAAAACCTCTCTAAAGGGACCTAGAGTTTAAAGTGGATTTCGAACCACTCACAAACATCCATGCTACCGCCAGGATTCGAACCTGAAATCTGTGATCAAAAAAGAGGAGACTCGATGGCTAATTTATTGTTAAATTGCTAATTTGCCACATGTTATAGCTTTATCGTCACATTTATTGTTAATTTGCTATTATGTAAAATGTAATCGATTTAACGCCAAATTTTATCGCACGTCACGCCAAAATTTTGTATGTTGTTTACAATGCCGAAATAGAATGATAAAAAAAAAAGAAAAGAAAAGAAAAAGTGGAAAATTACTTAATTTTATTCAACAATTTCCTTCTTTAAAGGCATTAATGATATCTTTATCTCCTCAAGGAAATCATTAAAATTCTTTATAATGTCAAATTTTGGCTGTTACAGCCAAATGTACTCTGAGCGATGGTTATCGAGCATTTTGCAATAAATTTATAATAGCGATAAAATTTGGCGTAACAGCAATTAGTAACATGACAGCGTAAAAATTCTCGGAACTATTAGAAATAACAAAAAAATTCTAATACACAAATTTGAACATTTTGAAATCATCGCTTGTGCAAAATTGAGTTGAAGAAAAATAGTTGACACTGAAATCCAGATATCTAAGGCTAATTTAACACATCTGATAAAACTGTTTTCATCGACCAATCATGTGACTAGATACCATGGACAATCATCCCCATCATTCCAAAATAAGCCAGAATAATAGTAAAATTACAATAAAATTACCACATCTGGCGACTTTTTTCTCATGTGGCGCTAAAAAGTGACGTCAAACACCAATGACCCTATTTTGCGATTTGGCCTAAGTACTAACTATTTTACACGATGGAGACGTTCCTGAAGAATAAGTGTAAAAAAATACATTGCATCTATGGAAAAATAAAAGATTGATTTCAGTCCTAAGAAATCAGCAAAAATAATACAATAAATATAGTAGTTATAAAAATAAAAGTAAAGCAAAAGTTTTCTTCTTAGAATTTGGGTCGATCGTGTTAAATCAAAATCAAATACGTTAAATCAAAATAAGTCTTGAAAAAAGATAATTTTTTTTTCTAATTTACGTTAAATCAAAAACGCATAAAAATATTATTGAGTGTACGTTATATACCATGGGTTATATATTACCATGGGTGAATTATACCATATTATACCATGGGTGAATTATACCATATTATACCATGGGTGAATATGAATAACATAAAAATAATTGTTATTAAGATTTTAACATTCTTAACCCCTTAACTGCCGCCGGCGTATATATACGTCTCACTCAACTGCTGCGTTCCCTGCCGCCGGCGTATATATACGCCTTTCCGAAGTACGATCCTTTGCATTGCGCTGCTATAAAGAAAACTGTTCCCACGGTCTTGGAATGCCACAAAATGACCTTGACAATGTTTGAAACGGATTTTATTATTTCTGAGAAAAGGGATAGGGTATTGGTAAAGGGGATGTTTCTGAAACGGTGAGTCATAGCTGTGCAGTATTTGCTTCTTTTTCTGTTTGAGTAGGTCGTGCTTTTTTTATTCTTCATTTGCTTCCGTTTCGTCGTGAAACCCGCTATCAATGCAATGAATGTGATTTTGGTTTATGTGACTTGGTTTATAAAAAACAAGTTTAGACATTTTAAATAAATAGTTATTTCTCCTATCATATTTTACATATGAAACAATAAAGAATTCTTGTTTTAGGAAATATCACACAGCAGATAAGTTTTAACATCTGTTTTATTACACTGTTATTCTATACTTTAAATTTAGAATTTGTTTTTTTTACATTTTATTTTTTCTGTGAAAGTAAAAAGGTTTTATGTTGCAAAACGCACCTCTTTTTTTCCTCCAATACGTCGCATAACTACGCGCGCCTGCATGAAAAACGGTGGCACTGGGGAGCGCATCTCGTAAGTTTTCCTCGGCAGGTAAGGGGTTAAAATGATAAATCAATCTGTGTTCAACAATCGATTCAAAATGGTTTGTGTAGCTGCTTTGGTATGTTTTTTTCAATTGATACAATGTTAATTAATAATATGTAATAACTCCTACAGCAAAACTTTCTTTGTATAATTTCAAACAAAGATCATGATGTTGTATAAAGAAGATTTTAATAGTTGTATGTATGCTTTTTTTTTTTTTTTTTTTTGTTATATACCTTGAAATCAAGAATTTAGAACATTTCTTACCAACATTCAAATTAAAAGTTAAATATAATAATTTAAATAAGAATATTTTTTATTAAAAACAATCATAATATAATTATGAATAAATTTCATTAATTATGATTTTAAATTTAAGGGAAAAAATAATATCCTTCAAAATAGGATACATTATTATAAATACTGAACAAATTAGTAATACTACCTAAATTTTTTTAAGTAGAAAAACCGATTTTCAAATAGAGAAAAGGAAAAAGCAAATCGCCTGAACTACTCTTAAAATGATAAAAACTTTTTAATCGTTTATTTAACATAAATGTTTTGAGGTTTGATTCCTTAATGTGTTCTTACTCATGCAGACAAGCAGTATTTTTATTGAGCAATAAGATCTTTGTTAACATTTTATTTTAACTGATTTAAAACTTAAAATAAATAAATTGTAGCCAATTTAACTCATTTACTAGCCACGATGTTTTCCAAAAACGCGGCTCTAATGGCCACTCTATCCATTGGTCTATTTGGAGTTACAATTCTTTTTTCGTCTATGTGACCATTAAAGTTTAAGAAAGTTTGGGGTTTTTTTTGTTAATTTTTTCCCACATTAGTTCATTTGCCCGAACTCTTTCCAATATAAAAAAAAGATATTTCAATACAAGTTACGTATCTGAAAATTGTAATTATTCCGATATCCAGACATTGAAAAAAACTAAAATGAACACAGAAACAAATTCTCGGTTAAATAGTTATTTTCTCAGCGGACCCCGCCCTTTGCGTCGACTTATTATCGGTCAAGGCTTTTTCAACAATTGAGACCTTTACCTGAACATTAGTTGATCGACACGATAGTTGTAGTCTCTGCTCAAACTCTAAATGAATTGAGCAATTGATTTTTTCAAGCTAAGCATTAGATGACTGATTTTACATTATAAAACATCCTCATGACAATTTTTAAAACATATAAGAATGATGCGATGGAAGTTATTGAGAACTGGAAATTTATTTTGCTTATCTGCCTCGATGACAACGTGTATGAATGGTGAGACATCAATTCTTGTTGAAATACTCGGATTGAAAAGTAAATTGCTATAAAATTGCAATACTGTATTGGGGTGGGTGCGGATCCCTGTTCGGGCGCCACTTTGCAGTAATGTGAGTACGGATCACACGCACTGGAACCAGATTGTAATGTGAAGATTGGGCAATCGGATTGTAACTGGACGTGGTTGGGTTGAGACACTTGAGTCATGGGTTGGAGAACTCACAGCTTTATTGACACACGCACAAACACCACATACATACAATTAGAAGCGCACACAATTTTTAACACATCTAAAGATAGAACATTATTAAAGGAAGGACTCCATTTCAAAACCGAAGACCCGATATTTGGCTAAGCGCAGGGTGCGCAAAATATACTTTATCTCCGAATGAGAGTTTGTACGCCTACTAATACGTAAGTTTGCATTAAATATTTTCTTCTCGGGATGGGAAACTATAAACTATACGCTTCTTAACGGCAGGGCAGGTTACGCTGTACAGCCCCTTCTTTCTGGAGGCCGTTGATAATTTCTCCTGAGTGCTACATCGCTAGTGTATAGGAGGTAGCGTGGTTACAGTACGTAATAAGCTGTATAATTGCAGCAAATTATATTTATTATAATTTAAATGCAGCAGATTTTTGAACCATTTTCTCAAGTCATTTTAATGTTGGTGATAAAATAATTGTGCAAGTCATCTTTTCCTTGAATAATTAAAAATAAATAAACAGAAACCTCAGTCTAAAAAACGCAATAATTTTGATTTTGATTGATCTGTAATTCATACAGGAAGCTTTGATATTTATTCATATTAATCTGTAATCATAAATTTAATCACCTTTTAGCACCTAAATAACAAAGCTGATTAAATAAGAAATTAATTTAAAAAAAAAAAATTCTGAAAAAAATCGTTTTGGATAAAACAAACAAACACCATTTAAATGCAAAAAAGGAATCTATTAATCATTTTATCATAGGATCACTTAAATGGTTGAATTTTTTGCTGTTTAAAAATAATAACAGTTTTTTTTTTAATTAGAACTAAATTTGATGGAAGAAAGTAATTTTTCTGAGTATAAAGGATCACAAAAGTGTTCGTGCGTTAAAGATGTCCAATTTTATTTTTACAAAATTAAAATAAACACAACGAATCGATTAAAAAAAAATAAAATGATGAATTAGAAAAATTTATGTTCTTTCTTGGAAAAGAAAAAAAAATCTTGATTTCAAGGTAAAAAAGACTCTTTAACAAAATAAAAAGAAGAAAAAATGCAAAAAGGATGCAATAAAAAATATAGTTCAAAAAGGATAATATTTTATTTCTAGAATTGCAAAAAAGAATAGAAATCCATTTTTTTAATATTCATAATTCCTTTTTTTTTTTCTTAATTGTATCGATTCTACATAAAGATAAAAAGTTTGCAAGGAGATTATTTTTCTTAATATTAATATAGTTTCATAAAGCCAAAGTTAGTTACTAACTTGAAAAATAAATGATTAAAAAGAATAACAATTAGAATAGTGTTTCCTTTATATATGAAAAGTAAATCTTATCAATATGTTTTTAATACATTTTACAACTTTGACATTTAGGAAACAATAAACGTTTTAAAATAAATTTTAAACTTCAATCAAAATAAATGCCCGCCCTTAAGTAAAATTATTTGGTACTTACGTATTAACGATATCTTGGCGACAGACTTGGCGGTTTTTAAGTGTCGCCAATCTAACAGCTACAGATTTGCTGCGTTTTGACGCCATTTTGTAGTGCTACGAAAATGCGTATTTGGGATTTGCCAGAAACAGAACAAGATGCAATTTTATTTTTTCAGGAGTGAAATATTTAACCAAAACAACCAAAATGTCCCAATTCCCATGACATGAAACTTTATTTTGGTAAACGTAAGTTTTGGAAATGCAATTTCAGTCAGTGTGCTTATCGTGTGCGGCTTAGCGAATTGAAAGCGTTTTGATTTTAAATGAAGTGTTTTATATATTATATTTTATTTTTTGGACCAAAAATTTTAAGTGTAGATTGGCGCCACTTAAAAACCGCCAAATCTGTAGCTGCGGTTGGCGCGTGTGCTCTTCATTGGCGCAACTGCCGCCAAGGTACCGTTAATACGTAAGTACCAATTATTTTATTCGAAGGTATAATATTTTTTCTTTCATTTGATAAAGAATTTAACTGACTCGATTCGTGACTCAGTGGCAACGTGCGCCGCTGGTGAACATTAGGGCCGAGGTTCAATCCTTTGGCGGCATTGTTGCAGACACTGTTTCAAAACACGAGGAGACTGGGAATTTTCCGGTTTTCTCCCTTACGATACACAAATGTGATGTAATTCCCCCTAAAACGTCCTCCCACCCGTTTCACTGCCTTCTTAAATGTATGCAAATTTTAATGAAACAAGTTTACCGATTTTGCATATTTTGATAAAACAATTCAGATTTACATTATAATAAATGAAAAATATATACCACGATATATTTTAAAACTCTGTTCAGTATAATAATAATAATAATAACGATAATAAACAAATATATTTTTAAACGATAGATCCAAATCACTTTTTGACATAATAGAAGAGCAAAATTAAAATATGAATTATTTTATGAAGTTCAAGCAATCAGAATTAAAAATATTTAATTATAATGCAATTTACTTAATACGGAAATTCATATATTCAGAATACCAAAAAGCGACATTTAAAGATTTTTTTTTTGTTCAATGCAGCTGGCAAACACTTAGACAGTTTGGTCTTGGATGCCTTAAAGCAAGCGTTGCACAGATGTTACTCACTTTGCATTACCCAGGGGGCACGTATAACTTGAAAATAAGCCACGGACGCGGAGTAACAATGACCCCGCAATGCTCTTATTAGGACCTACGGTTTAAAGAGGATTCCGAACCACTACAAACATCCATGGCACCGCCGGGACTCGAAGCCGAAACCTGTGGTACCGAGCGCCAGAGCGCTAGCCACTCGGCCATTCAGGCCCGCGAAATTTTAAAGTAATAAGTAATGTTATTAAACAGTAAGCGCTGTGAAGAATTGTCTAAGTTCTATTACCCAATCCATTTGATACTATTTGATACCTTCTCTATTGATACTGGATCCAATTTGATACTCTCACTCTTTATTAGTAACAGTAGAAACGATTTCGGGCAGGTAGTTTCGTGACACACGATAGCGTGTGAATGCTTCTTTTTTCTCCAATTGCATTAAATAATTGAATATCGATTGAAAAGCTACAAGTTGTTTTGTACCACCAAAAATGGAATATTTTCTACCTCCCATTTCAGATTTCTGACAATGCATCCTTTTTAATGAAATAGCAGTCTAAATTATAATGAAACAAATATCAACTGTACAATCTATCACTGCTAAACCATCATGTTTGGTACATCATATAAGCTCGGCAAAAAGTGGAAGTGACTGTCTAAAGAGCAATTTAATTATTATTCTTTAGTTCTATATTCAATTTAATTACTATTTTTTATTATTTTTTTAATATTTATTTAGTTACTGTTTCAGTTTTAATATTTATTGTTTAATGTTTATTTAACTTTTTAATATTGTTTATTTCATAAATATTTTTTAAATATCAATAATTTAATATTTATTTAATTACTATTTCTTTAACTTTAATTACTTAATATTTATTTAATTACTATTTCTTTAACATTAATTATTTAATATTTATTTAATTACTATTTCTTTAACATTAATTATTTAATATTTATTTAATTACTATTTCTTTAACATTAATTATTTAATATTTATTTAATTACTATTTCTTTAACATTAATTATTTAATATTTAATTACTATTTTTTTAATATTAATTATTTAATATTTATTTAATTACTATTTCTTTAACATTAATTACTTAACATTTATTTAATTACTATTTCTTTAACATTAAGTACTTATTTATTTAATTACTATTTCTTACAAGTTTTTATTTAATATTTATTTAATTACTATTTTTTACAATTTTTTATTTAATTTTTTTTAAATATTTAATGTTTAATCTTTATTTAATTACTATTTTCTTAATATTCATTGTTTAATGACGCTTTGTTTTAGTGATATATTTAATTCATTTTCTTCCGTGGTATGTATTATTTGAATATGTCCGATTTCAAAACCATTTAACCCAATTAGAAAAAGATTATATGAATTTAAATAGTTCTGTCAAATTAATATAAATATATTTACGGATCAAATAAACTTTAATTGTGCTATTCTCAAAACGATTTTACGCATGAAAACACCAACGAGATCATGTTTTTGTATTTTCAAGAGGCTTCTAATTTTTGATATAAACGCAACAAATCGATTTAAAAAAAAATGATAAATTAGAAAATTTTTTGTTCCTTTTTGGAAAATAAAAATAAAAATCTTGATTTCCATTTAGAAAAAAAGACTTTTAAACAAAGTAAAAAGCGGTAAAATGCAAAAAGATGCAATAAAAAATTAAAAAAAAAAGAAAATATTATTTCTAAAATTGCAAAAAAAAATGGAAATCTATTTTTTTAAATATTTATAATGCATTTGTTTTTCTTAATTTATCGATCATACAAATTTATATCATTTTATTTACATTATTTTTTTTACCATTGGTAAAATGAAAATTGATAAATGAGCTACTAAGTGGTTTAAAAATCCAACTACCAACATTTTTTATAAAAATAATTATTATTCCTAAATTCTCCGCATTAATGTTAAAATTGAATTTCATGGAGTCAATACAATTGTATTCGTCAATATTGCAACCAGTATCAAAGATAATTACTATAATAGCAGCACACCAAATTTGTATTAAGAGACTTTGTCTCACTATTAAGGCTTATAAAAAGTTATCTTGAATTAACAAGAAATACATTCTTATAGAATCTACTTAATTATCAAGAACAAAAAAGATTTTTAGTATTAAGAAATATAGTATCTTTTTGCTGAAAATATACAATTTTCTTTTGGTTGTCTTTAGCCATTCTACCATACTTTGCTACCTGTTAATGTAGTACAATTACTTTTGTAGGATACAATATTTTTTTGCAAGCCAATTCATAGTACTAGGGTGGCTTTTAAATGAGTGCAAATAGTACATCTTTAAAGTTGTAAAAATATTTTGTTATGGAATGACTGTTATTATAAATAAAGGAATTTGGTACTTACGTATTAATGCTACCTTGGCTACAGTTGCGCCAATAAAGAACAATCTTGTTGTTCGCACGCGCACGCAGTTATCTTTTGAACGCCAACCGCAGCTACAGATTTGGCGGTTTTAAATGGAATTCTGCTTCCCTCAAACCAGTTGTCTTTTTTAAGTCCCACATGATAAGCACATTGACTGAAATTGCATTTCCAAAACTTACGTTTAGCAAAATAAAGTTTCATGTCATGGGAATTGGGACATTTTCGTATTTTTGGTAAAATATTTCGCTCCTGAAAAAATAAAATTGCATCTTGTTCTGTTTCTGGCAAATCCCAAATACGCATTTTCGTAGCACTAAAAAATGGCGTCAAAAATCAGCAAATCTGTAGCTGTTACATTGGCGCCACTTAAAAACCGCCAAATCTGTAGCTGTTAGATTGGCGACACTTAAAAACCGCCAAATCTGTAGCCAAGGTAGCGTTAATACGTAAGTACCACGAATTCAATAAAAAGCCATTGAATTTATTTCACACATTCTTCTGAATCCATTAGTAAAGATCATAATACATCAAATTACGGTATGAAGTCGGTATAAAAACTTCGACTGAAGAATTAGAACGGTTTGGACCGACTCCCCTCCGTTGGTACTTATATTAGTACATACTTTTGTACTCTTAGATTTTAAGTCGTTTGTGTACACAAAAGAAATTGAGGTTGTTACAGCTTCATTTTATGTCAAGTATTACTCGCTTTGTGTAAAACTTTATAAATTACCTGGATGTATACATTTCTAATAAAACACATAATTCTAAAATAGTATGGCATATACGAGTACGGCTCACTTTTACTACTTTTTTCGTTTTTACATAATATTTTATTTTAAAATAATACGAAAAAGCTCTCTTAATTTTTTCAAACATAAACAGATACTTTATATGAACAAATAAAAAACATTTCATGCCTGATGATAGAAACACAAAATAATTTATGTATTATGCAATTGTAATTGTAAATAAAAATATGACATTGTATTTCCTTACCTCATGTAAATCGCCCTCTGCTATATATATATATATAACAATACAGTTCATAAAACTTCATTGCAATAATCATAGCTCATAATATCGAATTTCATAATACAGTCCACGTAAACGTATGAAATTTGTCCAGAACAAATCAACAAATAAAAATAAATAATCTTCGTTCCTATAATTTCAACACTTTGAGAAATTGCGATTATAATTTTATAATGAGTGTGATTACGTTATCTTTGATTGCCAATTCAAACATGATGATGAATGAAGTGGTATATGGGGATGTGAAGCAACAAGGACTATAATCCCCTAATCACTATATATATGAACAGTAAGTTTTTCCTTATTTTTAATATGTCACCCTCCACAACGCCTTACGGCCGTGTTAGACGGGGACCTACGGTTTAAAGTGGATTCCGAACCACTACATATATCCATGGCACCGCTGGGACTCGAACCCGAAACCTGTGGTACCGAGCGCCAGAGCGCTAGCCACTCGGCAATTCAGGCCCCCAATTCAAACATATTTTTCATCAAAATTACAAATATTATTCATAGCTCCCCACAAGGATTGCCATGCAAAATTCCAAAGATTATTTCAGTTATTGTCAGATACTTTTCTGAACAAACATGTATAATAATAAAAAGTACTGCCTGAGCCCTTATTATCGAACAATTTTTACGCTACATTTCCAAAGCTTTTATGAAATTATCAATACAATTTGTTACATGACAAAAAAAATAGATAAAATTCTTATCACTGCATTTTAATGATTTATAAAACAAGTTTCCATTATTCCAAGATTCAGTTAGTAATAACCATGCCATCAGGGCATTTAACACAAAATAATAATAAACCCAACTCACTAGTAATGAACTCAAACCTGTTTTTATGTTGTCCTTTTTTGTGCCTCTTATTTTGTGCAATTGGGCCTGAATGGCCGAGTGGCTAGCGCTCTGGCGTTCGGTACCACAGTTTTCGGGTTCGAGTCCCGGCGGTGCCATGGATGTATGTAGTGGTTCGGAATCCACTTTAAACCGTAGATCCCGGTCTAATAGGATCGTAAAGCGTTGCGGGGGCATTGTGACTCCGCGTCCGTGGCTTATCTTCAAGTTACACGCGCCCCCTGGGTAATGCAAAGTGAGTAACGTCTGTGCAGCGCTTGCCTTAAGGCATCTAAGACGTCCATTTCTGTTTGCCAGCTGCATTGGAAAAAAAATTGTGCAATTTTTTTTTTATTTTTATTATTACTTATTATTTATTTATTGGGGTTTTTTTTTGTCTTATATAAAGATATTACACCAAATGTATGTTATAAATCAAAAGTTAATTGAAAAATTTAATTTAAAACGAAAACAACAAATATCTGTCAAAGTAACATGCAAATCCAAAAATAATCTAACAGATGGCCCACCCGATATTGTACCACGAATGTTATTAGATGCGAGGTAGCATCTTTAAAAGGTGAAAATGATTTTGAACAAGTTCTCAAAAAGGAAACCGCGTACAATGAACAGTTTTAAATACCCATTTTAGAATCTATATAAGCAAATCAAGCATTTAAAAATGTTTTAAACGTTTCTAAATTCAATTTTTCTTTGTTTGGAAAACCAATTTCTAGCTACATCGTGAGTTTTTAATTTACATGTTTTCTATTTGGGTCTTTTCTAATGGTGTCCCTATTTACCGCATAATGTTTTTTAAATGTATCAAAAACAGAATATTGTATGAAGTTTAGGCATATTTTTTATGCTGTCTTTCTTCTCCGCACAAAAACATATTTAAATCTACACCAATTTTCAATGAAACTTATTAGTGAGTTTAGGTTGAACTTGAACGTCATATCCCTAGAACTTCCCTACACTTAATTGCGGCCTGTTGGCCAATTGGCTAGCGCTGTCGCCTTTGGTGCGTCAGGTTCGAATCCTGACTGTGACATAGATGCTTGTCAGTGATTCGGAATACACGTTAAATTGTTGGTCCCGGTTTGATTAGCTCAAAATGTGCACAAAAGGACCGTAGCTCAAAATGTGCACACCTCATTGACACAGCACCCCCAGGATGGACCAAGACAGTCTGCCAACTTTTAGAAAATATTTTTTTAATGGGGTAGGTTTGTAAGCCCTATGCTATACAGTCCTATTAGACCTTGACCTACGGTTTAAAGTGGATTCCGAACCACTCCAAACATCCATGGCATCGCCGGGACTCGAACCTGAAGCCTATGGTATCAAAGACGAGAGCTCTGGCCGATCTGCCCTACAGCCGCCCTCGAGAAAGAAGAGGAAGTACAGCACAATCTGTGCTGGCGCTAAGAAACATGCAGATTATAATCTGTCATTCCGAGAGGAAATATATTTAATGCAAACCTGCGTATTAGTTGGCCTACATTCACTCACCCGGAGAGGGCAGCTTGATGTCCAATTGGCTAGCGCACTGGCCGTTGGAACCACAGGCATCAGGTTCGAATCCTGGCAATGGCATGGATGTTTGTGAGTGGTTCGGAATCCACGTTAAACCGTTGGTTCCGGTTTGATTCGCTCAAAAGGTGCACAAAAATGACTGTAGAACGACAAACCTATCCAAATCTACACTCATTTGGAAAGTGTCCTGCATCTAACATCACATAGTAAGTAATTCTTTAAAATTTGTAATGTTCAAACTTCTTGTTTTAATAATTAAAATATTAATGCTCGTTTATACATTTATTTTTTATATCTGTTAAGTTTAGAAAATTTTAAAAATTAGTTATACCTATAAAAATTAAATTCAGTTTTTTTTTTCGACCACCACTATTGATAAGAGGCTATATACTACATAGTGCTAAAATAAGAAAACATTCCTCAGTGTCAAATATTCGAATAAATCGAACACTTCACTTCCCTTGCAAGAATGTCCTTCGAAATTTTCACCTCGTAAACAACCAATTAGAGTTTCGAAACTCAATGGGTAAATCCTGACCTGGAGACAATCCGCGAGCCAATCCGATTAGCGCTTTGCATTCATCAGAACATAATAGATTTTCTGGGATTCCAGGAAGTCTTCGAACAAAGCACAACTCCCCTCGCTGTTCGAAATCGATTTGCTAATAATATTCAGATTTCGTTGCCAGAGCCAATATCCGAACGCCGCCGGCAACAAATAGGCCGAATTAGGGCTCGCAGATTACCTCGTTTGCGAAACATTCCTTACATTGTATACGGTAATATTCTGAAGTTATTAGCATTGTATACAATAACAGTCTTTAAAATTAAAATAACTATATTTTAATCGCAATAATAATTATTAATAGTATTTTTTATGTATGGGGACTGATGGCCGAGTGACTTGCGCTCTGGGGCTCGGTGCCACAGGTTTCAGATTCCAGACCCGGCGGTGCCATGGATGTTTGTAGCTGTTCGGAATTCAATTTGAATCGTAGATCCTAGTCAAATATGACTGTTGAGCGTAACGTTGACAATCTATCCCGTAAAAAAGAAAACATGTCATGCCTCGAAATCTGCAAGCAGCCAGGTGGCCTTGGTCCACCATGGAGCTGTTGTAGATGATGATGATTTTTTTAATAAATGCATTGAAATATTGGTGTTTGTGTCTAATCCTCAGTGTCCTTCAGGGAGGGCCGGGCATCCTAAATGGAGTCTACACATGGGTGGAAGGTAAAGGGGCCAGCTTCTGTTGTGACGGAGCACCCATAGGTAGAAGTCTGACTCGGATCCGTTTCGCTGAGGAAGGAGGATAGGGCCCTCCAGGATGATGTTTAGGGGGAACCACCCAACATTTATGTTTAGAACGGGAGAAAACTCGGTAAACTCCACCAAGTAATCTGAATAACGAGGGCAGATTATTGACATCACAAACGCCATCGATTCTCTCCGTTTTTTGAAACAGTATCTACAACAAAAGCTCCAGCAGATAAACCTGAGCCCTAATGCTGAGAGGCCTGATGCCCGAGTAGCTAGCTCTCTGGCACTCGGTACCACAGTTTCGGGTTCGAACCCCAGGGTGCCATGGATATTTGTAGTTGTTCGGAATCCACCACTCCCGGTAGGTCCCGATTGAAATGTATTCCGATGCCCTAGGACATCCTTTATATACACTCCACTGCAATGTGCTGCCACCTGCCTTTTGTGATTAGTTATTTACCATTGACATCGAAAATAGGTGGTGGTCACATTAATGTGACTGGACTGTGTATATAAGTACTGTAAAATATAAATTGATCAAAATAACAAAATTCGTTTTTTTTTAAATATTTATGGTTTAATTAAAATATTTAATTATGCATGGTGATCAAAAATTATCTGATATATTTTAAAATGTGACATAAAACTATATATTTGTTGAATTAGAATGCGATTTTGGAGATTAAAATACTGCTCTTCTCATGATAAAAATATTTTGCACAAGCAAATATAAAATTTAGTTCCACATTTTAAATATATGTGGCACTGTACCTAAAAATATCGGTAAAAAAATAACAAATATTCAGTGCAAATAATTGCAGAAGATTTATTATTTTTAACGATACAGCTGCCACATTTCAATGTGAGAGGTCTTTTGTTAGTCGAACTACTACCAAAAGGCAATCTATTTCAATCCGCTGTCATTTATATATGAAACATATTTCAAAATATGTTTAGGGTTTATATGAAAAAATGATTTGTAACTAGAAGAATTCAGCTTTTGAAGTTTTTTTTTTTTTTGTTGTTGTTGTATTTGAATAACAATGGAACTTAACAAAATTTTGAACTGTATTTTGCTAAAAAAAAATCCCAAACATTTCATTGTTAAAAGCACCCGCATAGGAATAATTAAAAAATTTAAAAAAAATTATTTTAAAATGTGTCAGAATTTTCATATAATGTTTTAATTTTTTACC
Source organism: Caerostris darwini (assembly GCA_021605075.1). Classification (NCBI taxonomy): domain Eukaryota; kingdom Metazoa; phylum Arthropoda; class Arachnida; order Araneae; family Araneidae; genus Caerostris; species Caerostris darwini. Next base: position 744,027 of record BPLQ01013114.1, on the reverse strand, counting down.
TTTATAACTTGTACACAAAGTCGAAATTTTAATAATAATTTTAAAATTTGTCATTTTTTTTTCAACTTACCAAATTTATCGTCATCATTGGCGCAACAGCCCATTGTGGGCCAAGGCCCTCTACATACTGGCAGATACTACTACTGCTACTATACCACACCACAATACTGTGCCTAGAGCTGAGTTGCCCCAATACAGTTTTGGGAATGATGTGAGTGAGAAGTCTGACTAGGCTCTGTGACGCTCTACGGTCATATAAGACTGGGACATAGGGTTTAAATGGATTCCGAATCACTACAAACATCCACGGCGCCACCGGAATTCGAACACGAAACCTGTGGGACCGAGCACTAGCCACTCGGCCATCAGATCCCACTGGAAATTTACGAGACGAAAGATGTTTTCTTCTTAGGTGGTTCGGTTGTCAGCCCTACGCCCAACGCTCAACAACCATATTAGACCGGGACCTACGGTTTAAATGGATTCCGAGCCACTATAGGTATCCATGGCACCGCCGGCATTAGAACTCGAAACCTGTGGCACCGACAGCTAGTCACTCTGCCATTTCCTTAAATAAATTAACAATAACAAATTCTTTTATTAGTAAATATTTTATTGTTTAATATCACACGGGCATAACATAATTTTTCTTTTCTTTTTATTTTTATTTAAATATTTTTTTTTTTTTTTTTTCAAATAATATAAATAGTTCATTCCAATAAAGTTATTTCTAAGAAATTTTCCTTAAAAAAAAAAAAAGTGAGTTTCATTTTTATAGACGAATTTGGCATCTTTATTATTATTACTTAAAAAAAAAAAAAAGCAAAAAATTGTTTCGTAAATTGACGAAATCTTTGCGACGGAAACGACGCTGGGTTCGTCGTCATGGCAACGCCGTTCAATGTCAAAGAAATAATGCGGACAGAGAATTGTGAAGCAGGTTATGTTTTTCTGAGATAAGAGCTAAAGTCTGGAGGATTTTTTTTTTTTTTCTCTTTTCTTTTAAAGCGCAAAATATAGATCACATTTTACGTGAATGAATGTTCGTCTACTGAAAGTATGTCAAATATTTCGCTCTTAAAAATTTCTTGTATTAAAATAGTTTTTTAAATACAAAAACTTGAATAATTTTAATTACAGAATACGTTGTTTATTCATTGTTGAATATTGTATTTTTCCCCCTTGTCAGACCTTAGCATTTTCACCAATTTTATTTAATAAAATCTTTTCCAAACTTTTAATTCTTAGGTAATGTAATTATTTATTTATTTATTGCTTAATTTATTAATTTGATTGAAAATTATTGTCAACAATTTTTCTTTAAAATTAAATAATATCTTATTTAATAAGAGTAATTAACTTAACTTTGATTATAACAAATTTTAAATAATTATAAAGGCTTATGAAATGTTATTTTAAGTAATTTATGACCAAAATATACTCAATGGTTAAAATAATTTTTAAATCTACCATCACATTTTAAATAAAATTTAATTTAATAATTTAATTCAATTTATTTTAAGAGAATTATAAATATTAAATATGATTAGTTTTCATGAATTAAATTAAACCCTTAATAGAGTGCTGTAACAAAAGCAACAGAAACTACCAATTCATTGTTTAATATAACTTTTTAACTATCAAAAATTAATCTGTGCATTTTTAAAAGTTATGATATTTAATACAAGATTATATTTAATAACTATAAAAGAAATTTCTTATAATTACATATGTCAGTTTTAACATAAACATATACCACATCAAAAATTATCTAAAGGTGAATAATTATTTACAATTTCTTAATATGGATCATTATTATTGATTTAAAAAAAAATTAAATATTATAAATAATTTCAAAAACTATATAATTTTTTATTTTTTATTTTTACAGCCATACAATAAAAAAATAATAAAAATCACTATAATCAAACAGGCACGACAAAAATTGAAAATTTTATCTTACTATGGTATGAATTAAGTGTAAGCTTTACATAATAAATAAATATTAAAATGCATGCCTTTCAATATAGATGAGTTTGTAAAAATCCAGGATTATCAGTTATTAATTAAAAATAAACTGGGAATTAAATACTTTAAAACAAATAAACAACAATTTCATTACTGTACTTTAAACTGAAATTTTTAAATATCACTTCAATAATATTGCATGATTTAAGTATATGCTTTACGTAATAAATAAATAAAGGCATCTGTCTTCCAATGCAGATTTGTTTGTAAAAACTCAGGATTATCAGTTATTAACAAAAAATTTACTGAAAATTAAATGCCTTAAACAAATAAACAACTCCATAACTGCAATTTAATTTAAATTTTATATTCTCAATATGGCTATGTTGTATGCTTTACATAATAAATAAATATTAAGGCACCTGTTTTTCAATGTAGATGTGTTTGTAAAAATCTAAAATTACCAGTTATTATTTAAAAATATACTACAAATTAACTACTTTAAGACAAATAAATTTCATTGTCGTAATTTAAGTCGAAATTTTGTAATCTCACTATGGTAATTTTGCATGATTTAAGTGTATGCTTTGCATAATAAATAAATATTAAGGCACCTGTCTTCCAATGTAGATGTGTTTGTAAAAGGCCAGGATTAACAGTTATTATTTAAAAATATACTACAAATTAACTACTTTAAGACAAATAAATTTCATTGTCGTAATTTAAGTCGAAATTTTGTAATCTCACTATGGTAATTTTGCATGATTTAAGTGTATGCTTTGCATAATAAATAAATATTAAGGCACCTGTCTTCCAATGTAGATGTGTTTGTAAAAGGCCAGGATTAACAGTTATTATTTAAAAATATACTACAAATTAAATGCCTCAAATCAAATAAACAAATTCATCACTGTAATTTAACTTGAAATTTTGTAATATCACTATGGTTATGTCGTATGACTTAAGTGTATGAATTATATAATAATTAAATATTAGATCATCTGCATTTCAATGTAGTTGTGCTTAGAAAATTCGAGAATTATCATTTATTATTTAAAAATATACTACAAATTAAATGCTTTAAAACAAATAAAAAACAACTTCATAACTGTAATTTAGATTGAAATTTTGTAATTTCACTATGATAATGTTGTATAAATAAGTTGAAAATATCGCTCACTATGATAATGTAGTAAGCTTTACATAATAAATAAATATTAAATTACTTGTCTTTCAATATAGATGTGTTTTTAAAAGACCAGGATTACCAGTTACTATTTAAAAATACACTACAAATTAAATGCTTTAAAACAAATGAAGAAAAGCTTCATTACTGTAATTTAAATTGAAATTTTGTAATCCTAAAAGTAATGTTCGAATGTTAACGTAATGATATCAACAAGAATAATTTATAATTTATACTTACAATTAGTTTGATAAAATATATTGTATGTGAAGATAAAAATGAACTCGAAATAATAGGACTTGGTAAAACACTATTAGCCACAAGAGAACAAACAGAAGGAAGTTAACAGCAACAATTACGTTTGTATCATTGGATTACCTGGAAGCTATCGATCCCACACTCCTGGAAATGGTGTTTCAGAAGTGTTGTTTTGGACAAACCAAAAAAGAAATATAAGAGAACTTCATTTATTTTTGAAGAGAAGCGCTGGAAAAACTTGGACTTCTTGGACGTGGTTGCAACAAAATAAACTTAGTTATGGTTTAACTTTTAGTGAGGTAACACTAAAAGGTGGTATTAGCTATGAGAAGTAAAGGTCAAACGTGCTCTAGAAGATGTCCAACTCACTTGTCGTTTCTCTCAATTATTTAGAGATTTCTTATCAGAAAAAAATGTCATAGATCCAATATATTTCAGAAACATTTTGTTCTCAATTAGTATTTTCAAAATGTATATAATATTATTTTTATTTTAATATTATAACGACAGTAACGTATTGCATATAAACTAAAATTGATGTTTATTTGCATTTCCAACATAATAAATAACAACATTAAAAAAATTATAAAACGCGTTTTATTATTATTTTTATAAATCTATTTTACATTATCAATTCTTTTTAAATATTAGATATGACTAAAAAACTAAATATGCATATTCAATAACAGAATTAGGTTTTTGACTACAAAGAAGCATGCTTACTCAGGAATTAAATAAATAAAAGAATAAAAAAGCTTTTCTAAATTTAGCTCTTTTAAGTTTTACTTTTTTTCAGTACATCATTTTTTGTAATGATTTTACTTGGTATTAGAATGCAATGAAGAATTTATAAATGTTAAAAATCTTTGAAAGCTAAAAAAAAAAAAAAATCAATGGGTTTTTTTAAAAATTTATTTATTATTTATTTTTTTTAAAGCTAAAAAAAAAAAAAAATATAAAACATTAATCAACTCAACTGTTGAAAACAATGAATATTAATAATAAAAGTAAACAGAAAAAAGTCATATAACTAATATATTTGAGAAAGATTTCATTTTCAATTATTATTTTAAAAATGTACATGATATTATTTTCATTTTAATATTATAACGATTGTAACATATTGCAAATAAACTAAAAGTTGATGTTAATTTGCATTTCAAACTTAATAAGTAGCAACATTAAAAAAATTATGAAACGAGTTTCATTATTATTTTTAAAAATCTATTTTGCATTATCAAAAGTTCTTTTTAAATATTAAACATAACTAAAGAAACTAGTTATTCATGTTCAATAACAGAATTAACTTTCTCACTACTAAGAAACGGATTTATTCCTGAAATACATAAAAAGAAGCATTTCTAAATTTAACTCCTTTAAGTTTTACTTTTTTTTCAGAATTTCTTTTTTAATCATTTTTACTAAATTATTAGAATCTAATGTAGAATTTATAAATGCTGAAAAAACATCTGCAAAAAAAAATAAGTAAATAAATAAAAATAAAAAATAAAATAAAGGTTTTTTTTTATGTAGAAATAATAAGTATATGCAACATTGATTAAATCAGCTTTTGTTAAAGAAGGTTGATAATAAAAATAGAGGTGATTTTATATCGTTCATACATTAAATTGAGACTAAAAAATAAATTGAGACTAAATGATATTAAGATTAGTATGAAATAATTTATTAACTCAAATAATACGAGTACCACGTTGTTTTATTTTTATCTGTTTGTGAAATATATATATACATATTATCTATATGCAATATATAGGTACATATATATATATATATATGCACACATTTATATATATACACATATTCAAAATTCATAATTTTCTCTTTTTTTAAAAGGAGAGGGTATTTTCAATAAAGAAATATTTTTAAATATGAGTGTAAAATAATGTTAATAGATTTTTATAAGGAATTGGTATATTTTTTTCATTAGAATAACATATTTAGAATTAACATATTTAGAAAATCACATTAAAAACTTTACTATTTAATTAGATTTGAAGAATCCTAAATGTTATTATTATTATGATTTCGCAATTACGTTACATAAATTGAAACGCTATTTTTCATTATTTATTTTAGGTTACAGGAAATTTTAGTTATAAATATATGCCGGCATTTTATTTATAAACAATAATAATCTAGAAACCCATACTGAATTATTTTGTACAAAAGATTCTAGAAAATTCAATTCGCAAATGTCTAGATTATATTATTGAATAAGTAATAACTAAAATATACTTATTAATCAATCTCCAGTTTACTTAAATTACTTAAACATTTTTTATCTTTCTGGTGAAGTATTTTTATCGGCAGACGTCACAATTAGGAAATGTTAATGGATTTGCATATGAGATAAATTTTCTGGATATTCTGAATGAATAATAATATCTTGTAAATTGGTTATCATTTCGATAATTGCATTACTTGAAGCAATTAAATAAATACATCGAAAAAAAATTATTGGTGGAAAATTGTGCAGTTTCCCAAAATAGTAATTGCAGCAATTATGTGTCTCGAATTTTTCTCTTCTCATAATTGTTTTAACTGAAAACATAAAAAAAACGTCTTCGTTAATTAAATAAAATCAGCAAATGGATAAATTATTCAAGGTGTTAAAACATCTCTTGTATCATAAAAGCAATTTTGTCATTGACGTTTTTTATAAACTTCCAGATGCATTTATATAAATGAAGTTAAAATAATTAATCATAGGAGGGAATCCTTATTAAATAATGAATCATCAGTAGTTTCATCAATTATTTAGCAAAAACAAATTATACTCAAAATATTTTCAAGTACTAAATAAATAAATACCTATGTAATTGGTTTAAGTAAATAAATATTTTTAAATAAAGCAATTTTTAATATTTTCTTAATGTTGTACGTTCTAATAAGTTAAATAATAAATCTAATTTAAATAAACTAAAATAAAACAATAGTGTTCTAATTTTACTCACTTAAAAGCTTTAGAAAAATTCAATGATTCTGCCTGAAAACAATCTGTTCACGTTTACTACTACTACACCTAGAGCTGAGTTGCCTCTTTACAGTTTGGGAACGATGTGAGTAAGAAGTCTGATTGGGCTCTGTGACGCTCTTAAAGTCATATGAGACCGATGTAGGCCCCGGTCTCATATGACTTAAAGTGGAAATCCGAACCACTACATACAGCTATGGCAGTATGTAGTGGTTCGGATCCGCCAGGATTCGAACCCAAAACCAGTGGTACCGAACGGCACAGCACTAGCCATTCGGCCATCAGGTTCTAGTAAGAGTTAATTAAAAAAGAATAACAGTTGTAACCGTGCTTCCACCTACGCACTGCAAGAGCGCCCCCTGTGGCATTCGGGAGAAATGATCAGTAAGCCTCGAGACTCTCATCCGAGAGGAAGTTCAGCGCAACCGGCGCTTCCGCTGATAAACGTTTAATTTGTAATCTCGCATCCCGAAAGGAAATATATTCAAAACAACATTGCGTAACATTTGGCCTACAGACTCTTACCCTGAGAAGTAGTATATTCCGCGCATATCTAATTATCGGATTTTAGGTTTATATGAGGAATTATTCCAGAAATCTAGAAGTCTTTAAATGTGTAAAATATTGTATATCTCTAATTGTGTGTATGTGATGTTTATGCGCGTGTAAATAAAACTGTGTGTTAATAAATCTGTGCCTCAAGTTACAACCCAACCATACCCAGTTATAATCCATTTGCCAAACCCACAACCCTACACAGTATAATTTTTTTTTTGAAAAGCCTAAACTTCTCATATATCAAATTGACACTTTTAATTACAATTTTATACTATTAAATTTTATATATTGTATTAAATATCTCATATATTTTATTTTCTATATATTCTATATCCATCTAAGAACATTGAATAAATAACTATGTACTGAAACTAAACACAAGATTTAAATATTAGCATGGCTCAAATACTGATAAATATTGTATATTTAGAAAAATCTGATTTAATATTAGAAGATTTAGTGTAGAATTTCAATTAACTAACGAATGAAGATTTATTATTACTACAATATTATGATAATAATGCATGCTGAGATTGAATACTATAGTTTTAATTTTTATTACTAATTATATATTTACATAACAGAAAGATTACAACATTTGATAACAAAGGCTCAGCTAAATTCATTTATAACTGGTAATATGTCTATTTATTTACTCTAATAGAATATTACACGCATGAAAATTATCATATATTCAAATCAAAATTTATCTCTTATATTTTTAAATTGAATTTTATTAATCCATAAGCATTTATTTATAATAAGTATACTACATTTTATTCTATTAACATGATAAAATCGATACTGTTACCATATATATAAATTATAAAACACTATATAATCCTCCTTTATTTCAATTAATATGGAAATAGGTTTAATAATTTTTCACACAATTACATTTTTCACAAAAAGAAACCTCTAAATTAAATAAAATAATTTACAATATGTCTATGAGCATCAGAAATCTTAACACCCTGAACTTTTGTGATTCCTTGCAACAGTTAAAGCAATTCATTAATATACCCGTACAACTCAAAGCCTTTTCTCAAGAACCAGATTAAATCCAAAATTAATCAATGATCAGAAAATACTCTGTAATTCACGTTTATCCCAATTTAAATAAGCTTTAATCATTTTCTACACAATTGCATTAAAAAAGAGGTAACTTCTACACCAAATAACGTGGTTTACATCTTGTTATCCTGCATTTATCATCAGGAAGATTGATTAATAACCCCTATCAGAAATATTAACACCTTAAACTTATGTGATTGCCTGCAACATTTAAAGTAATTCATTAATAATCCTGTACAACTCAAAGCCATTTATCAAGATCCAGACATAATTTAGCAGAATCAATAATCATAAAATACTCTGTAATCATCATTTCTTTCTTCCAATTAATATGAACATAGGCTTTAATATTTTTTCACCCAATTAGCTTTAATAATTTTCCACCCAATTACAGTAAAAAAAAAGAAGGAACCTCTACACCAAATAACATAATTTACATCTCGTTATACTGCATTTATCATCAGAAAGAGTGATTAATAGCCCATATCAGAAATTTTAACACCTGAGCTTATGTGATTGCGTGCAGCATTTAAAATAAGTCCTTAATACACCTGTACAACTCAGAGCGATTACTCAAGAACAAGATTCAATCCAACTCTATCAATAATTAAAAAGTGCTCTGTAATTCTCATGTATTCCAATTAATATAAACATAGGATTTATTAATTTTCCACGCAATTACATTAAAAAAAGAAGAAACTTCTACACCAAATAACATAATTTACATGTTTTTATCTTGTGTTTATCATCAGAAAGTGTAATTAATAATCCATATCAGAAATTTTAATACCCTAAAATGAAATACAACCCTAATGTGCAACATTTAAAGTAATTCATTAATATTTCTATACAACACAACTCAATCAATAATTAAGAAATACTCTGTAATCGTCATTTATTCTATTTTATATTAACATGAGCTTTAATAATTTTCTACACAATTACATTAAAAAAAGGTAACTTCTACACCATAATTTACATCCTGCATTTATCGTCAGAAAGATTGATTAATAATCCATATTAGAAAACTTAACACCTTGTACTTATGTGATTGCGTGTCACATTTAAAGCAATTCATTAATACACCTGTACAACTCAAAGCCATTACTCAAGAACCAGACTCAATCAATTCAAAGTTAGCCAATGTGAGCTCTTTGCCATTATCCATAGATATTGCGAAAAGGTTCTTCACTGTCTTGGCCTTCCATTAATCTAGTATCTCATTTTATCCAAGGCAAGGTAATGCTGCACAAGGTACATAAATAACTCCAGTACTGACCCATGACCAAAGCAGTTTGGACTCACATAACAGTTTAATGGTCACTTAGATTGTGTATCCTTTGGCCAATATCAGTCCTGAATCAGTCAACTTGGAAGCTCAAATTGAACCCTGGAACATTATCCTTGGCTGTCCACACTGAATTTAGATTAGTTGTCTACAGCAGTGATATATCAGGGTGCACTGTTTCGCCCTAGAAGATTTCAGGGGGCGCCCTGTCGTATTCCACGGAAATATATGAACAGATGTAAGAATACATAAATAAATAAATCTATGTAAAATAAGAAATACACCATTTCTGGTCTGTAGGAAACATTATTTGGAGCATTATCGGTGTTTGGCACCTTTTATGTGAATAAAAAGCAAGAAAAGAGCTGTCAGAAATGTTAATTGCTTATAATGAAAGTTGTTTTTGAATGACAAAAATGGTAAGAAAAAGAGTTACTCTTTTTCTTACCATTTTTACCATTCAAAGACAGCTGTCATAATAAACAATTGACATTGACATTTTTTTCGCGTTTTATTCACATAAAAATTGCCAAACATCGATAATCCTCCAAAGAATGTTTCTTAGAAATCAGGAATGGTAACTTTCATGGTTGGCTACTAGGAGAGTTAGCGTCTAGGTGATTTTCGAATTTAAAATATTTCCATCACTGCCTATGAAAGTAGTAGTGTAAATAGTACTCCGAGGAATTTGTCATTTAACATTGACTGAAGAAAAAGAATATCCACTAATCCCGGATTGAGGATTATACATAAGAAATTGTCTCTTGAAATCTTTTGGATTCATGTAAAAGAAAAATGCTCTTCAATAACTAAAAAAGCTTTGTAAATTTTACTACAGTGTTCAGTGACATATTTGTGTGATTTAAGTTTTTCTACTTTCCCCATAAAGAAATATAAAAAGAGAGGAAATATTTCATGTATTGTCGAGAAAGGAGAGTTTTATTTTGAAACCATGGTTGGCTACTAGGAGAGCTAGCGTCTATGTGATTTTCGAAGTTAAAAAAATTTCCATTGTAGCCTATGAAACTCCGTTGTCTATAATTAGTACTATATGGGTATTATCATTTGACATTACCTGAAGAAAAGGAATATCCACTGATCGTGGATTGAGGGTTAAACATAAGGAATTGTCTCTTGAAACCTTTTGGATTCCTATAAAAGACGAATGTTAAACATAAGGAATTGTCTCTTGAAACCTTTTGGATTCCTATAAAAGACGAATGCATGACAATGTCTCAAAGTTTTACTACGATTTTCAACGTCATATTTATGCGAATTAGAGTTTTCTACTCTCCCCATAATGAAGTGTCAAAAGAGAGGAAATCTTCCATGTATTGTCACGAAATGAGATTTTTTTTGTTTTTTGTTTGAAATATCGCAAGTTTCATCGCATTATTTTTTCTGCAATATTTGACTTAATTATTGTACAGTATTTCTCAGAAATCTGTATATAGAGTACGCAATGAATACTTTCATGCTAGTATATATAACCTAAATTTCATACATAGGGCATTCCAATTTTTTAATTAATGTTTCGTTCTCGAAATTCATCAATGAGTTAAATTTCAATTCTGCATTAATAATTACACGAATATAATGATATTTATCATATTTATCCGAAGCACCATCCTACAAAATATATAGAATATTGATAGATATCCAATACACGCAAGATATAAACACTAATATTTGTCATTATTACATACGATATATGATATCTATTTTATTTTTCTGAAAATTTGATGCTAATCCTGGCAAACGTTTAAGAGTTTAATTCAACAAAAAATTATTCATGATTTTTTCCATTATCTATAATATTACTTTCAATATAAAGAAATATTAATGATGCTACATAACTTTAATTTAATCTCTCTAAATAATTCCAAAAAATGTAAGTATTATTCTTTATAAATATGCATTATCTTTCGAATATTTATTGTGCAAATATTTATCACACAACTTTTATATTTTTAAGCTAATAGAACAATGGAAATTTTATTTAAATAGTTGAGAAATAAATATACGACATTCTAAAGATTTTTTTACTATCATAGCTTTCACAAAAGATCTATTGTGGCCATTCTGAGAAAATCAATTTTAAAGATTGCTTTTTTCACAGAAAACGATTTTGATTTATTGCTTAGAATAAATTATGCAAATTTGTTTCATAGAACGACTAAAAAAAGAAATATATATTTGAAAAATAATATAAAAAAATACAAATAAATAAGCAGTATAATATTATACAAACAAATGACAAAAAATATGGGTGCAGCGTGATACGAATAACACACACAATAATTTGAAACAAATGAATATTTTTTATATGAATGACAAAGTAAAACTTTAATTGTACAGGGTGATTATAATTGTCCCATTTTCAAAATGTCGTAGAAAATGAACCACTCGTCGCAATGAGTTCAAATTTGAACTAAAGATACTTGAGAAAGGAAGAAACGGTATGGCATTCAAAAATGTTCCAAAGTGAATTAATAGATGGCGCTGTAAGCGGCCTAAAGAAAGTGAATTCGGCTTCTGGTGATATTTTTAATCGAAATGACAACATATTTGGCATGAGTTGGAAATTAAACCAACTGTGGTATTCAATGTGCTCGATTGTTTCGATTTTTTTGACGGAAAAACTGACTTCTAAGTCATTCAACAGCTGTGACACTGTTAGTGGAAATCCCATCCACCACGGAGAGGTAAAAACAAATTGGATGGGGAAAATCGGTGGAACTTTTTGGTGAAGTGGTTTATCGATAAAGATTTTGGTGCCATACCGTTTCCCCCTTCTTCAAGTATCTTCCGTTCAAATTTGAACTCATTGTGACGAGTGAGAACTATGAGTTGAACTGCCGTGAGATTTGAACTAATTTTTTACAGCATTTTGAAAGTGAGACTTCAATTATGATCATCACCCTGCATATAAATAAAGAGAGAGAGAAAAAGAGACCTGTGACGTCAATCAAGAGCAGGAAAAAAATTATTTATAATGTTTATTTTTATAAGCTGCATGGATCTATCAAGGCACCTTTTCTTTGTCAAAATTACCATAAGGTTATTATAATTAATTTATTGTCTTATTTGCTGATTTCTTGCGACAATAGCTTTCTTGTCGCTTTATTGATGATATCCGATAACAGTAAAACAATTCGCTATTTTTTCTATACTACTTTCAATGGTATTTAGTAAAAAGAAATAAAAGGAAAACCTATTCAGCTATTATAATTTAGTCAACAGATTTTTTATTTACCATTAAAGAAAAAAAAATATATAAATCAACATTTATGCAAAAGGAAGGTTTGAGTAAGCCAAAAAATTACTGGTTTTAAAACTCCTAAGATTCATAAAAAAGATGAGTAGTGGCATTTTATTTTCTTACTTTGTCCTTTTCAGAGATCACGCAAACAAAGTTTTCTTTTTCTCCTGCATGTCAAGCTTTCCGTGATAAATTGGCAACGGTGCGTGGCTTGCACATAACGCGAACATATTCTGGGGATTTTATTTCTCTTTTTTCCCTGAGTGCCAAAAAAACATCCCTCCCTCAGGGAATTGCAATGAAGGAATTGCTTCACGGCATTTCCTGGAATCTCTGTTGGAGAGCTCTTCTACAAAGCAGGCCCGAAGTGCTCCTTTTCTTTTTGGCAAATGGCGTTTTTTGTTTTTTTTTCCTTTTCTTTTTGTCTTCGGTATTGTGGAGCAATTTCTCTCGTCCTGGAGTCCGACTGAAGAACTTGTTTAAAAAGATAGCTTGGGTGCTTATGGGTAAGAAGAGTGTCTGGATTTAGTTCTTGCCGCTGGTTTAGTTTATAAAAATTTAATTAAGAAGGATTGCTTCGTTGTGGATAGCATTAGACGTTTAATTTTTTTCTGGAAAATGAAGAAGATCCATAATACTTGAGTCTAAAAATACAGGACTACACATTTTAAAGATTTAACCAAACATTTATGCCTTCATACACATGCATTCTAATACATTTCACAGTTGTGGAATTTTTTTAATACCTGAGCTATTTATTATAAACTCATTAATAGTTCGTATGTCAGCAGCGGTAAATGACTAATTTTTTTACAAATATTGACAATAACTTATCTTATTTTAAAAAATAAATACAATTCAAATAAGTGCTCTGGTCTTTAGTACTACAGGCTACAGGTTCAAACTCTGGAGTTGGCATGGATGCTTTTTATTGGTTCAGAAACCACATTAAAACTGTAGGTCACGGTCTAATTGGCCTAAAGTGTGCATAAACGTAGAGCGAAAAATTAAGCCAATTCATATAATAGAAGAAGGACCATTGCTGTAGTCACTGCTTTCAGAAGCGAGTAGCTTCGTCGGCGATTGTATTGTGTGAAATATATTGCGTCAATAGACTGGCTGCCAATTTTATAAAAAATATATTTGTCCCCTCAACGAAAATAAATTTTATTTGTTGGTGAAAATGAAAAGAATTCCAGGACATTCATTTAAACATCCAACACACAGCAATGAAAATCCAGGAAACACACTGAAATTATTCTAAGTAGCTTCTTTTTATTCCCTAGATAGGGAAAAATGCTTTGCGTACCTCTTTTCACAGTGGCAATCCACCTAATTGTCTCAGGAGTGTATTATCTGCGTGCGTTTCTAATTTCACAACAAAAATAAAATAATAAAAATTTGGAAATCACAATTCAAATTTAAAAATATATTTTAAAGAGCAAACAAAATAATAATTAATTATATCAACAAAACAAAAAAAAACAATACATTTTAATAAAATAAATAAGTAACAACAGAATATTTTAACAAAATAATTAAATAACAAAACATTTTAGCAAAACATAAAAAATTTTATCTTCTTTGAAAAATTATACACGAATCCGTTTTCCATAAAATTGAACTTTTAAACAAGTCATTTATCAGATATGAAAATGAAAACGACATTTAAAGTAATAATATTTATGTTTTTATACTATATTTATTATAATTATATAAAGCATCTAATTAAAATGTACCTTAAACAAAAAATTGAGTCATTATTAAATAATATTATGAGTGACAAAAAAAAAATAATAATAAAAATTTGAATCCAATTCAAGTTAAAAAAAAATATTTTAAGCAAACAAATTTTAAAATAATAATTAAATAACAACAACAAAACAATAAAATATTTAAGCAAAATAAAAATAAAAACGACAAAAAATTTTAACAAAATAAAAAAATAATAACAGAAAATTTTAACAAAATAAATATATAAATAACAAAAGAAAAACCATTTTAACAATAAATAAAAAGCATCTTTTATGCTTCAAATAACGAAGTCGTAAATTACATTTAAAAAGAATTCGAAAGTTTCTTGAAGCTTCAATAATAATAGTCTAACACCAAAAATGAACTCTCACTATAGATTACTTATGAGATCGATGATTGCGAAAAAAAAAACATAATAAATGACGTAAACACAAAAAGGTGCATATTAAATATTTCAAAAGACGTCATGCATTAGAGCGAATTAAAAAATTAAACTCAACTCAAAAAAGAAAATTTTGCATGACAAGGAATGTTTTTTTTTCTCTTTCCGACTTAATTAACAACGGCATCGAATTTTTCATTCCGTACCTGTACTTCGCCTTTTTTGACTCGTCATTTTAATCTTTTATTTTTTTTTATCTTCTTCTCCTCAGCAGAGAATATTTTATTTCTGTTCCGTATACAGTTTTACGACTCTCGGAGCTCCCATGTTTTTCTTTCTAAAGTTTTTATTGGACCTGAGAGGAGCTGCTGACGAGACTGTTTCTGCTCTTCATCTTTGCGCAATAACTGCTCATACGTTGATTTTTTTTCCTTTTTCATGAGAAACCGTTAGGAAGCTACAAGGTTTTGATTTCTAGAATGGCACATTTATATTCTCGAGTTTTATGAGTGTAAAAAAAAATATGAGATCCGTGTTTGAAATTTGAAGGTTTTTTGCTGATTCCATCCCTTCACATAAAAAATTAAAATAAGAGCGTCTTTGAAATATTTTCATGCGTTGTAGTTAACGAAGGTGTTATGATTTTAACAGATATATCAAATATAATATATTAGCAAAAAAGCGGTTACAAAGTAAAAAGAATTTAATCGATTCTTTATTATTTGAGACTTTTTTTTTTTATTATTATTATACAATGAAGACACTTGGAATAAAAGTTGAGAAATTTAAAATTTTAAAATTAAATTTTTATGGAAACAGATTTGTATCAAGCTAATTTTAAAAGTGTATTTCTTTGATAGTAAAAAAACATAAAATCTGCCATAAACAAGAAAACATACATATTAGACATTTTAAAGTACGCAATGCTTTAATATTATTATTAAACAAACAAACTAATTAAATAATTAACAATAATAACTAAATAAATAACTGAAAAAACATCAAAACATTAAAAAAAAAAATAAAAAGCAACAAAACATTTATAAAAAATAAGTTTGTGTAAGTGAAAAATCTGTTATTATAAAAGAAAGTTATTCCATAAATTTTAAATATTTAAAAAAATTCACAACACAAATCAAATAATAAAAATTTGAAAAACACAATTCAAAACTATTAATTAACTTTATTAATTATTAATTTTTCTATTACTATTAAAGAACTTTATATTTAAACAAACAAACTTTAAAATAATGATTAAATAAATAATAATAAACAAAAAAATATTTAAAAAAAATAATCATAAATAGCAACCAAAAAATTAAATGGCATAAAAAATAATATAAAAAAATATATTTTAACAAAATAAGTTATGGTGTGTAATAACTATACTTAAAATTATTAAACAATAACAACAAAAAAAAAAAAACAATAAAAATAAATAAATAGCAACACAAAAAAAATGAAACGCATAAAAAATAAAATATAAGCAGCATTAAAAATGCAGCATAAAAAATATATAAAAATAAATAGCAACAAAACATTTTAACAAAAAAAGGTTTAGAATTTCAGTGAAAAATCTGATATTATAAAAGAAAATTGTTAATTTTTTTTTTTTTTTTAATGATGCTGGCAAATAGATCGTGATCTAGAAAATTGTTAATAAAACCTGCATTGTTTAATTTCAAGACACAGATAAAATAATAAAATTTGAAAATCACAATCCATGCTTAAAAATATTTTAAACAATTTTTAAAATAATAATTAAATATATAACAAAAAAAAATGATTTTAACAAAAAAATAAATAAACACAATGCATATTTAAAAAAAGAAAGAACAAAAATATTTTGACGATAAATAAAAACATCGTTTATACTTCAAATAACGAAGTAATAAATTACATTTTTAAAAAACTTCCAGTTCCAAACTTCATAATAACAGTCTAACAGAAAAATGAACTGTTACGATAGATTATTTCCGAAATCGATGATTTTGTAAAAAAAAACATAACAAATGACGTACACACAGAAAACGTGCATATTAGATATTTTAAAACACGTCCCGCTTTAAAGCGAATTAAAAAATTAAACCCAATTCAAAACAGAAATATTGCATGACAAGGCATTTTTTTCTCTTTCCTACTTAATTAACAACAGCATCGAATTTTTCATTCCGCACCTGTACTTCGACTTTTTTACTCGTCATTTTTATCATTCATTTTTTTTATCTCTTTCTCCTCAGCAGAGAATATTTTATTTCTGTTCCGTATACAGTTTTACGACTCTCGGAGCTCCGATGTTCTTCTTTCTAAAGTTATTATTGGACCTGAGAGGAGTTGCCGACGAGACTATATTTCTGCTCTTCATCTTATAAACTACTCATGTGTAGATTTTTTTTTTTCAAAAAAAGAAAGAAAATGAAAAGTTTTTGAAACCGTTAGGAAGTTGCAAAGTTTTTTGATTTCTAGAATGGCGCATTTATATTCTAGAGTTTTATGAGTGCAGAAAATATGGCATCTCCGTGTTTGAAATTGTAAGGTTTCTTCTGATTCCATACCTTCATATAAAAATTCGAAATAAGAGTGTTTTGGAAACATTTTCACGCATTACAGGTTAACTGAGGTGTTATGATTTTTAAGAGATGTATAACAGTACATTAACAAAAGATACGCTTACAATGAAAAAATATATATATTAGAAATTTTTGTATTTGTGCGACATATTTAAGACACTTTGGATGAAAATTTAAGAATTAAATTTTTAAAATTAAAATTTTATGGAAACAGTTTTGCATCACGCTACGTCTTTCTTTGATAGTAAAAAACATAAAAAATGCAATAAACATAAAAACGTACATATTAGATATTTTAAAGCACGTTATGCTTATGAGAGTTATGCACGTTATATTATTATTAAACAGACAAACTTTAATATAATAATTAAATAAATAAATAAGAAAACATCAAAACAAAACAAAAATAAATAAATAGTAACAAAAGCATCACTTACACAAGCTTATTTCAATAAAATAAGGTTGTGTAAGTGAAAAATATTTTATTATAAAAGAAAGTTTTTAATAAATCCTGAATAGTTAAAAAAATTTATAACACAAATAAAATATTAAAAATCAATCACAATTCATGTTTAAAGAACTTGATATTTAAACAAACAAACTTTAAAATAATAATTAAATAAATAACCAAAAGAAAATATAACAAAAAAATAAATACCAACCAAAAAGTTTAACAAAAGTTATGATTTGTAATAATTACAATAATAATTATTAAAAAAAAAAAAAAAACCCAACAGAAACAATAAAATAAATAAATAGCAACGAAAAATAGAAATAAATAACATATAATATAAATATAAGTAGCACAAAAAATATGAAAAATATCAACAAACCATTTTAACAGAAAATGTTGGTGAGTAACTGAAAAATCTCATTTAATAAAAGAAAATGCTTAAATCTTGCATTGTTTAATTTCACAACACATATAATATAATAAAAGCTGAAAATCACATTTCTGTTTAAAAAATATTTTAAACAAACTTTAAAATTTTAATTAAATAAATAACAAACAACAACAAATAATTTTAACAAAAAAATACAGTGCATATTAAAAATATAAATAATAAAAGCATTTTAGCAATAAGTAAAAACATCTTTTATGCTTTAATAAAACGATGTCATTAATTACATTTAAAAAAAAATTCCATAGTTTCTTGAAGCTTCAATAATAACTGTCTAACATGAAAAATGAAAGCTTACTACAGATTACTTCTGAAGATCGATGATTGTGTAAAAAAAAAACATAATAAATGACGTAAGCACAAAAACGTGCGCATTTGATATTTTAAAAGACGTCACGCTTTAAAGTGAATTAAAAAATTAAACTCTACTCAAAAAAGAAACATTGCATGACAAGGCAATTTTTTTTTCTGTTTTCGACTTAATGAACAACAGCATCGAATTTTTCATTCCGTACCTGTACTTTGCCTTTTTCACTCCTCATTTTTATCTTTTATTTTGTTCTCCTCAGCAGAGAATATTTTATTTTGTTCCGTATACAGTTTTACGACTCTCGGAGCTCCCATGTTTTTCTTTCTAAAGTTTTTATTGGACCTGAGAGGAGCTGCTGACGAGACTGTTTCTTGCTCCTCATCTTTGCACAAAAATTGGTCACGCATAGATCTTTTCTTTTTTCATGAAAGAAAGAAAATGAAAAGTTTTCGAAACCTTTAAGAAGCGCGAGGTTTTGATTTCTGGAATGACACATTTCTATTCTCGAATTTTATGAGTGCAAAGAAATATGGGGATCCGTGTTTGAAAGTTTTTTTTTTCTGATTTCTTTACCTTCACATAAAAATTCGAAATAAGAGTGTTTTCGAAATATTTTCACGTAATACAGGTTTACTAAAGTGATATGATTTTAACAGATACATCAAATACAGTACATTAACAAAAATATGCTGACATTTTAACAAAAAAGTATTCGAATTTTTATTGTTTGATTTTTAAATTTAAATTCTTATGAAAACAGTTTTGTATAAAGCCAGTTTTAAAGAATCTTTCTGCTTCCTCAATGACGTAATAAACCCATGATGGACCAAGGCCATCTGCCTACTGGCAGATTCATGATGTTATTAGAGAGTTTTTGCATACCGTATTTTTATAATACGGTATTGTTTGTTCCCTAGCGTGCATGCTAGTAGGAAATTGCGCATGTGTATCTGTAATAATGTTTCCTATGAGAATGCGCGCTACGGAGAAAAAAATACCGTATTATAAAAATACGGTATGCAAAAACTCTCTAATATCGTAAAATATTCACTTTTAATTTATAATATCATTAGCAATTAACTTCTTCTTCTTCTTTTAAACTCTAAATCCCGGAAGTAATTAGTCTAAAGTGGGCACAAAAGGACCCTAAAGAGACAAACCAAATCAAAACTTCTTTTTCAATGGCGCAACAGCTCAATGATGGACCAAGGCTGTTTGCATAACCAGATTAAGGAATGGGAGATGTTTTTTTGTAAAGGATAGGGTTGTCAGCCCTAAGCTTAAAACTTTACAGTCATATTAGAACGGGACCTGCAGTTTAAAGTGGATTCCAAACCATTACACTGGGACTCGAACTAGTAACCTGGGACACAGGGTGCCAGAACTTAATTATTAACTTGCTGAAAAAATATCTTGGAAGTTTTTCAAATGTGATAGAAATTGTATTTTGCAATATATTAAAAATCCTAGAAGAATTATACTCAATAAAATATCAATAATTTCTAATTAAAGTCGTGTTAATTCTTCAAAGATATAAAAGAAAAACTGTCTTCATTTAATTCTCCATGAGGAGGGATAAATGCCCTGCGTGCTTTTTTTCGCGGTGGCAATCCACCAAACTTTATCAGGAACACATTATCAGCTTGTACTTGTGGTTTCACAACAAAAATAAAGTAATAAAACTTTAAAAATCCCAATTGAAATGCAAAAATATTTTTAAAAAATCAAACTTTAAAATAATAATTAAAAGAAAACAACAAAACTGCAAAACCTTTTAACAAAATAAATAATAACAGAATATTTTAACAAAATAAACAAGTAAATAAAAAAAAAAAAAACATTTTAACACTAAATAAAAATCATATTTTATTCTTCAGATAGCAAAGACGAAAATTATATTTCTTAAAATCCTTGAAAGTTTCTTGAAGCCTTTATATTAATAGTCCATAAAGAAAAATGATCACTGATTATAGTTTATTTCTGAGATCGAGATGATTGTGTAAAAAAACATAACAAATGACGTAAACAAAACAACGTATATACCAGATATTTTAAATAACTTCACGTTTACAAGCGAATTAAAAAACTATACTCCATTCAAAAAAGAAATATTGCATGACAAGACAATTTTTTCTCTCTTTTCGACTTAATTAACAATAGCTTCGAATTTTTCATTCCGCACCTGTACTTCGTCTTTTTTTTTTAACTCGTCACTTTTATCATTTATCTTTGTTATCTCCTTCTCCTCAGCAGAGAATGTTTTATTTCTGTTCCGTATACAGTTTTACGACTCTCGGAGTTCAATTTTTTTTCTTTCTAGAGTTTTTATTGGACCTGAGAGGAGCTGCTGACGAGAATATTTCCTGCTCTTCATCTTTGCACAAGAACCGGTCATGCGTTGATTTTTTATTTCTTTTCAAAAAAAGAAAGAAAATGAAAGGTTTTCAAAACCGTTAGGAAGCTGCAAGGTTTTTGATTTCTAGAATGGCACATTTATATTCTCGAGTTTTATGAGTGTAAAAAATATGGAATCTCCGTGTTTGAATTTGTAAGGTTTTTACTGATTCCATACCTTCATATAAAAAGTCGAAAGTAAAAGTATTTTGGAAATATTTTCACCCATTACAGGTTAACTGAGGTGTTATGATTTTTAAGAGATGTATAACAGTACATTAACAAAAGATACGCTTACAATGAAAAAATATATATATTAAAAATTTTTGTATTCGTGGGACATATTTAAGATACTTTGGATGAAAATTGTAAGAATTAAATTTTTAAAATTAAATTTTATGGAAATTGTTTTGTATCACGCTAGTTTTAAAACTGTCTTTCTTTGATAGTAAAAAAAAAAATAAACAATACAATAAACATAAAAACGTACATATTAGATATTTTAAAGCATGTTATGCTTATGCCCATTATGCACGTTATATTATTATTAAACAAACAAACTTTAATATAATAATTAAATAAATAAATAGGAAAACATGAAAACATAAAAAAAATAAATAGCAACAAAGGCATCACTTGCACAACCTTATTTCAACAAAATAAGGTTGTGTAAGTGAAAAATCTGTTATTGTAAAAGAAAGTTGTATAATAAATCTTGAATAGTTAAAAAAATTCGTAAACAAATAAAATAATAAAAATCAATCACAATTCATGTTTAAAGAACTTTATATTTAAACAAACTGTAAAATAATAGTTAAATAAATAACCAAAAGAAAACATAAAAAAGTAAATAGCAACAAGACAATTAAACAAAAGTTATGATTTGTAATCATTATAATTATAATTATTTAAAAAAAAAAAAAAACAATAAAATAAATAGCAACGAATAAATAAAAATAAATAACATAAAATATAAAAAATATAAATAGCGTTAAAATAGTAGCATAAAAAATATGGAAAAAAATATCAACAAACCATTTTAACACAGTTAGGTGTGTAACTGAAAAATCTTATATAATAAACGAAAATGCTTAAATCTAGCATTGTTTAATTTCACAACACAGATAATATAATAAAAGCTGAAAATCACAATTCTGCTTAAAAAATATTTTAAACAAACTTTAAAATTATAATTAAATAAATAACAAAAACAACAAATAATTTTAACAAAAAAAAAATACAGTGCATATTAAAAATATAAATAATAAAAGCATTTTAGCAATAAGTAAAAACATCTTTTATGCTTTAAATAACGAAGTCGTAAATTACATTTAAAAAAAAACTTCCATAGTTTCTTGAATCCTCAATAATAACAGTCTTACACGAAAAATGAAAGCTTACTATAGATTACTTCGTAGATCGATGATTCTGTAAAAAAACATAATAAATGACGTAAGCACAAAAACGTGCATATTAGTTATTTCAAAAGACGTCAAGCTTTAAAGCGAATTAAAAAATTAAGCTGAATTCAAAAAAGAAATATTGCATGACAAGGCAGTTTTTTTTCTCTTTCTCCGATTTAATTAACAACAGCATCGAATTGTACATTCCGTACCCGTACTTCGCCTTTTTTACTCGTCATTTTTATCATTCAATTTTTTTATCTTCTCCTCAGCAGAGAATATTTTATTTTTGTTCCGTATACAGTTTTACGACTCTCGGAGCTCCCATGTTTTTCTTTCTAAAGTTTTTATTGGACCTGAGAGGAGCTGCTGACGAGACTATTTCTGCTCTTCGTCTTTGCACAAGAACTGCTCATGCGTTGATTTTTTTTCTTTTCTTTTTCATGAAAGAAAAAAAAATGAAAAGTTTTCGAAACCTTTAAGAAGCTGTGAGGTTTTGATTTCTGGAATGACACATTTATATTCTCGAGTTTTATGAGTGTAAGAAAAATATGAGATCTCCGTGTTTGAAATTGAAAGATTTTTGCTGATTCTATACCTTCCCATAAAAATTCGTAATAAGAGTGTTTTGGAGATATTTTCACGCATTACTGGTTAACCAAGGTGTTGTGATTTTAACAGATATATTAAAACCAGTACATTAATCAGCAATGCGCTTAAAATTTAAAAAAACTGTTAGTATATGATACTGTTAGTATTTGAATGTCATATTAAAGTCACCTGGAATGAAAATTGTAAGACTTGATATTTTTTTAAAACAGCTTTAAAAGTATCTAAACAGTCTTTGAATTTAAATTCTTACGAAAACAGTTTTGTACGAAACTAGTTTTAAAAGCATCTTTCTTTGATGTTTAATATCGTGAAATATTCACTTTTCATTTATAATATTATTCGGAATTATCATCATCTTCTTGTTCTTCATTGTCGGAACAACCGAATGGTGGGGCAATACCGTCTGCCCACTGGCAGATTTCGAAACATGAGATATTTTTCTGTTTTACGCGGTAGGGTTATCAGACATAGACACAACGATCTAAAGTTATATTATACCGGGACCTACGGTTTGAAATGGATTTCGAACCACTACAAACATCCGTCCCACCGCCGGGAGTCAACAAATAAATAAAGTCCACAAAAAATTATATTCTATAAAATAACAACAATTTCTAACTAAGGAAATAATTATTCTTTACGGATACGTGCTTTTAATTAGTATTATATTATACGGACAGTGATTCTAACTTCAAAGCTAACTGATTTTTCCGTGTTTTACAATTAATAATACTTAAAATGACAATTTTCTCTTAACATTTCCGAAAATACTGAACACTGCCTTTTCAGGCAAATGAACACAATTAACATTCGTATTTTTTTACAAAGAAACATCCCACAGAAAAAAAAATTCCAACTTTTTCAAAAAAAGAAGTAAATATGAATAATTCATTTCGATACCAATAGAATGGTACAATATCTTATTTTTCATACCACGGATGAAATTGATCATTTTATTTGCCTGTAGAACAATAAATAGCATCTTATAAAGTGACACATTATTATCACAAACCAATTCATTGTGGCAATTTGATACAAAATCGTTGTATAGAAACGAAAATTCATCTGGTTATTAACTTCCTTTTTCGTTTTTATTACAATGAAGTCATATAAAGTGTGTAATCGTTGATCCATGGCAATTTATCTCGCATTTCGATTATTTTTTAACGTTTTTATTAAAGTATAATTTTTCTTTATTATTTTATTAACGTTTATTATGTTACAACATAATTGTACTTAATTATTTTTATTATAAATTTTTGTAAATATTATGTATATAATTATCAAATAACTGTTCAAATCTGCAAACATATTAAACCCAA